>FMBT01000309.1:0-503969 GCA_900095095.1 Fragilariopsis cylindrus CCMP1102
GAAACAAAACAAACAAAGAAATTTTTCTTAGTATGATACATATTCATACAACCCTGATAAATTATATGCATTAAAATATACTCAGTTAATTTCATTTAGCTTACCATAAAATTCTGCACCACCGAATGATGCATCGAAAACTTATCACCAGCACCTATGTAGATCGGAGGAGCCGCATATCCCTCGGGGATTTCTTCTCCTTCATCTCCAGTGTATTTCGACAGATCATCACTAGTTAATATTCGGTCTGCTAAAGAATTCAAATCATCTTCGGCAATCAAACGCACCTTTTACAGGATAATGCCTGTAGTAGGTGAATTTTTCAACCCATCCATCAAGTTCCTCTTTTTCTCCAAAGTTCAGATCTTTACAACCTTTCAAATCATCTAAATGTTCAGTCTCAAAACTCATTTTTGCTAATGCTACACCGCATTCATGCCCTGCAAAGTTTTCATACGGACCATCTGGACCATAAAAACTTCTACCATCAGAAACATCAAATACTATACCATTAACAGAAAGATAAACCGGTTTCTCCTCTTTGGTCTTCTCGTCTTTCTTTCCGTCAAAGTATATGAGTTGCTTTTGTGTGAAATTCCTGGGAGGATCGATTTCTTTCTCCTCCTCCTCCTCCTCTTCCACCTTCGTTGGCTCGTTCGAACTATTCATTACTTTATAACCAATCAATACTAGAAGTAAAATTAAAATATACTGTAAAGAAATAGAAATTAGTTTGTTTTGTTTTGTTTTGTTTTGTGTTTCGTTAGTTGACGAAAAACGCTTCATTCAATTCATTCATCATCTGTCAATAGTCACTTACCCCCGAACTTCCGCGAAAACCAGTTAGATTATCGATCCACAGTGAAAGATCATTCAATAATCCGTTCACACTCATACTACTTCAACGAAATGTAGTTCGGATTTGTTTTTGTTACAAATCTTATTATCGGAGTGCGTTGTCTCGCTTTGTTGAGCTGTGCTCAGTAACTTACTACTTTCTTCGAAATAAGAAATCAAAAATCTTCCGGAAGCCTAAAAGGAAGAACTATACAAGTACCATTGCACGACACGTGCCGAATTTTGATTCTAATTCTATAATGTAGCTGGTTATAATAGTAGTGTATAAGTACATCATATTGAGCGAGCTAATCATTGTTGCATCTTAAAAGGAAAGCTTTATAGCTTCCCTTGGAATTAAAAATTGGACAAAATCGCACCATGAAAATTAATAATTCATTGACTCCTACTACCTATTAAAATACTCTAGTTTGAAGTTTTTTCCATTATTATTACAGTTTTTTAGTGTATGTTTAGTCCTATCATTTACAGCATCACATTTATCCTACCATCAAATGTTCTATATATTATTTCTATGTACTATTACGACCGCTTTTCTCTATATTATCTTTATGTAAGTTCTCCTACTGGTGATACTTCTTGTCGCTGAAGTTCTTTAATTTCTAGTGCACCCCTATCACGGTCGGCAATAATTTTCTTCTCTGCGTCGAGAATAGAAATATCACCTGTGATTTCAGCAAAAAATACTGACATATCCTCCAAACTACGTCCTTTTGTCTCGGGTATATAAAAGAAAGCGAATATAAATACAACAACGGAGATCCCAGCCAGCATAAGAAAGAATGGTCCCCATCCCATGGCATTAGCAGTAGATAGAAACGTGGATGCCATGAGTGTAGCAACAATTCTGTTGGAAACCGTAGCAACAGACATTGCCTTTGCTCGAATGCTAGTTGCAAAGATTTCAGACGGAACAAGCCATGCAACTGGTCCCATTCCAATACTAAAAAAAGAAAGGTACAGCGAAAGTCCAACGATCGCAAATGCACCGCTATCTTTATCTCCGATGAATGAGAAACTAGTCAAAATACAAGCTCCACACATCCCTATGCAACTGCAGTATAACAAAGATTTGCGTCCACAACGATCGACCAGTTTTGATCCAATAGCAACAAACACAAGTTTCAGTACTCCAAGAATCATAAGAACACCGAGTTGCCCCTTTTCGGATTCGATACCGGACTGTTGAAGAACGTCCAGAAGATAGTACTGAATTGCGTCTATACCGACTGCCTGCTGACTTATAGCAACGCCTATACCGACTACAAGCATTCTTCTAATCGCTGGCGTAGGAAATAATATCATTCGCCATCCGACCGCATCTTCGGCAATCCTCTCCCTTTCCATTGCCTCCTTAATGTCTAGCGCAATAGGGTCTATATCAAAATCTTCAGGATAAATCATTCTCAGAATGACTTTAGCTTCTTCATCTCGACCTTTACTTACTAGCCATCTTGGCGACTCAGCCATTACAAATTGAGCAACGACGATAAGTACAACAGGAAGTATACATCCCATCAAAAACATCAGTCTCCATTCAAGTTTATCATCAACGTCGTAAAATACAATACCCGAAAGAAATCCCAGCACAATACCAACATTAATCGCTAACTCAGACCAGGTGACTAATTCTCCACGATGTGCAGCTGGTGTCATCTCAGATATGTACAATGGGTCGATCGCTAATCCAAACCCGACTCCAATCCCAAGAAAGAACCGTCCCACCATTAATACAGCAAATGAACTAGCAGCAGACATTATTGATAGCCCCACGATGAAGGTAAGAGCAGCCACTTGAAAGGATCGTCGACGACCGTATGCATCACAAATCCAATGCGATGTCATACTGCCAAAAATGGACCAGAAGTTGAGCGAGCCCACAAATAATTGCCGTTGCGTATCAGTCAATCCAAGGTCACGTTGGATGAGACCTCCCGCGTGAGTGCTAACACCGATGTCATATCCCAGGTTGCAGGAATTGAGTGCTGCACAAAGAGCAAAAATAACAGTGGATTTCGTAACCCTCACAGATTGTTTATTGAAGTCCCCATGATGCTCACCCTCATGTGTGTGATAAGTGCACCTTTCGTTGTTCGTCGGCGTCGACATTTGCAAACTTTACAAGACTTTTGGTTATTTGTTTTGTTTGGTTTGGTTTGGCTTGTTTTGGTTATTATTTTAATGACCTGTTGATGCGACGGGAACTGTACTACTGTAGGAGTAAGTTATTAGGTAAACTAAGTGTTACTATGACATTGACATGCAATGAAAATCTTGTGTTGAAAAGTTGCACAGGAAAGTGATAAAGGCGGAAAGCGAAACAATGCCGATGTTCAATGCTGTCAAGCGACGAATCAATCAATCAATCAAAAAGAAGGCTTTGAAGAAAGGTTTTGCGATCAAAATGTAATTAACAGTCTCAATATCAAATAAGCCGCAGAATTAGTCGAGAGTCCAAACCCGCACTACTATATTTTCGCTATGAAGACAGAAAATTACAATCATTATTTCATACTTTCAGTACGATTAGTAATAGGTAATAAGGTAATAGATAGTACAGTAATAAGTTAGATATATAATACTAGCAAGAACGACATTAACCTTCACAAAAATAACATGAATGAGAGTATTTGATGGAGCAAAAAGAGTTCAAACAGCTGCATTGTTTCTTATATTATATCACATTAATTTGTGTCATATTAAATTGTTGGAACCATGTCAGACAGAATATGGTGGTATAATTGTTGTTGCAGTATATCGTAATACTGTTGTGAACCAACATCATCGCATCATCATCATCATCATCATCATCATCATACAATACAATACCACATACTTTACTGTAGTACTACATGATAATGTTTTGAAGTCAACAATGATCCCTTTCATATTGCTTTAAATCAATACCCTACCTACGTTGTTACAGTTTAACCTTTTGCCATCCATCCATCCATCCATCCATCCATCTATCCATCTATCTATCTATCTATCTATCTATCTATCATCATTGAGATTGATAGCAATTTTGTGTAAAGTACCATCCTGCTCTACAGAATATATAATACGATATTTGTTGTTGCTTTGATAAAATACTCACGTCACTAGATAGATACACTGCACGCTGGCTGGCTAGTATGCTGCTAATCAGTATTATTACTATAATAATAAGCTCTACTACATCGCCGGTAACGCATCACCACATCCCCCACCATCAGAGTAGAACACGATTTCTATCTCCCCCAACAACCCACCACCAACAGATATCAATGCAGTCACCATACCATACCATACCACCTACCAAACAAATCATGGAAGATCTCAATTCTCAATTAAAGTTTAGAGAGGAAAACAAACAAAAAAGTAGAACGGAGGAGAGGAGGGTGCTCTGGCCTTGACCAAAGCGAAGAGCACTAAAAGTTTTTAAAGAGTATGCGGGCGCGCGTGAAAATATGCTAGCAATGTTGCTTAAGTAATATTTGTGGCGCGCTGTGACATCATTCATGTGTCAGAGGAGCGAAGATTCCTATGTTAGTACTGCAAAAAGGTAGGACCTACTGTACGTACAATGCATCTAACTAAGCCAAGTCGAAGTTGGTGAGAAGAACGTGTACAGCCAATATCAGGACACAAATAAATGCTAACAACATCCTGTAATGCATATACTTTTCAACAATGCAATAAACAACTACAGTACTAGTATTATTTACAAGTAAGAAAGCAAGAACAAAAGGAAAAGGAAAAGGATGGAGAAAGTAACGACATCCTTACCCGCTACTCCTGATATACGGTGACAGAGGGTGGAACAGCCGCCCCCCGGGAACAACACCAACAACACGCAACTACTGGAACCGAAGAAGAAAACACATCATCTACTCAGACGATGGTGGTCCAACAAATGAATATCACAATACTAACCCTGGCAGCAGCAATAACAATAATAACAATAACAATACCATCGGCGATGGAAGCGGCCTCGGTCGAGATTACAAGGGACCTATTAACAACAACAGCAGCAGCATTGACAACAACAACAACAACAACAAAAATAATGATTCTCTATCTTCTGATCCGATACGTGTTGCTGCAACAGCAGGATCAGAACAGCATCATCATGATAATAATAATAATAATAATAATAATAATGGCGTTGTTGTTGACACGAACATGAATACTGCGGTAGCTCAAGCTGCTCAAGCTACCGATGCTCAAACAAGGCCTCGATCATTATCGGTAAATAGTTTAGGTAGTTTTTCGATGGGCGGGGACGATAACGAGGATGGTTCCGATTTAGGCGGAGATTTAGTAGGCGCTGCTAATAATACTAATACCAATACTGATACGACCGGTAACATAATCAGAATAAGAGTCAGAATCAGAATAATCAAGATATTATTGGAGTAGTCAGCAACAATGAATTACAATTGCAACAAGCCCAACGAAAATCCGACAATGATACTATTGCCAGTGCCAGTGCCAGCCAGTGCCACTAATAATAACAATAATAATAATAATATAATGGGAATAGTTATTATATCAGTGAAAATAATACTTCTAATGATAATATAATGATGATAATAATATTGGTCACCAACAACAAAAAATGGAGATTTCTGAAATAAACTCAGATGGACAGGTTCATCAACAAGAAGTGGTTGCTGCTGCAACTAAAAATCATCACAATCAGAATCATCACGAAGATGAAGAAGAACAAAACCAATTAAAAGACGTATCTCCATCTCCAAATAATTATCTCCTATCAAACGGCAGTAGCAATGACACAACAATAACAACAGTGCAACATGTCAATGATAACAAAATCAATACTAACAATAATAACAATAACAATAACAATACGAATGATAATACCCAATTGCATCAAATAGAATCAAGTCTTCGATCCGTTGACAAGATGCAATATGAACAGCAACAGCAATCGAAAGAAGAAACACGGGAGTTGGTAAGTTCTCAACGTGCTGCAACCGCTACAGCGACCCAACAATCACAATCATATTCACAATCATATTCACAATCACAGGAAGAACAGCAAAAACAAAAGCAGCAGCAGGAAATTAATAATGATAATAATTAATAATAATAATAATGATAATAATGATGTAATTGAATTACTAGACGACGATGAAGGGGATACAGACGAACAGTAATAGACAATCTACAACACGTTTCGTCATCATCTGCTACTACAGGTATTGCTGGGGTTAAACGTTTGCGTCCACCAGAAACGAACAACAGCACGACGACAATCGCACCAGGATCTACCCTGCATAGTTATCAGCAACATTCTCAACAACAAAATAATTACAATCATGGGCGTAATCATCAACATCAATCTGCACATCATCAACATCAACTGCAACAACAACAACAAAAGAAACAATTTAGACCAAATAAAGTATATGAACCTCGGTATATAAACTACCCACAAACACATACACCAACATGGGATCATCCGTTACCACCAATGCCTCGTCGTAGTGCTCAAAATTCCAACAGAGGAGGATCAACCAGTCAAATGAAGCATTTTGAATTGTCACTATTGAATTTATCTGAATTTACTATCACTGGCCTACCTGTTACAATGGATGGTAGACCATCATCGGTATTAGGATTTCGTAAAATTATTAAGGAGGTATCTCGTGGTCATGGTAAAGCTATATTTGAACGTGATGATGCCGCCAAGGCAGCATTACAGAATAATAATAATAATAATAATAATAGTAGATATCCTTCTTATATGGATAATAACGAGAACGACGAAAACAATTCTAGTGTAAATTGGGATGGAGGTAAATGGAGAATACCATTGGTACGTTTTTGTTAGACAAAATTACATACATATGATTTGTATGATTTACTTCCTTGGATGGGACTCTGATCTCATTCTGATTTTGATTCTTTTTGTATTTGTTTCTTGACAGGGGGCATATCGTGCGTTTTATTCCTATATGAGAAACGACAACTTGTGCAAGGTTAGAGGTATACCAGAGGAACAATTAAAAATCGCATCTCTTGGTAAGGCTAGGATGGAAAAAGGATTCCCATCCGCCAACAAAATTTTATCGTTTGGTGTACCAAAAGGTTTAGCAACAGCCCTAGCTCCGTTTCAACGTGGAGGAGTTGACTTTGTTGTCGAAAAAGAAGGACGGGCGCTTCTTGCAGATGGTACGTCTAGTAGATCACAATGAATAATAAAATACAATATGTATGCATAATCTGTCGTTATGTGTGTGTGTGTGTGTGGATGGGTGTTGTCATGATCGAAAAAATCCGATTGCTTTGTATCGTCTATGATATATTTCACCTGGTAAAATCGCATCGAACTTTTCTCTTACTGTCTTTTTATTGCCGTATATTTATATTCCTATAGATATGGGTCTCGGGAAAACTATTCAATCGATAGCGAGTATGAGTGTCTACCACGACGAATGGCCACTCTTGATTTTGACGCCCTCCAGTGCGAGATATCATTGGGAATGTGAATTCCAGCAATGGTTGGGCTTAGATAGTACGGTCAATAATAAAAAAGAGGGTGATCAAAAACTAGACATCGGTGCTACTGATGAGGGGAAAGAGGATCCGTGCGAAGAAGAAATTAGTATAGAAAACATTAAGAATCCAATGCGATTACTCCAGGACTCTGAGATTCATGTTGTAGTAACCGGTAAAGCAAAGTTATTTCCAAATAAAAATACGCGGATCGTTATTTGCTCCTACGGTTTGGCAACTTCTCTGGTAGAATCTGGTAAGATATATGCAGGTCTATTCAAATGTGCAATTGTGGATGAAAGGTAAGTATTTAAAGTACGACAAGTTACTGTGTGACCATATTATATATATATATATATACATACATATAATTTGATGATTTACCAACTTCTTTTTTACTTTCGAATTCCGAATAGCCATATGCTGAAGAACATAAAAACAAAGAGAACTAGCAAGTTAGTTCCAATACTTCATGCTACAAACAGATGTCTTTTGCTTTCGGGAACCCCTGCCCTCGCTCGTCCAACGGAACTTTGGCCGCAATTAAAGATCCTAAGTACAGAACGTGACGGATGGTGGGACGATGAAGGTGAATTTGTTAGAAAGTATGTACAGAGAACGTCAGCCATTCGTCGAGCTGAGTTACACACCATGTTAACTGGAACGGTAATGATTCGTCGAATGAAGCACAATATTCTTAAGTCTCTTCCAAGCAAAAGAAGGGAAAAAGCAATTGTAGATGTTGTGACCGATAGCATGCGTGGAGAATTTCATAGATGTTTGAAACTATTGAGGGAGGGAAAAGGCGTCTTGGCCAAAATCGCAAAGAAACAAGAAATTGCGGATGTGGCTCCTCCTATAGAAGCGGGAATATTGGCCTCTGAGGCACTGAAGGCGGAGTACAATGAAAGATACAGAGAAAAATTATATAGCTTGAGCAATGGGGTGCTGACTTCACAAGTATTGAATGACGAGGAAAAGAAGGACACAATGGAAATAGCTAGCAATCAGGCAAAAGAAGAAGTGGATGTTTGGTATAAAGAGCGTGTTCGCGAGCTGCAAAATGGACTTCAGGAGCCTGAAGAAGAAGAAGAAGAATTGGATCGAAAGACCATTCTCAATCGAATGTATTCCTTAACCGCAAAGGCAAAAATTCCAATGATTGCTGAATGTGTTGAAAAATGGCTAGCTGATCCGACGAAAGGGAAGCTATGCATCTTCGCACATCATATTTTTGTTCTCGACGAAATTGTCAAACTTGCCGGTCTATCTAATAGACAGGGAAGTAGCAAACGTTTTATCCGAATCGACGGCTCTACTGCTCCAAAAGAACGTCAAGCTCAGATCAAAGCTTTTCAAACTGATCCTACTATTCGTGTGGCTGTCTTGGGAATAACGGCGGCAGGAGTTGCTGTTACACTGACTGCATCATCAACTGTTTGGTTTACAGAACTCTTCTGGACTCCAGCCTTGATGATCCAAGCTGAAGGTAAGTTATGTCACAAAGAGAAATAACTACAAAAATATGCACTATCAGAACTCATGCTCACCATTTGATCTTTATCTAGATCGCTGTCACCGTATTGGTCAGAACGCTGTTGTAAAATGCCTCTACTTTGTTGCTACTGGGACTCTCGATGTCTTACTATGGGATTTACTCGAGAAGAAGTTTCGTGATCTTGGTGAATTTGTTGAAGGAAAAGAGAAGATGAATATCGTAGTCCACCATACGTATAAATCTATCAAGGAAGTCGAATCCATATTTACCAGATCCGATGACGATGATGATGACGACGACGAAAAGCTGGGCGATAACGAAACTGCAGCGGAAGATGATCTTATCAAGCTGGAAAATGATCTACAGGACGATATTGTACAGCTCGCAAACGAAGAGATGGTTATGATCTCTACCTCTCAGGACGGAGAAGATGAAGATGGTCCAGACAACGGAATTATCGGAATACCTGCACATACGAAGAATCTTGCTCAAGCGAAGCCTGTTGCTGGGCAGACCGAGGATGAAGCGATTTGTCTTTCCGATGACGATGATGACGACGAGACATCATCGAATCACAAAGAAGGCACAAAGGCTTCTTCGTCAGCCGCAACAGCAGCAGCAGTAACAAAGGAGAATAATGCTTACATTAACTACAACATCATGACGAGAAAGTTAAACAATGTTCGCTACTATAGTCAATATTTTGAGGGCGCATCATTCGGAATAAAGCTTCTAATGGTGAATAATCGACTGGTCGTCGCAAACGAAGAGCGTATACATACCAAACCTGCTCTCGGAGATGTGCTGATAGCGGTAAATGGTCAGAGACTACCATTGAATTGTCCGCTGGATAATGCGTGTCAGTACATGAAAGGCTTTTTAAATAAAGGTATCGTGGAGCTGACATTTTTAGAGGATGAAGGGTTTAAAAACTATTGCGTAAGTCCAATCATAAAGGCGAGTAAACAGCTTCAGGTAGACAGTGATATTATGAATAGTAAGAAACTTCGAAATGATCCACCAACAAGTAGTGGAGGAGTAATTGAAATCCTTGACGATGACGATTAGAGTGCGGAATAATACTATAAAACAATGAATTAAGGTAAAATATGAATTATATATACAGCATTGTACTAGAAATAAACCATAATCATACATTATAATACAATGTTGAATTAGTAACGTGTTTTACCAATACATTTTTTTTAATTGGACTAGAAGAAGACAGTTCATAGACTTATCATACCGGTAGGCTTTCTTAGTTCGTCTACTGCCATAACAATAATGATATATTATTTTTATCTGGTTGGAACTATAATAAAATCCCGATCGCATTCACTCGAAGTTAAGGCATTTTTGAAATTGATAATAGTCTATAACAAACCCCCTAAAACAGCAAGTTTTGCTGGTTTGTCCGAAGAACCGTTCATTGGGTTTGTTTGATGATGCTTATACCGTTTCTTCTCCCTTCCTTTCTTTTTGTCTTGTCCGTAGACAACGGTGGACTCGTTATCACCTCGTGTTCTCTTCCGATCTTCAATTTGATCGAGTTTTTTACCAGTCTCTACCATTTCAACATAAGCAGCATTCTCACGACGAGCCTGCATCATTCCGACCCTTAGTTTTTGCTCTCTAACTCGTCGTTCGTATGCAACCTTTTCTGTCAAATGCGACCACTTGAACTTACACAAATATCTGAGGTTCCATAACACACCTTTATTATCGAATAAGATTGTATAGATTATCGAATAATAGTTAGTAAAACTCAATTTTATGAAACATGACAATTAATTTTAGCACAACATCAATATCAACATTTTGTTCATTTTTGTCCACTACTTTAAGGACTACTTTTAGGGATTACTTACCACAATGAGGATTACGTTTGTGAACGGAAATTGGTGTTGTGTTGAGTGATAGGGCAACATGCTTTGCCTTACGCTTGCTAGCAAATTCTACCCAACCTTCTATATATCGCTTCCCACCAGAATTTCCAAATTCTTGTCGTCTTCTTTTTCGTTTACTTGCATCTTCTTCTACAAGAAAAACTCTCGTTACTTCACCAAAATCCGATAGAAGAGACTTGATCTTCGTTGGAGTCATTCTTGGAGGTACACGAGCAATATAAACAACACCACGCTTCTTTAGTTTTTTATTAAAATTTTCAGTCTCTGTCATTGACAGTTTGTGAATTTTTCTTGGCTTTTTTATCGTTTCCGTTTTTTCTTCAGTCTCATCTTCCTCCTCCTCTTCTTCTTCCGGTTCCGAATCAGATCCGTCTACATCAACATCGACATCATCGATGCTAGCGCTATCAACATTTTTCAAATCGTCGTCGTCGTCATTCATGATGGGATAAATGTAGTTTAATTGTATACTTTCAAAGCTCTTCAGTCTGAAATGAAAATAATAATTATGATGAGTACGAAGTTCGAAGAAGTAGTTTATCGGAGTGAATTCTGTGGAAAATTTCGAAACAAGAATAAAATCAAGGGTAGTAAAGCTCATCGTCCAGTCCCGCCGGGATATTTTCAGTCACGTTGGCATGCACTTTGAATAATCTAGTCCGACAGTAACGTTAATACACACTTACGACAATGTACAACTTTCCCAACCAAGATTTAGACAATACTAGATAGATATACATAGCTCTCTATAGACCACATTCGAACATACCGGTTAGCGATTAGCGACCATGACTGGCATCGATGATCTTTCCAAGTCATTTCAAAGCTTAGGGATACCCAAAACGCATGCAACAGTTGGCCTAACGAACTTAATTGCATCGACGAAGCAGTACAATTCACTCTTCATCCATAAAAGACTACCTGAATATGGCTGGTCAGATGTTCAAATTCAGAGCTTATTATTTTTATTTTCTACTCTAGATACAAACAACAAGACGCTGGCTACTTGCGGGAATAACGAAGAAGATGACACTCGATGGTGTGGTGTCGGAGAACGGGAAGGTAGAGTCTTTTCTTCATTGGTTTCTCAAAGGTAGGTACAATTTATGTTTACATTAAAACTTGTCGTCGAAAATCTATCACCTACGATAATTTCCATTTCCATTATATCGATAATGCCCGATTGATTCGACCGTTATTTAGAAAATTAAAAACTAAATGCTTGGTACAATTGTAGCGAAAATATTCGCTTTGATTTTTCCATCAAGACGTCTGTTTTCTCAATCGACCAAATTCGGTAACAATACAATAACTCTAAATTATCAACTCTTTATTTTCGTTTTCAAACTCGTATGTAATGTTCCAATCGGCCTTTAGACATTATGGTTTGAGTCATGGAATGGGTCGTAGTGGAGACATCACAGAACCGCAACCCAAGGCAGCTGGATCTAGTGCCCTTGTAAAGCTTGCACTACTTTTGACATTAGATGCACTTCGACGGGGGAGTAAATTAGATGCTAAAGGCCCTGCGGCGTACGGAATTTTGTTGCCCTTGTGTACTGGTATGAGCATATCACTCTTGTTGGCAAGCATTCGATCGAAAGAAGAAAATTCTGAAACAAAAAAAGATATTGTTCTGTGGAGTCGTATCGACCAAAAGAGCTGTTTCAAAGCGATACATTCTGCCGGGCTGATTTGTGTAGTTGTACCAACAAAAATTGAAGGGGACGAAGTCATTACGGATATTGATGCCATGGAAGCTGCTTTATCCAAACACGAGGGCCGAGTATTAGCCGTTATCACAACATCATCGTGTTTTACACCTAGGGTGCCAGATGCTGTCGACAAGGTAGCTAAACTCTGCAAAGTATCAAATGTTTATCATATCATCAATAATGCCTACGGCCTACAGTGTGCCAAGACAAGCAAGCTAATAAATAGGGCATGTGTAGTTGGACGAGTGGATGCAGTTGTATGTAGTACTGACAAGAATTTTCTAGTACCTGTTGGTAAGCGAAATGAAGGTTTTGTGATCTAGGCCCTGTATATGTGTGTGAAGTAAACATTGAGAGTTTCAAACATTGAATGCGTCATTTTTCCATTCCTCTGATATGGCACCCCGTGTGTTTGAGCGTGTGTGTACATATATACTTCCATTTTTGAATGAATGGTACCGCTAATATTCTTTGAACTCTCGTCGTTGTATCAGGGGGCGCAATCATCATTTCGCCTAGCAAAAATATAATAGGAGAAGTAGGTAAAGTATATGCAGGACGAGCCTCGTCATCACCATTGTTGATCTATTATTACGCTTCTTTCTATGGGGATGAACGGGTACAAACGACTCCTGAAAGAACGAACCTCAGTCCTCGAAACATTCCCGGAAAGGTTAAGAGCAGTGGCTGAAAAGCATGGGGAACGCATTCTTGTTTGTCCAAACAATACAGTCAGTTTTGGTCTAACACTCGATGGATTAGCTAGACCGAAAGAAGTAGATGAATTGGACGAAAACTATACTCAATCTACAGCAAAAGAAATTACTAGCTTCGGTGCAATGTTATTCAGTAGATGCGTCAGTGGTACTCGCGTTGTCCCTCGCTCACAACTAAAGAATATTGGTGGACAAGATTTTATTGGTTTCGGTAGCTCAACCAATGAATACCTCATGCTTACATGACTGCAGCATGTGCAATCGGTGTTAGTATCTTTGAGATTGAAGAATTTTACGTTCGACTTGACAAGACACTGACGGAATTTAAAAGAAAGAAGAAGAAGAAAGCGCAGAAGATTGCTTGTAACTAAGAAATCTTTAGTTAGTAAAATTTACTTCTATTTTCAGATTGTTTTTTTTCTTTTAGTGACTATTTTCTACTTATTGACTTGAATCGTACCATCTACGAATTGATTAATTCAATGCATTAACGTGATTATTCAGCAGCAGGAGCCTCTTCGGCTTCGCTGGATTCTTCCTCAGCAGGAGGAGCCTCGGCAGCAGCAGCGGCTTCAGCAGCAGCCTCCTCAGCAGCGGCCTTGGTTTCTTCAATTTTAGCCTCGACGAATGCCTTTTGCTTATTTCTTCTCTTTTCGGTGGCTTTTGCCTCCTTGGCGTAATCAGCAGGCATAGTAGCACCAAGTGCACCAGCTTGTACTTTGATACGTTTCACACACTTGGCATGAAATGTGACTCCAGCATCTTTCAAAAGGAAAGGTTCAACCTTTTTTAAAGTTGCATCAAAATTATCAGCCGTCAATGAAGCGATGTCTTTTCGGATGGATGCCATGCTGATTGCAGTTCGGTAGCGGTTTCAGTAGCTCCGAGCGTTAGCGACGGACGACCAAGCGTATTTTGGGTTGTGAATGCATCAGTTGAACAAGCGAATGCTGCAGCAAGAATTATGGCTCCGAAGGATTTCATTTTGATATATTGTTGTTGTTGATTTAATGGTGTGCGTTAGCAGGAATAATTTTATATTGGTATTGGTAAATAATTTTAATTGATCAACTTTAGAATGCGTCTGACGATAGGAACATAAGTAGCTATTGTTGTGTCTATTTTACGGTTGTCAGATTTAAAATAAATAATCAGCGGTACGTACGAAATCCGAGCAGCACATGTACTGGAAAGCGATAATATTAATGCTAAAGACAAAAACACGCATGCGGGAAAACACGATAGAAATTAGGGGCAAAAGCACGGAGAATGTGATTTGAGACGACGCTTTATTTATGTTATTACATAATACTAAATTCTAATAATGAGTCCGACACAAGAAATAAAATCCGAAACAAAATTCATGGCTCACATCTGTCGAGTCAGTCTCAGTTCACAGTTACGCGTCAGAAAAAGTTGAACGCACGAATGAAAAAAAAAACATTTCTGTTGATTGTCCAATACAATTGTAGTTCTACAGTAACGTTAACGGTACTCTAAAACAAGGGAACATAAAATATCGAATTAAAAAAGAACTTTGATAGAAATTTAAGATACTAGCTACTCCTCCAACTACCAACCTCGCATACGTAATGATTTTCTTCCCTAGAGCATCTATTCATTATCTATCGCCTACCGTAATCTTTGGAGTTACTACGATCATGGCGATCCAAGCGACGTGAATATTCGTCACTGCCATCATATTGCTGTGAATGATTGTATCCATCCAATCGTCGGGAATATTCATCAGTGCCATCATGATTTCGTTTACTACTACTTCTCTCTTCTCGTCGACGACCTGAATCAGAACTTCTTCTACTGTAATAGTCGTCTTCGCGATAAGATTGATTGTCATCGGATCGTGAAGAGTATCTCTCTTCGTAATCATTGCCAGATTGATACATTCGATGGTCATCTTGACAAACAGTTCTATCGTTAAATTCCCTGCTCGGTCTTTTGTAGCCTTCTTCATGTCTTCTAGTATCATAATGATTAATTTCATTACTATAACGATCTTCGTGGTGGTGTTCATAATCGACATACTCCCTCGATATATCACGCGACCTTTTTTTATGAACGTCTTTATCTTCGTGGTGGTGTTCATAATCGACATACTCCCTCGATAAATCACGCGACCTTTTTTTACTAACGTCTTCATCGTAAGAATTCATAGTACGAGAGCGATAACGCTCCTCGTAGTCGTCTCTCCTTCGAATGTCGTCGCATGAGGGGTTGCTCTGATCAAATTGGCGCGTCAAACTCTGTTGGTCATTAAACACACGATTGTGCGTTCGTGTGCGCCATTGGAATCGTAGTAACTGTTATCTTCTCTCTGAGTACTGTAATCATGAGATTTCTTCGGATGACTCCCACTGTCTCGATTTCTGGATACGGGGTCACGATAGAGTTCTCTCTCATGCCTTTGCTCTCTTGCATATTGATCTTGAATTGAGTGTTTGGGGGAATGCATGGTCTTAGATAAAACTGAACGCTGGTTGTCACCGTTATTAATACCAGAGGATGATGTTTGGTGTGACGTAGAAATGGATTTTACATTCAATGATGGACTACCTTGATTTGCAGAACACATCTTATTTTTCTGATTAAAATTTAAATCTCTTCTCTGGGGGCTGCTAGCAGTTGAAGCGCTCGGCATTTCGCGTTGAATATGTATACCAAGAAGCTTCTTTGAATACCTAGCAGGGCTCTGTTTCTTCTTTTTCACTTCAAACACCTGCCTCGCTGCATTTGAGATCAAAGATATCCCAGCAGATAATGGTGCTTGGGTCTTCTTTGGAATAACGAGAGGTGCTGATTTACCGGTATTCAATTTTTTCTTCTTCGGAATTTTAAATGGTGAGCTAGTAGTCTGATCAGTTTCTTTGGTACAATAATTTTCAAATTGTTCGTTCCCACTGTTAGGCGAACCATCTGCTGAGCTATGATCTGTTACTGTTGGTAAACATGAGATTGGTTTCTTGAATTCTTCGTTATCTATTCCATTAATATCACCATCCCCCTTGAGTTCGACTTCACCTTCAGTCACGATCATGTCGTCATCGTCATCATCGTCGTCGTCATTAGAGTTTTCATCTTCTGCTCCGATACCAATTTCTTCGTAGTCTTCTTCCACATATTCATCGATCTCATTTTCTCTTTCTACTGAAAGAGCACTCAAACTATCACAGTGCTCATCTGATTGGCTTGATTGTGGAACATTGGTATTAGACTTCTTTTGTTTCTTCATTTTTGATTTGTTCTTCGTTTTTGACTTCTTGGATTCAGAAGATGCAGTCTGCCTTTCCTGTGATTTCTTTGAACACACAATCTGAGACTTGACTTTTGGTTTTGACTTGATGGTGTGCGTGTGCAAAGGAGCTATTCGCTCTGAATTTCTCTCTAGCCAAATATCGTTCCTACTCTGAGTTCGAACAAAGTGAACCTGTATCTTGTTCGAGTCTACAGCTACATCTACGACATTCGCAATGCCCCATTTTTCTTTGCCTGGTCGAAGAACATCGAAACGACCTACAGTAGAAAAGAAATAGAAAAAAATGAGAAAATTGAGATTCCTATATTAAAGTGGACAAATAAAGATACAAACACACACACACACACACAAAGCTATATAGATAGACGTACCACCAACTTTGAATTCGGCGAGAATGCAGGATGCAATAGAACCTTCTTCAATGGAATGGTTATCCGTCACATCTTGTGAGTTTCTATCTGTCTCATTTGGTTTAATGCTTCCATCTACATCGACATACGCATCTGTTGTCTCGTCCCAATAATCATCAGGCTCGTCGCACGAATTTCGTCCCCACAAGTTGTCTGAACAAACAAATTTCTCTGATATCATGTCAATATCTACGTGCCACGGTATCTTCCTCCATTTTTGACAGTCTGGATTTTCACATTGTACCCAATTAGAAATAGCCTGTGCAGGACGGCCATGATCAATACTAGACAAAAGGCCGTCCGAGACATCATTTTCAGTACTTGTAGAATTCGTTCCCAATTGCTGCAACAAGTCCACTATACTGAAATCGTCTCCAGTTACAAGAAAGTCCAAAATAGGAGACCCTATCGGGAGCCATAGTTTAGAAGCATTTTCGATGAGCTTATCATCGTCTTTATCAACGAAGCCCCTGCGCAATTCATCTGGCCAAGGGTTGCCCCTCTTGTACGGGTCTTTCAACCATTCAACTAGTCTGGGACGAAGAAGTGAATGGTAACTAGTGGTAATAGCGGTAGCAGAATTGCTCACTCTTGTTGAATCGATTGTCCAACAACCAGACATAGAAGGTAGAAGCGCACAGCCAAGAATATCTGGGAGTCCAGGTTTTTGGTCGATTCCGGCATTATACCATTGGAGAAGTTGTGATAGTACATAGTCACCTTGATAGTCAACGAAAACTTCGCTGACGATATCTTCGGGATTACAGAATCCAGTCGTCTTTGCTCTCTTCGGTGGCTTTACTTTATTATTATCACTGCCACTAGAATCATCGTGTTTGGCAGACCCAATCAATTCTGACGTTCTCTCAGCACATTCACCGAAAGCGTCGGGGGTTTTCTTTTCATCCATGCACGAACGTGGGACTTTATTACCTATTTCTCGTGCATATACTTCAATTGGTGTGGATTGCAAATGTTCATAAGGTACCAAACGGAAAAACGTGCTCGTTCGCATGTACATAAGCAGTAAATCAGCAGCTTTCTCCAACTTGAATCGTTTGTTATAATTTTGTAGCCACGGTTCTAATATTTCTGCATTGTCAACGTCGTCTATCGTCTGAGAATTCGAAGATTGTTCAACCTTATCTAGTACACCATTCAAAACGAACTTGATTGCGTATCGAATTTCAAATTCGTTCGATGACGTCGAAATTTTATCAATTTTATTGGCTTGCTCCTTCCTCCTTCTGGCTTTGTCTCTGGCAGTAACTTTCCGCGACTTGATTTCTGAAGCCATAGCTTGCTTCCCATTGACGAGCGTTGTCCTGAATTCTAATAGGGCTTTGTCAAGAAATTTTCTCCCTTCTGTCGGAGACATAGGAAACTCGATCTGAACATTTGCCTCTTCCTCCCAGGGAGTGCCGAACCCTTTAAGTGCGGAATATTTTGATTCAGTTTGCTTTAGCGCTGATTTCAGATCAGGGCTAACGCAAATCTCCTCGTCAGCCATTCTCAGAAGCGTTCGGATTATACCATCCTCGTGGTTCCACATCCATGCAATGACATGCTCGTCAGGCATTATAGATAAAGGCGAATGAGCTAGCTCCCGAAGTGCTGCCTGAGAATGAACTTGTTCTGAATGAGACCCTACTTCTTGTTTACGCAAAGTTTCTTCTCTGTGTCGATCAAGAACACGACCAACACGGCTAAGTGTCTGTGTCAGTTGCTGTATTCTTTGCTCCATTGCAGTCATCCCCTCAGCGTCTGCTTCTTGAAATGATGTCTTCTTAGTCTGGGATTGTTTTTCGTCTTCGATAGGCTTTTCCTGTTCCTGTTCCTGTTCAGAGCACTTTTCTAATTGCTTGGCGTTCTTTGACTGAGATAGTTTTGCCTTTTTTGTCGCAGTTTCTCGAGAAGGGCCTTCTCCTTTCCCCCACTTTTTTCCCATTCGAAGATTGATTTTTGTTTCCACGTTCGCTTCATTTCTTCGTCAAAACTTTTCCATTCAGCTGAGGCCAATTTCCTTATCTCGTTTTCCATTTCGTTGCCCTTCATCGTCGATATTTCGTTATCCTGCATCAGTAAAGATAGAAAATGTTCTCGTCTACGCCCTACGAAGAAAAAATATACGGGAACTGGTTTTGAACCCTTCACTGGCTTATCGTCGACGGATTTTACTTTGACAGTGACATCAGATATACTTGAGCTGTCAGATTCCTTTGAAGCCTCCTTTTTTCCTTTCTTCTCGCCACTATTCACATCCGTATTTTGGGTTATCTGATTGGAAATTAGAGCAATCGGCAACGATCGACGTTCGTACTCAATATAACGGAGTATATCAGCTACATGCGTGCGGAGCCATATCGGAACAAAATCCATGGAATCCAACGTACTATTGATAAATTCCGACTCGGTTGCTTCCCGCCTTTTTACACTTACTGCACCAAAGGCAGCAGTTTGAAACCCGTGACGTTTTAATATATTTTCGTCGTCTTCCGACATGACTTTTTTGGTACATCCTTTGATCAGTTGTGACAAGCGTACAGCAACTGGAGAGTTTCGATTTAGAACTTGTTGGTAGCAATCTGCGGTTGCAAAATGTAAGAACGCCCCTCGGCATTTCACTTGCCCGCATAAGCACACTGCATCCTGGTATTCGTGCAGGGACTCAGTGACAGCATTATAGTCAAACGTTACTTCATCGCCAATTGTCAACTCGCGAAGTGTGGTCATGGCTAGAGTGAGCTTGCCGTTAACAGCAGCAACTCGAACTTCACAAGATGGATTACAACTGTGAGAAAGCATTGATCCATACCCGGACTTTCTGGACGCATCAACAAATAATAGGCCGTAACCTCTGGGATCCATTTGTGGTCGTTCCAAAGCCATGTTAAAAAAGTCGGGTAGGCGAGGCTTTAGATTTTTCCTCTCTTGAATCAAAGATATTGCGTCCATCTTTTCACCCCACCGCCATGATGGATAAATTTCCCCGCGATAGAATGTTACCAGGCGATTCGCTTCGATCTTGGGACTCAAAACAATTGATCCGTGACCCTTTGGATGGATGCGAAAGAAGTCATAGCCCATCGAGGCGACAGCCTTCCGCAGAAGACGTGCTGCAGAATGCAACCACAACGGACCTGTTTCGTTGATCTTACTTAACAGAGCTCGTCCAAGTAATGTAGTACTCCATTGCTCTGTTGTAGTTCCGGTTTGCTGATTCAAAGAAGATTCAGTGTCGAACGGAAGGCCTTCCAGGATGCGAGCTGCATTTGACAAGTCGTGTGCCAAATCAACAGGACAAGCATTGATTGCAGGAAGCAACCACTTTTCTAAAAAGATCAGAATTGTATCGGAATTAAATTTTGATTCGAGACATATTGAAATGTTCTTACGGGTATAGCAATCCATACCCCAAACTGGTTGTTCAACAATTTCCGGGTTCGACGCATCGGAACCTATGAGTTTGTTGGTAGAAATAATTTGCTCTCCTACCTTTTCAAACCCACTTTCCCAATTTGCACTACGAAGTTCATTTTGCTCTAGAACACGATTATCTGTCATGACACGATCTTGTACTGCAATGAGCAAAGACAACATGGATGCCGCTACTTGAGCCTTGATAACACCATCATCAGACGACAGTGCCATTGCAGCCTTTTCCTGTTCATTTTTCTCGTCAGCATTATTCAACATCGTTTTCATCCATCCCTCACTTTGTCCTGTATCATTATACGTGTAGGAAAGTCCGAGAAAGCTGTCTTTTAAGTTTGTCTGTAGCTCGTACGTTGCAATACGTTCATCTAGTTCTGAGAGACCAGAGCAGACTGCGTCAGTTTTCAGTCTCTGGTATTCCCGCTCAGCAAATGCTGTATGTATAGAAATAAAAATAAAAGCAGCAAAAGGTTGGATAAAAATGAGAAAGACGAATATAAAACGACAGTTTTAGTTTCGTTTCGATCAAGTTCATCGATTCATATCAGAAATCTTCACAGTTCATCACAATTCGCCCGCACACGCGCGCGCACACATTGAACATTTACTATGTGTACAAGAAATATTAATATGCCATCAACATATATAATAAGGGTCTCCTTCCTTAACTTACCGTCTCTCTTCCATTTTTTCCCCTGCATAGCGGCTTCAGTATTTTCTGCAGCATCCATAGCTTTTGTAAATCTAATAGCATCATTCGACAATTCCATCTCCTGAATTTGTCGTCGTCCAGTCTTTTCATATATTTGTTCCATTGCAGTCTTGATTTTCCCCGCGGTATTGCACAGGGTACCAGTAGAATTACCATCATCGTCGTTGGAATCTCGTTCAATTGCAGTATTACACATCCCAATGATATCCTCACGAAATAATTTCCAATCTATCCCAATCGGATTTTGAACTACAAAATTTGACATCTTATCTACCTTAGCATTATTATTTTTTTGATATTCTTCTTTTTCGAGACGTTCACGATCGAGTATATACCTGCCATGTTCTAACCGTCTTCTCAGCACGGCAAAATTGTAGGGCGGTAGGCTAGGATATTGTGTAACAGATTTGGTCGCCTTACTGTCAAGTACATTGAAATTTTCTTTCGACGATAATAATGACGACAAATCTCTGGTGGTAGCAGCTTCATGCTGAGCATCGTCGTTGTTATATTTTTCCGATGACGACTGCGGTGAAATTAATGTATTGGGCGTCGTAGTAGTGGGATTATATGTGATTTGTGGTTGCTGAGTGCCAGAAGTTAGCATCGTAGTCGATTCCCCAGGTAAATATTTTTTCATGTCGTCGTCGTCATCGTTGTTGTTGTTGTCGTCGTTGTTTATGCTGGAACCATAACATTCGTCGAATTCCTCCGGGATATAATCATCCGTAAAAAAACTATACACGTCGATTTTTTGTAGTCGTAGTAAAGACCTTTCAAATTCTCTCCGATGTCGTTCGAACATACCTAAACTATTTGCAGTTGTTGTTTCAGAGGTAGCTGCTATATATTGGAGAACATCTTGTTGTTTTTTCGTTTTTTTACTAGTATTTCCGACATTATTCTTCAAGCCTCTTTTTTTGTTATTCTTGTTGCAATTAGAGTTTTTTGTTGTTGCGGCTGTCTTCTTAGTAATCTTTTTCTTTTTGTCAATTTTACTACTAATATTATTATTATTTTCCTGTGCCGTTGTCGGTTTCCGTTTGCGTCGCTTTCGAGCATCACCTGTCATTCCCATTTCGGATGCTGTTGTATATTTCAATTCAAATCGTGGAACTCTATTCAATTTCCCTCCCATAACAAGCTCGAGGTCGTATACAAAAAGATGTTGTCCATTATTTTGTTGTTGAAAGGAAGTAGAAATTATTTCTTTTTTATCATCGTTGCCGTCGTTCGAGTTCGTCCCTACTGCACTACTTATCTCCTCAGTTATAGGATTCGATCTTACTACCCGAGCGAGATCTCCTTTGTGATCTTTTAGTTTTCCTTGACTGTAAAAAGAATACAAGAATAAAATACAATTAATACAAACGAAAATATTGTGAGAAACGGAGTTTTTCTTTTTCTCTTTTTCTGCCAAAAAGCTGATAGCATATTTTAAAGGGGGTAAATAAATGAAATAATGTGGATTTTTTTACATTTAATTCCAATATATAGGAACATGCCTAGTTTAATCTCTCTCTCTCTCTCTCACACACACACACATACACTCACACATTCAACACAGTACAGTACAGTGCAGTCTCGCACAAAATATAAACAAAAATTCAACAGTAATCAAAAAACAAAACGTACAGACCAATGATCCGAGCTAAATCACCACGCTTCAATATTCGATCCTCCGTACTATCGACGGGATCGGATGATGCTGTTGTATAATCGCATATTTTTGGGTGTGTTTCTTCTTCCATCTTGACAATATCAACGTAGCTATCGTATCAAACTCGGTATATGGACTGAGGACAGTTGTGAAAGGTGGTGGGTACTACTAGTAGTAGAAATAGAAGAAACAAACAATCGGACGTGTTTGATGTTGTTTTACGCATTTTTGTTCGAAAAACGCCCGCTCTAAAAACTCTGCCGTGTGTGTTCGTCAAATAAATGCGCGAATTTCGGTGCACAAAGCTTCTCGGCGCGCCAGAAATTTTGCCTTACTGTACTAGTACAAATTTCTACGACACATCTGCTTGACTAAAAATAAAGCTCTATTTTCAACAATGCAATTGATGCTACAGTAATATTATAATGTAACATAAACAACATACTACCGTAGTACAGTTAACGAGAGTCCAATAATGATCAATAGTATAGAGACTGTTCCTACAGAATGGATTCAAACACCAGAAGACATCACATCATTCAGTCTGTAGAAGATAGTAAAGTATGAATAGCAAGATGATTGTATGTTAATCGGGGTTTTTTACTATAGTTTTCGTTTTATTCAGATTCGTTTTATGCAACCAAGTACATCACATCTGAAAAGTGTTTCTGTTTCGTGCATATTTTTGAAAGGGAAAACAGGCAAGAACAAATATAGATGGAGTAGTTAATAGACAAACAAATTGAAGTACAAAAAAATCCTAAAAAGATTGAAAATAAGAAGCTATTTTGTGGATACTGATAATAATCTTCTAGCAGTAGGAAGTTTGTATGTATGTAGTATCTGCGTAATATTTCGTGTATCTGTTATTGCCCTTCGAGATCTCAATTTTTTCTTCAGAGAACAAGAATTTAAAATGATAAAACACCCAATCCAGTAGTTGTACGCAACAGATAGAAAATTCGTCCACGCACTAATGCCGCCGTCATTATTCGAGCCAGACTATATAGCAATTTAAAAAAGTCTCGTCTTCGATGTGATGTGTATGAAGTACTCGATATTCCTTGTTTAATAATACATAAATTAATCCGAAAAAAATGCAACCCAGCAAAGATAAAAGATGGGCAACGAAATGACGATACTGAACCCAGTCATAGCACCTAATTCCATATTCATAATATCTTCATTCTTCGCGTTTAGTTCTAGCATTTCTTCCCGTGTCATATCACGAGTCTCGATATCTGAAAGATCCTCTTGTTGTTTTTTCTTGCCGAAAGCATTGACGGGATCAACCGTAAAAGATCGTGTTTGTGTTCGTGTCATTAACGATGATGCCTTGGAAGGAGCGAACGCAGCACTCGGTGTAACAGTTACGGTTGCAACCAATGCAACTAGGGCAAACAGAAGCGAGAATCGTGAAAAGGTCATCGTCATCATCGTAAAGGCTGGTAGCTAAGGTAATGAAGGTATTTTATATTGATCTGTTTCTGCTTCATCGACAACAAAATATTATGGGAGAACTTTGATTCATTCACTTCACTTACAGTACTTATTGGGGAGGGTGCTGTCGTGCTCTTTTTCTGACGCCTTCGATGACGTACACAAACAGGGGGGAAGCGGGAAAACTTTCCCACTCCCTCGATTCGACCCAATACTGTAGTGTACAATGTCTGCTAATATACAGTATAATTAATTAAATAACACAGTTTACATGATGATCTATTTTCTTGTACAGTAGCTTTATATTTGTAATATTAGTAGGTCTCTAGGGTATGGCATGACTATAAAATCAATGTTAGAATAGTCATTGACAATGAATGATGTATACAACCTTGTCTTGAGGCTAGTAGTTGCAAATCAATAGAAGAATGCTAATTGTATATGTTCTTAAAGCACATTTGCTGAGAGTGAGGCTAAGAAGAAGATCTTCTTGTAATGCAAGACATAACAAGAATGATATAATGTGATTATGTTCTTGTCTTCTTCTGTAGCGAGCCGTTTACTATATTACTAGAGCACTTCCACCAAAGCAATTAGTACTGCACCTATCTGATGGACAGGCACTATCTACCAGATTATAATGCCATATTCAATCTAGTTCCAATATTAGAATGGAAGGTGCAATGTAGATTTGTTTTAGAGATGGAAAATGGGTTGGGGAGGGGGTCAGATGAAAATGTGTAATTGTATTTTTGCTAAAAAAACTAATTTTAGGCCATAGTAGCAAGCGTCGTTCGTGTTGATAGCGTGCGAGTTCCACACGCACAGAAAGATACTAACTTCAAACAAGTGATATTACTGATGTTCAATCATCGATTGCTAGATTGCGTGTTTTGTTCTCCACACGTGTAAATTCCTCGCAATTCAAGAAAATTTAAAAGTTCGTGAAGAAGGTCACGACAACATAACAAGAACGACCTATACAAGTGATAATTCATACAATTCCCATCTTCTTGATTTTTTCTGTGTTCCGCCTAGATTAACAAGTCAACCTTCTTCAGGCTAGTTGGTTTCCAAGACTGCTATTTTATCAAATTATCTACCAATATTCGACCACCGTCTTCATTATTAACAACAAAAGGTCCTTCTAAAAAATGATTACAATACAAATAAAAAACAATAACAAATCACGAAGATCATGCTGTGGTGATGGGTCATATTCTACCACTCTCCTTCCTATCCTATTACTAATTTGTTATACGAAAATTATAGCAGATGTATCATCATTTCATACTGAATCGCGAATACTGAGGAATCGCAGCAGGTCCAGCAGCAGCAGCAGCATCACGCGTTTATCTATGCTGGAAGGCGAAGATTTTATTAATGGAAGTAAAATTCCTTCCATCACAGATCAACCTGACAATAGTATCAATAGCAGCCAAGAACAAGAACAGCAACAGAAACAAAAAATTCGACAAGATAACGCTGGAGACCTATTACGAGTTGAAAAAAGTAGTGGATTATTACGACTAGCTAAATTGAGTTTACAAGATTATGAAATGCGATCTGGATTCTTCAAAAAACGTGAAGCTGATAGACGGATTGAAGAAAGTTTAGCACGTATGATGGGAGATGAGGCATCATATGTCAGACCGATGGATGCTAGTGAAAAGACTATTGGACCATTAGGATTGTGGGAAAAGTCTAGTGTGGAATGGTTTCAGCAAGTTATTGATGAGGAAGCTAGACGAGCTAGAGAAATTGTTCGATTGGGTGGAATTAGTGTACGTCCAATGGATACGTCTGGTGGAGATGAGCAGTTGGGACCACTTGGGATTATAGAAAGTCGTCTAGTCGATTTCTTTGATAGTATTCAACAATCGGAACGAGAACGATCAAGTCTTAGGGTGTTACGACCAAAAGATTTAGAAGAATCCAAGCGAGGACCTCTAGGGAAGGCAGAATTGCGAGCAAGTGAGGCTATACGTGAAATCCTTAACTCCGAAAAAACACGAATGGAACAATCAAGGATTCGTGATGGAATAGTACGACCGATTGATATTCCGGGACCACTAGGAGAATTAGAAATGGCAGTGCTAGCGGTTGTAAAGGGAGAAGAGCAACGCAAATTGGAAACGCAGGAGATTAACGGAGCATCCTTAATCAGGCCTAAGGATTCCAAGATTAAGGGACCTTTAGGAGAACTTGAAGAACAAGCAGTAGCAGCTGTTAAGAAATTAACCGAGGAAGAAAAGATGCGTGTTAGAAATATTCAGAAATTCCTTGACGAACATCGACCAATGGAGCAGCTTGAGCCATCAGCACTCGGAATGTTAGAAACGGTTGTTGTGGGTATCGTTAGGGCGCCAATTCTTCTCTTCCAGATACTTTCTCGAGTCCGAGATCTATTACAAAGTGAATTGGACGATGCTGATGTCAACATTTTGAAAGAAAAGAATACTGATAGTAATGAAAAAAAGTAGGCTAGTAGTGTAGTCTTTACAAACCATGCATTTGTTCGAGGAGCCGTAACAAAGGTTTGTGTATTATGATTATTTCTGTACTATACTGTAATTTTCTGTATATATTGCATTTAAAAAATATTATCTATTATTATTTAGTGACCAAAAAAATAAATTCTGAGGTACAAGCTTAGAAATTCTTACTTGCCGGCACTGACCCGTAGTCCATGCTTTATCAAACCTCGCACATTGCTTAGAGCACCTCGTATTCCATTATCCTGAACGCAAATAAGCATAGAACCATGTTGCTGTATTCTTGGAACATAGCCAACCACGACTTCGAAAAGGGCTGTTGAAGGATCTTGAGAAGCTGAACCCTGACGAGCTTGCAATGCCATGGATTTTGCAACTTTCGACAATCGTTGACGTAAGGTACTTGTTACATCAAGATGATGCTTGAAGGAACCATCGAATGTAACACACGATACAACTATGAGGTCGACATCAGCTGATATCTCATCAACCACAAACGAATATAGGGTATCTAATGAGTCCGAAAAGACCCTTTTAGACACAACCACGACATTAGTATCGGAACCGTCCAAAGCTTGTTGCACTTTACTACATACTTTTTCCACGTTGGACAGGTCTTTTATATATTTGGAAGGTATAACTTCAATAATACCCACCTTCATCGTTTTCCCGTTATTTCCGTTCATATGGATAGAATCTCGTAGTTGAACAGGTTGTACACCAAGTGAATTGTTCATTATCAAGACGGGATAGCTTTCGCCTTGACGAGCTATTGTTTTGTCACCTTTAACGTGCGGTAATAGTAACAATCCTTGTGCATCTCTAAGACTCATAAGCCTCGATGATCTCTGAACTCCTGTCGAAGATGCATGGTATGTCCCATTACTACTATCGTTGCTTTTCATAAGTACCACTCGGTGATATTCAGGTCGTTTAGCATCTAATTTTATGTCATGGGAAAGTTTTGCTTCTATCTCAGGATGTACAAAACAAGAATTTATAATCTCCTCTAGTTTTTGTTCTTCTTTTATTGCGTCGTTCACAGTGAAAGATTTGTGATGATCAAGAATCCCGTAGAAGTACAAATCCAGACAAGGTTTCACTAGCAACTGGGTACAGACTACGGCCGAGCATGGATTTCCCGGTAGTGCAAAAACTATCTTGGTGGTATTGTTACCGTTGCTGTCATCCATTGTTTTTGTGTGTGGTATCGTAACAAACGTCGTGGGCTTACCGGGCTTCATGTGCATACGGCCAAAATGCAAGTTTCCACCACATCTATCAACCAAGACGTGCTCAATTATATCTGTCTGACCCATGCTAACACCACCAGTCGTAATTATGACATCACAACGTTCCAGTGCTGCCTCGAAAGTTTCTACCATAGCATCAACGTCATCGTCGCGGACCATACCTAGATCAATCGGTTCACATATATTCTGAAATGTTGAAGTTGCTAGTATTGAAAGTAAAACAGGACGATTTACATCTGGGATTTTCCCCCTTTGGGGTTGTTCTACTGGACCATCATCATTCGCTTTGATAATTAATTCATTACCAGTAGACATAACGCCGACTCTAGTACGTCGTTTTACTTTTATATACTCTACGCCAGATTGCTTTGCTAGGCCTATTGCTATTGGATCTATACTGTGACCCTTTGGTAGGACAACAATTGAAGGTGGGATATCACACCCAACAGGTCGAATCCATTGATGATGTTTCAAATTAGCTGACGGTAGGATGCGGATCTTTGATGTACACGACGAAACTATGCATTCTTCTATTGGGACGACACAATTACAAGATTCTGGTACTACTGCTCCAGTGGTAATGTAATATGCATATGCTGACGGGAGCGTATCATTTTTGTCTCCACCTTGAAGCGCAGTCTGTGATTTGTTATCACAATCTCCTGCATATACATTGTCCACAACTCCGTGCGTCCACGAATTAGTGGTGTCTGCCAACATTGCATCTTGGGTGGTGAAATGTTCGCCTGTCCTGATGGCATATCCATCCATGATACTGGCATTGTAGGGAGGATAACCTGGTTCAGACATCGTAACATCCTCATCGAGTGTGCAATTGAGGAGGGTTGACAATGGAGTCGACGACAGCGAAATCCGTTCAGTTGGACTGGTTTTTTTATCATTCAACAAAATTCGTGCCGTCTCTCTCATCACAGTTCGAATGGCATCCTGAACTGGAACCATAGGATGCGTTTCATGATCCATTTTGAAATCTAATATCGTCAAAGCTTCTACAAAAGCCTGCGTGAGGGGATACTTTTTCCTTCACTCGTAGCAGCGTCAAGATTCGAAAGGTAGGTAGGCAACCAAGTCTATTATGTTTTGTGATTTTTATTTCTTGTTCGAAGTTTTTTCAACATTTCAATTCTGAAAAAATTATTGAGTCGAGTCTCAAGTCGCGTCATCAAAATAATTGTTAAAGCACGTAGTAAAAGCACGCAAAGCAAAGTAAGAAAATCAAATAAAAGTAACCAATTATGATCCTTCGAAATCTGGCTTGTGTCAATTCATGATCTTCAGAATAACTTTGCCAATTAAATCAAATCTGATCAAATCAAATCAAACCACATCATATCACACCATAGCAGAAATAGTATAATCTAGATTTAGACGAAACTTATCTATGTATTTATATATTTTATAATTTTGAAAGATGTTTTGTAGTCAAAGCCATGGCATTGATCTTTACTTGCGTCAGCGATTTTTCCATTTCTCTGTTAAATTGAACAGGTGGTTCGGGATAATCAAATTTAGACTCTGCAATATGATTAGTTTCTCTGGTAAGCTTTTCGGGGGATTCCTTTTTAACAGCCATGATAGCATGAAAAAAGTCAGACACTGCAACATCTGCCCAGGAAGATGCTCCAAACGTATTCCCAGGGGTGTTTTCTTGCCAACCCAAGTGTCCACCACATTGAGTCTCCACATGCATAATATTGGGATTAGATAGGCAGAAGCCTAGTTTGTTGCGTGATGGTTTGCCCGCTATGAAGTCGTCTTGGGCTGTCAAGTTCAAAAATGGGACAGAAATATGTCGAATGTATCGATACGAACTAGCGTCAAACCCGTACGCATTTCCGTTATCGTATCCAACTTTCATACCGAATGGATAGTGAGTGTCGTTTCGAATCAAAACTGGTGCAGCCGCATCGTCGAGTTGACCAATTGTGGGAGCCAGTAATAGTTGCCGTATCTTTTGTTTAGAATAAGAATCCTTCATACTATAGATGCTCTTTATATTCTCTAGGAATATTTTCTTTATTCCTAAAGCCAAGAGAACACTGAAAGGAAACTTAACAGTAGTTGAATCGATCCTTAGTGGATTGCCAAGTCCAGCTGCACCAGATACACATGATGGCAAGGTACCCATCATGCACTCCTCACCTAAATATTTTGTCATAATGTTGGCGCCCAATGAGCTTCCCACAAGAAAGATAGGAACATCCTTTTCTAATCTGACTGAGATCTGACGCACAAGACTACGAAGATCGCCTGTGTATGCTGCGTTATAGCCTCGTGGTGTAGTCAATTTCACTCCCCCGCAACCTCTAAAGTTCATTGAAGCTGAGATATAACCCTGATTGCAAAATGCTCGAGACAAAGATTTCATGTAACCAAAGCTGGAATCATTGTTTATACCATGCAGTATAATAACGACCGGATGACGAAGTTTTTGCCTTTTCCATTCTATTCCGCTCTGTGAAACTTCGTCTTCGTCTTTCAAATTTTGTGTGAATTCCCAGTCCACGGCAATTCGTGCGCCATCTTGAGGCATATCAAATATCTCACGAAATCGTACATACTTCTTTTTGGATGCAGACGATGGTCCACCCTTAAGATAAGCCATGGTACTAGACATCAATCCTCGCGTTCCTACAAACAGACTAGGTTGAATAGACCTCGAGAGGATATTGCTAGTACCATTATTGTTCCCGTCAATATCAGGTACTTCCGTTCTCAATTTTCGGTATATTCTTTCTATGAAACCTCCTTCGCCTAATTGACAAAATGTTACTGGAGGGTGTGTCAGACTATTCTGCAAACGGACTTCATATGCTAGAACGGCTGACATTGTCGCACACAATAGCAGTGACCAACCTGCTGGTGTATCAGGAAGTGATTCTTTAACTGAAGAGCTCCGTCGAATAAGAGATTGAGACATGCGTGTGGAAAACTTTCGGAAAGATCCACTTTCTATCGTATTCTTGCTCCTACCTCTACGCGATGGCGACGACGACGACGACGGCGAGTCTGGGCCGTCATCAATTTTTCCGTAGACGCGACGGCGGTATGCATTATCATCCTCTTCATTATCATTGCCCATCTTCATCAGATCATTATGTTGTAAGCTTCGCCGTTTTGTCACCGAACCTGTATTATTTGTGACGGTATTCTTATTCCGGATTGAGCATCATTGAGCGCTAAGAATAAAAAAATTTAAATTCACATTGACACCAGTTCAGTACCGTACATAATTGGTCGCGCGATAATAAAAATTGAGCAAAATATTCTTAGATTTTCCTTTCCCCCGATCATAAAGTATTCACTTTTATTGAATAACAACAACTACAACAACCAAACAACCAGCCAATAGCATATACTAGTATGCAATAATGTGAAAGGAGAGGATAATAAGTTAATTAGGAGTGTGCTAAAGATTCAGGTTGATAATTTCAGATAGTTAGTTTATAGATATAAATGCATGAAATACACACATCAGCAAAAGAACAAAAAAGTTGTCTTCTCGGTTGAAGCATCATTCTCCAGTTAAAGTTCGGCGCCTTGATGTTGTCATAAACATCCATAGCAAACTTATTCTTGCTACTATCATTGTTTTTACTATTGACAAGAATTATTACTGAAGTACATCATTATTGCATCTCGAGCTTCTTGTATGGTACTAGACTTCATAAAAATTAAATGAAGGCTACATGGCTCACAAAAATCGACTGCTACGATTAAACAAACAAAAGATAAAACAACGTGAACAACACGCTCAAGAAACAGCTTTCGAGGCAGACTGCATCGCCGCTTGAAGTAAGTAGATCCCGAGCAAAGCAGATTGTATTGGTCGAAAGTGCGCATAAAATGATATAAACTCATTCTGCGCGATTCGATTTACCGAATCCATCAACCGTGCAATGGGAAAACAGCATGACGTTCGTTGGTGGACAATGAGAGGCAGAAACGCACGCGAGAAAAAAAATCTGGACGGTGACGAACGGGCCTTCATGAATTTTTTGCTGCCTCGAGAAAAATTATGCCTTTACTAATCTCCTTCTTACTTTCAAGTCATATTTACATATCATCAAGGTAAGAATGGAGTGTCTATCAGGAATACTTGTAGTTGCAATTCAAACAAATTATTCGGCCGGGGGGTGTGATACTTTGATTATTTTAGCAATTGACGATACGTTGATAATGATACCGGGTCAGAGCTGATTTATCGCAATTTTTTCCATGAACGTTGACGTAAAGCCGTGATATCAATTTATATACTTTACTCACGGTATTTTATCTATTTTTTCATTGTTTCTCGTTCAAATCTCTTCCCTTTTTTCTCTTCAGAATCTTTCAAATATATATACAATGAAATCCTTCCAACAAATCGCTCTCCTTTTGGTCGCCACTTTGGCATGTGTTTCAGGTTTCGCACCTGTTTCTACTCCTCGCCAATCTGCCATCGCACTTTCCATGAGCAAGGCATCACCTGAACCACAATTCAATGTTGACAAGAAGACTGCTGCTGTTGCCGCCTTCGCCACTGCTATGGCCCCATTCGCCGCACATGCTGAAAACACAGTTGTTGATGAATCCACCATTATCGGATACGGTGCTGGTTTAGTTGCATGTGTTGTTTCATTGGCTGTTGGTTTCTCTATTGGATACGGAACTCTTTCCAAGCTTTAAAGAGTTTACTATTTTTCAATATATCATATTAGATCGATTCTACACAAGTCGTACATAGCAATTCCTTGCTCCGCAAGCAAACAAACACAAAGATTTCTCCTTCTCAGTACTATAATATTGGGTTGTATTTTATAGATAAATTTTGAGAGAGCTCTTTGGCAAAAACACAGACTTGAAAACCGTTACTCGTAATACTTAGATGTGACTCGTAATTCAAACGTTCAGTAGTGTAGTGATATGCTTCTTCAATTATATATTAAAAGGCACTGCTTTAACTTTTGAAACCAAGGATGGGGAAGTTGCCACTTTCATTCTTCTCGCCTGTGATGTACACGGTTAACCGAATAGTGATGTGCACGTAACGTATGACTTAGACAGCCGGGTTGCCATTCATTAGTCATCAATACTTTTACTCCTCCATGAAATCGTTCTCTGCCTTAATGGGTGAGATAATTGACCTATTACGATAATTATGGTTTTTAGTTTTGTGTTTCATAATAATATTATGCAGAAAAGTCCTGAGATACCTAACTTCTAGTACAAGTTAATACCAGTATGGTGGTTGTAATTGTTACTTCTTTTGTGTGTGATATATAGATCTAACATTTAATCAGTTCATCAGACACAGTACAATATCAAGCAAATGCTGATATAATCAGAGGTACTGTATTACATAGAAATAATGCCAACGCTTTTATCACTGATACTAATATTTAATAACATCTCTCTCCCACATTTTTCTAACCATAACTTTACTACTATATTTTGTTGTTCAGGTCTCATCCAAACAGCAAGTTTTGAGTTGAATCTTATTGTAGAAGAGAGGACACTATATTACATGTTCTATCCATACAACATGATTGTACATGATGCACGTACCTGTGGGAAACTGGGACTTAGTTTTTGGAAATAGCAAAAGCACGCAGTTTACTGGTCCATTATATTTCATCTTTCAAAATTTGTACCAGTTGCAATAGGCTAATAAATCAATAAATATAAGGTGTCTGAACAAACTACAAATATAGACAGATAGCATTTAACCTTTGAACAAGATGAATTATTCAAAGTATAATTTTCCCCGGTCATACTGGAAAACAATCTAGCGTTGAGTAAGCAGTATTTTTGGCCAAAATTGCGTGTTTTTCACTAGTTAAATCATGGTTAATTTAGTCTCTACTAAATCAATATCAGTACACTCCTGAAAGAAAAGTAAGTCGAAGTAACTACAATGTCTTCTCCTTCCTTATATGTAATAGAATAGATTGTTATATTACTACTAACACTTTTGAGCATGCTCTCTTTGATTTATTAGACACTCCATACAGTAGTACTTTTCCTCATAAATTCATAGATTTTTTGTTTATTTCATGTAAAATGCGTGTATTATTTTTTTTTAATTTTAAACTGGGAATTCCCAGTTTTCCACGCGCTTCCCATGGTCTACAACATACTAGTACTAGTGTCTTTTCTCAGATCCCAGTCGTGGCTGTAGGCGTACGTCACAGGCAAAATCAAACGCTCGAGTAAGATTTTCTGTTTTATGATTTTTGATCATCGTGTCGTCGTCGGAAGCAATTCAGCAAAGCAACGACAGGTTAGGTTACAATTTAAGTGTCGAAGCCATTATTGAACTTTGAAAAGGATCGAAATTATGTACATTAGAATTGTTGCTATTTCACTCTTGGTCGCAATGACTACGAACCAAGCTAGTGCGTTCACTGTCGGTGGAACATTCCTCTCTGTGGTAGAAAAGGCAGCCTTAGAAAAGACGGCAGAAGCTGTAGCAACGGCCGGTAAAGGTATTACAGGTATGTATTAAAGATGGTGGACGATGTTAGCATGAGCGTCCTTCTATTCGTTGTACCATTGATAGCTCTTTCACTTTTTATCTCCGATGTCGTCTTAATCATGTTTCTTCAATTAATTATCACAGCATGTGACGAAGGGCCAGCCACAATTGGTGGTAGGTTTGATGATGTAGGAGTTGAGAATACTGAGGAGAATCGTAGATTATATCGCCAAATGCTATTCGAGGCGCCTGGTTGTGAGGATTTTTTATCAGGTGCCATTTTGGACCCTGAGACTCTCTATCAAAAATCGGATGGTGGTGTTCTCTTCCCAGAGCTTCTCACTAATAAGGGTATCGTACCTGGTGTGAAACCACACTTAAAAATTTTTACTCTTCCTGGTACAAATGGCGATACTATCATGCAGGGACTTGATTCGTTAAATGTTAGATGCCAAGAATACTACGCTGCTGGTGCTCGTTTTGCAAAATGGAGAAGTCCCCTAGTTATTGATATGGAAAAGAAATGTCCAACGGATTTAGCAATTCGAGCAAATATGCAAGATCTTGCTCGATATGCTCTTATTTGTCAGAGTGAAGGTCTGATGCCTATTGTCGAGCCTGATATTAGCTTGTCAGGATCACACACGCTTGAAGAGGCTATTGATATTAATATTCGAGTACAATCTGAGCTGTTCAAGGCAATGATCGACCATGGTGTATACATGGCTGGTTCGACATTAAAACCTAATGTTGTAAATCCTGGAAAAGATTGCCCTATTAGCTACACAGTGGAAGAAATCGCAGAGGCAAACATTTTTGTCTTCGAGCAAAGTTTTCCGGTTGCTATGAAAGGTTGCAATTATCTTTCTGGTGGACAAAACCTTGCTAATGCTTCCGCTCGTTTGAGTGCCATCAACAAGGCAAATAAGAAGGGACCTTGGAATTTGTCCTTCTCATGGAGTCAAGCACTACAGTTACCAATACTTGACCTTTGCAAAGGAAAAGACGGTCTTCAACTTGAAGAAATGAGCAAACTGTATGTAAAGGAGTTGGCCATTGCAGGAGCTTCAGCTAGAGGTGAACATGAATGGAAAAAAGGAGAAGGCGACCATGTTGGTGTCAAAAAATAAAAATAATTTGGGTGATTTTAAAACATATTATTTTATCTGTAGCTCTCGCATGATTAAAAATTGACTAAAAGAATTTGGAACTGAGTTATGTTAATGAATTAATTATTCTAATTCTACTTTAGCAAATTTGTGTTGAAGAAAATAATAAAAAGCAAACCGAGTTTACATGCATATTGAACATATTAGTGGTTCAATTTGTACTCGGAAGCTTATGCTTATTCGATAGCCGTAAAGATATCCATGTTGAGTGATCTTCCTAATTCAGTATTATTTACGTGACCGTAGTATCTTCATTCTACTTTAAAAAATGAATCGCTACTTTTGAATACAAGTTAATTTCCACACAACTTAAAGTACTATACGATGATCATTTCGTATCAATCTTTTTTTATAGTCTTGAAATCTATATAAAACAATACTGGTTGCAACATTGACATTCATACTAGCCGTTCCAGCTCCGTACTGTGGAATTTGGATCAATGCATTGCAATTTTTAAGATGTACTGGTAGTATACCCTGTCCCTCATTGCCCATAAAAATTCCAATATTCTTTTCATTTTTTGGATAATAGGTACTTTCAAAATATTCATCATTGAGTAATTGACTAGTTTCATCAATTTCTACACCAATTAAGAATATTTTTGACTTTTCTATGTACGCAACACAATCTTTCCATTTTGGGAAACGCGTCAACAGTATCTGTCCATTATTAACTGCCTCCTGAAATGGTAATGGGAACATATCTTTACGTTTTGAATTATTTTCTTGTCCGACCAATAGTACCTCACAACATTCAAATGCGATACTTGTCAGTAACATAGCTTTAATGTTAGTAATTTTCTGAATATTACATATAACTAAGGAAAGCCTTGGTGCTTGCTGTTGTTGGAGATGATGCGTCTTGGACCTCTTGTTGTCGTTGTCGTCTTGTACTTTTTGCTCCTTCTCCTCCTCCTCCTCCTGCTGCTGCTGCTGTCGTTGTACTGGTGGCTCCTTCTTCTCCTCCTCCATTATTATTGTACTTTCAATATTTTGTTCCTGCATATTTAAGAGAGTAATTTGAACACAATCAATACATCTATGGTACAATTCATGTACAGTGCTTACAGATCATTTCGGTTGACCATCGTCAATCCATTATCCATTTATTTTATTTTATTTTACTTCGAGTAATACTGACTAACTAACGTAATTCTAGTAAGAAAGTGAAGGAATGTATTCAGTATGATGGGTCGTCGAGTCGAGTCGTGCATAGTATCGACTCGTGACTCGATTTGTAGACATTAGGAATGTCACTTTTCTTGTGAATTCAAAAACCACACGAACATTTCAAATTCCAACATTTTATTTTAGAATACAGTTAGTTGCAATAAACATAGTAATTACTTTCTTGTGTCTCTAAATCCTTCCAACAAGATCGACACAGCAACTATTCTAGGAACAAAGTGTTTCTCTTTCGCCGGCTTCGGATCACTATAGTACTAGAGACTTTTAGCGAATATCTAATCTATCGCAATCATGCAAGTTTTGGAGATGGAAGAAGTGGAAAGCCTCGTCAGCAATGCAAGTCGCAAACGTCTGGGAAATGTCAATGGAAAGAAGAGGACTAGGAAAGATTCTAGTGTGGCTGCATGTGCAAGTCTATGCAGTAACTCCTTGCCGAAATTGGTAGTTTTTGCCTGTCTAATTTTGATCGGTATATTGTATATGTCAGCCCAGAATGGCGGAGATGGTGGTATGGTGGAATTGGAAGATATTGAAACCAAAGCCCCTCATACCACTACAAACAGTAGTATGTCAGAAGTCAAAGTCACCCCTATGCCTACGGATAATATTCAAATTGCTGTACCATCACCACCACCTGTTGAAATTCCAAAAACAACAACTCCTCCGACAACTCCTCCGACAACACCTCCCACGCCTCCTCCCGTAAAGGTTCCAGAAAATGTTGAAACTACAAGTACTACAGAAAATAAACCAGACAATAATAACGACGCATACCTATATTCGAAAGTTGCTACGATCCTTCCCCTAATCGATCATCCACTACCCAACGAGGAGGAGAAGGCAGCTCTGGATGAAAAATTCGGTCGATGGCACTTTTGGGATGGTGATGAAGATATGAGACCAATGGAAGATTATATTTCAAAGTTTCCCAATGGCGATGTACCAGGAGAAGATTTTCCTGATGATGTATGGCAAGCCGATGCTGTGTTTGTGAATCATATACTTAATGATGCTGATAATTTAATTGCAAGAGCGATGGAAGCTATATTCATCGAATACGGACACGGAAAACCATTAGAACCAGAGGGTATGGCTGAAAGAATGAAAATGTTTCATTGGAGTAGAGAAGATCTCTCTGTATTAAATGCGAAGCCACCAGAAAAATACGCTAAACGAGGCGATAGAGGGAATGGTGGATGGACAACCAAAAGAAGCTTTGATGGGCTTGTAAGACGTCTCCTACATGCAATGATGACCCAAGATACATTTACCGTAGTCAGTAAGTATCTATACATGACGCGTTCAGTTGTACTTGCACAGCAGGTCTGCCCGGAGCATTACTCGACTTGCGTATCTAATCTCAAATCTCGTCGTCTACCTTTTTTTTCTCTCTCTCTCTGTTTCTTACGTACACACATAAAGTGGGCGGTCATAGTGCAGCTCAAGGTCAAGGGTAAGAAATTGGAGAAAGAAAAAACGAACGAAAAATTATGTATCATTTGTTGTCACATTCTATCTTTTGCGTCGAATGACATCTTACTTTTTCGTTTTTTACTGCATTTGATCCAATCTAATTTTTTCTTTAATATTGGTATACAGAAATCACTTCCGACAATCGTATATGATGCAATTTCACAAGGTAATGTATCCTATATTTGCTCGATTAGGCGTGAAACTTATCACTAGAAATGTAGGTCAAGGTGGATTAGGTACCATACAGGCAGGAATAGGGTCCGGTGGAATATATGGAGATGAAATTGACGTTCTACTGTGGGATTCTGGTACGTTCAAATCAATAATTATAACCCTTAGGGTTTTTCCTTAAACTTTTCGAAAATAGAAAATGATTCTCTAAATTTTATGGAATTATTCCACGGAACGTCTTCCTCACACACACGCACATATTATACACATATTATACATGCATATATAATATATAGGTATGACGGAACCGGGTGCCGAACACGTTGATGTATTTTATCGTCAGGCCCTTTTGGCTGGTAAACGCATTCCAGTTTTATGGGGAGGGCCTTTCGAATTACTCAAGATGCTCCACGAAGAAGCTGACGTAGATGTTGGTGATTGGGGAACGGCAATGGATGGAATTGCTGAGGTCGAGAGTCTCGAGCAGGCTAAGGAAATACCATGGGCAGCTAGATTTATGAAATGCAAACCCGAAGTCGAGGATATGTGTAAAGAAGAACCAAGATTTTGCTCTAAATGTTGGATTGATCGAGACGACAAAATCAAGCCTGAAATGAAACAATGGGATAAACCAAAAGGACAAGTAAAGTGGCACCCAGGATGGAGAGTTCACCAATTGATGGGGCGTAATCTTGCCTTTGGGATTTTGGAGGCACTCCAATCAGCCATCAATATTTGGAGTGAAGGAGTAATGGGTACGTTGCTTTGTTCTAACATTAGTATTATCCTATCTTGATATGAAATAAAGTGTTATCTGATCTATACGTTGAATACTTCTTACAATCTCTCTCTCTCTCTCTCTTATCATGAAAGGCGGCCCACCACTGGAGGATGACTACTGGCATGTCACTGAATACTACGAAAACATACGCAATAAGGTGAAAAAATTAGACAAGTCTCTCGGCAGTTGTTACAAAATTGATGGCTCACTCCCCACCCGATTATGCTCGACCCCTATGAAGGCGAAAACACAGTACACTCCCCGAGCAAACTATGACGAAAGTGCGTTGGTTAGTATAATCAAACCTACCTCTGATGGTTATGTCCCCAAGAACGAAAAAGTAACGCTCTATGAAGGCCCAGATGAACACAACACTTGTTTCGACATACCAACGGACGAAGTAGATGTTTTTAATGTCGTGACTGGTCGTCGAAGACTGAATGAAGACGATTTTCGACTTCCAAGCCGACTCGATTCTTCAAATTTTGATTCTTCTGCCAAAGATACCACTTTCCCATCAGTACGAAACCTTGAAGGCGATATCACTCCTGGAAAAGGTTGGGAAGTTTGGGGAGAACCACCGGGTCTATGTGATGGCACCTACAATGCAACTTGCAATAGATGGACAAAGGACGAATGTGTATTGTACGGTCATCACGATGCTCGAGGGGCAGTGATTGGAAATGAATACTCTGGTTGGTTGGTAATGACACTCAAGGAATTAAAGGAAGGTATCATTATCTTGAAGTTACACACATGGCACACTGAAAAGGAGAGTACAATAACTCAAGGATGGAACTCCGTTGATAACGTAAAAAGACGGCGGCGACTCGGCGAAAGCTCGATGCACTTTAATACAAGTACTAGTGAGTCGTTTCAGTACGAATCTGATAAAATAGAGAATAGGATGCTAATGAGAAGCTATGACACACCTAAGCTACCCGATGAATTTGTTTTTGAGTATGCAATTGATGGAGTGGTTACAACGTTGACGGGTAAGGAATTTTTGGAAAAAAAGAAACAAATTCAGCGCGTAGTTGAAACTATCACCATACTAGATGATCCAAACTTCACAGCAGAAGAAAAAGATGTTGAGATCGCCATACGTTTACGAGGTTCTGGGAAATCTATTGTTTTTGGTGTTTCCCATGTGTACTGGGCTTGAAGCAGTAACTAAATATTACCACCAAGCAAAAACAAATTAAAACGACTGCAATTCTACAGTGTTGATTAATAGCTAAATAATATAATATAATATAATATAATGAATATCTTATTGCTCTTAGGTAATTAATCTCGAAGGTCGTCGAAGCTTTCGAAGCTATCGTCGTCATCATGATCCGCTACTGTTTGAAACTGACCCTCTGATGCACTGACATATGTTTGAAGCGAACTCCGAAGCTCAGAAATAAAATCTATTTGGGTCCTTTGCAAATTTTGTAGTTCCAAAAGATAGTTATCTATTCCATCACGTTCAGCATCGACCTGATTCACCGAGTTCATCTCATCCTTGACCATTTTAAGCCACCGGGACATGACAGACCTATGATTAGACACAAGAGCCTGTCCGGCTTCTTGCTTTTCTGGGACATTGACTTTGCGAGGGGGTTTTGCTTTCGCTTTTGCTTTGGGAATGTTAGGAGGCTCTGTCAGAGCTTCCAATGCGCATTTAGCCCCTACATCTATATGATGTATTTCGTCAACTAAATCATTTGTAACTTGATCTTCAAACCGTTCAATCCGGGAATTGTGGTCAATCATGCTGCGTTGCTGTTGCGGTGGTTGTTTTGTGGATAATCTAGAACATTGGATAGGTTTTTGCTTGGTTGGCTGTTGACACGTCGTTGGTAGATCGCCACTTTCAGGATTGCGTTCTTTTACACGGTCTGCGTATCGCAAAGTGTTTAGAGTTTGATCGCAATTTCCAATATCTGGGCTAATACAAGCAACCATGCAACTTCGTGAATTTTCTCCGACAAAACTATCTTTTAAAACTTGTGTCAATTTTGATCCACGAAATGGTATGTGAGACATTGATCCACCCGTCGCTAATGCTCGAATCACTTCTTTCAGTGCCAGGAGTGACGTATTAATCTCTGCACCTTCTAGTCGTGTGGCCTTACTCGAATTTGAAGTATCCGCACCGCGCTCACTTCCAGCAAGATCAATGAAAGTAAATCGACCATGTTCTATATTCTGTTTCCTCCCCTTCTTCATCAATTTGATCTGTAGTACAGCATGTGAACGAGAGCTATCTGCATTTCGAGAAGTGGTGCCAGTAGATCGATTCGCAGCACCCTCCTCGATCAGTTGCATTACATGCTCCGGAGCGTGGACGGGATGCTCAGTCAATCCAGGAAAACAAACTTTCCCTTTACTGTCTTCGAGACATTTGATTTGTTTTCTTTCGTTCAACAAGTCGAATAGTTTTCCACTGTATATTTCAAACAACGAAACGTGGACCTTTAAATGACTATACTCTGGCATCTCCATCATTTTAAATATATCCAATGCTGCAAGATAATACAAACCAAGATTTGACTCGTCAGCTGTTCCTGCGTTAACACCAGTTATATTGGAGCCCATCATAGTGTATGTTTTTCCACTACCCGTCTGTCCGTACGCGAATACTGTTGCCCACTGTCCATTGAAGAACGGCTCCACAAGATTCCGAAGTGATCGTTCGTATATTCCAATGTTGGTTGACGATTCATCAAAGACATTATCAAAAGCAAACGGCACAGTTTCCACCTCTTTTGTTAAGTCCACACGGGTCTTTGGTTGGTATGCAAGGATTCTTCCGTAACTGCCATAGTCCAAAGGATGAATAATATCAATTCCTCCCGTTTGTCTAGCTTCTGACTTACTCAATGGACGTTTCCTAATAATGACCTTAATCCGCATATCGTAGTACTCATTTTCAGTCTCGACTTGGTCTCGAAACATGTCGTGTTCGGCCGCGTTGTCTTCCCGAAGGTAATCAATTTGGGTCGCCCACGATTCGACAATCTCATTTGACGATTGAGTAATAATAGAACTACGATCTTGTTTGGAGGAATGGACACGAGTCGATGATGAAATTGTAGGAAGCGTTTGGTGACAACGTTGGTGCTTTTGTAAAAGCATTGAATCTGACGCACTCATACTCTTACTCGAACGACTCGTGGTTAGTTTTGGTATACTTCGACTTTGATTTATATTGTAATTATTGTTCGAAGTAGTAGTAGCTGAGTTCTCATTATTTTCTTCAATGATAACATTAGTATTTTTGTGATTGTTATTCTCTCCAGTCATTAATTCGCTGATGGGGGGTTGAAAATGATTTTCTAGTGAATCAATGCTCGCTGCGAGAGTAGTACGTCGTTTTTGTCTTGAGATGTCGTGGCTGCTGCTGCTGCTTTGAAAATCATCGATATCGCCATTCAGAATAGCGGATGAAGTACATTCCATCGCTAGTGACTGTGACTCGGTAGTAGGTTGAGAAGAAGCTGCTGGTAACCTCTTTTCAGTTCGTTTGAATTCTTGTAGCTTGGACTTAGGTGGCTGTCGACTAGGAGGTTTATTCTGAGATAGATTTATTTTTTGTGACGTTTGTACTGTCGCTGGTGTAACTCTTGTCGGCCCTTTTTCAATGATACTATTCGTGAATTCATCTGAATTGTTGTCGACCGAATCATTTCCGCTCTGTTCATTAAAGGCAGATATACTAGAAGGAATGTCAGTTTTGCTGGAAATAGGATTAGATCGTGAGGGCACATTATCCTTATGATTAACTTTCACTTCTTCCTCTTTGCTATTTTTCTTATACTTGCTTAACTTGGAAATTTTTTCTTTCATAGAATACGTTTGGAAGGAGGCTTCGAGAGAGAACTGTCTTGTTCTTCTTTGATATTTGTAGTCCTACGTTTGGAAGGAGGCTTCGAGGTAGGACTTTCTTGTTCGTCTTTGATACTTTTAGTCCTACGTTTGGAAGGAGACTTCGAGGAAGAACATTCCTGTTCTTCTATGGTAATTTTGGTTCTACGTTTGGAAGAAGGCTTCGAGGGAGAACTTTCATGTTCGTCCTTGATACTTTTAGTCCTACGTTTGGAAGAAGGCTTCGAGGGAGAATTTTCTTGTTCGTCTTTGATACTTTTAGTCCTACGTTTGGAAGAAGTTTCGAGGGAGAATTTCTTGTTCGTCTTTGATACTTTAGTCCTACTTTGGAAGGAGATTTCGAGGGAGAATTTTTCTGTCCGTCTTTGATAGGTGCAGGCTTTCTGTTTCATTATTATTATGTTTTCTTTAGTGTCGTCTTTCTTCTTTTTTTTATGTTTCTTCACCAGTGTTCTTATTCGTTTGCTTCTTCGAGTTGGTTCAACTACTTTCTTTTCTTCTTCTTCTTCTTCTTCCCGCAAGGTATTTTCAGAATTTTTCTCGACATATTTGCTGTCATCGTTCTGACAGGCTTTGTCGTCGTCATTTTCACTGACATAGTTTTTCGAGACTACTGCATCTACACGTTCTTCTACACTGATAACAGCCCTCCCACTAGGACCACCTCTTCCATCTCCCTTGCTGCTGCCATCACTACTTTTATCCTTCACAGCCATTTTGATCCGCTGCACCAGATAAAATAATTTTCGACGATCATCAGGATCGGTCACACCAAGTGATTCAAAGTATGATACGTCCAAGTCTGCCAAATGTGCAGGAGAAACGATCCCAGCAGCCTCAAAGGTCGGAACGACACTTCGTAAGCCGATACCATTCAACCACGTCGAAACAAGACCCATGATAGTAACCTATGTTCTGTCTGCCGCTGCTTGCTTTTTGGCAAATTGCCTGGGTCCTGCAAGAAGTATTTGGTTTGTTGTAACAAGTTTAATGTGAATAAACGAATCGAATCAACGCAACGATGGTCAATAAAATTCAAAAAATACGACGAAACAAACGACATCAAAAATATGCCGTTGCTTTGAATTTAATCAGAATACTTTTAAGCGCCGTCCGGGCACGCACGCATAGTACTGATATAGTGTCTTGTGCGCGGAAGATGGCTGGTCCTGCATATTTTCATCATCATTCATTTTATCGTAGAATTTTACTCATCAAATACCACCCCACAACGAATTTTCAATTTTCATTTCATTTTCTTCACATTATATTATTTTTAATATCTTCACATTATTTAATATTCATTCGACAACAACAAACACCCGCCACAAAAGATCTTTCTTTAATAGAATTTAAATTACTGTACAGTATTGCCATCTCTTCCCTCACAAGCTTACGCACGGTAACACATGTCAAAAATAAGACATGGGATGGGACTGTTGAGTTATCGTCGCAACCACCTAAACAGAATTCGTTTCCGGTGTGAGGTGTTGTTACTACAATTAGTGGCGTTGGCCTCCCTTTTTTGGGTTCACGGTTTTATTTTCCCTTCCTATCAGCTCAACCATCATAAAAATTATGATACAAAAAATAAGTCGTTCTTCTCACAACGAAGTCATCGGGGGTTTCTCTGACCAATCAAAGTAACGATGTTGGTGTTAAATTTAACCTATCAGTTAAAGAATCTGAATTAGAACCAACGAAGCGACCACCACGAAAGAATTTTAAGGATTACTATCCTTCATTAAAAGAATTCTACAAGAAGCATGGCCATAGCAACGTGACCGTAGGAGATGACAAAGATCTTTTCAAATTTGTTTCATCACAAGAAAAAATTATCGACATCAAATTGAAAATTCATCTAATATGCCAACTAAGAGTAAGCTTTCAAAACGAAAACTCCAACGACTTTCAGATGAGAAGCTACAAGCATTGAAAGATATTAACTTTGTTTGGAAATTGCCTTCAACGAAAACGAAGTGGGACGAGTGCTATCCAAGATTGCAGAATTTTTATATTGAGCATGGTCATTGCAACGTAACACCAGAGGATGATGAAGATCTCCACAAATATGCAGCTTCTATACGGAGGAACTATCGTCCTCAATCTAATTCCAACAAACTCTCATCCTCGACGATTCATTTGAAATTAAAAAAGCGTGTACTACCCGAAGACAAACAACGCGCACTAGAAGATATAAACTTTTGGGGGGATATTCGAACACCTTCACGTACAGCCAGACCAGGATGGAAAACATGGGATGAGTACTTTCCTCTATTGAAAGAATTTTACAACAAACGTGGTCATTCAGATGTATCAGCGAAGTATGACAAGGATCTTTATTTTTTCATCTCCTCTTTACGAAAGAATTATCGTACTCATGCTATTCATACGGGTAATTCTACTTTGAAATTAAAAAAAGGTCAGCACAAGTTGCCCGACGATAAGCTTCAAGCCTTAAACGATATTGATTTTCCCTGGTACAAGTATAGAAACAAAACGTTTATAAATCCACGGAAAAAATTTGCTACTATGAAACTTAGGAAAGCCTCTAATCTTATTCATCGCACAAAAGATACTACATCGAAAAAAATTGTGCGTAAACAATATCGTCTGTGGAACGAATATTTTCCTAAGTTGAAAGAATTTCACAACATACATGGTCATTGCAATATAACATCCAGTAATGACAAAGATCTATATTTATGGATCAAATCCTTAAGAAATCGTCAAATTTCTGATGAGAAGCGACAAGATCTGAAATCATTCGGTATTTCGATCTTAAAACCTAGTGAGAAAAAAATATCGAAATGGACCTAACGAATAAAATGATCCCTAGACTCCGATCACATCAAGAACGCTTTGGTCGTGTATCTGTGGACAATAAAGAGGATCCTGAACTCAGCCAATGGACAAAATCTTTTACTAGGAAAAACAACAATGATTGACAAAATTGTGGGCCTTAATAGACTTTCCACCACAAGATGGTAATTGGCGAAATGGATGCTGGGATGAAATGTATCAAATATTATCTGACCTTTGCAGCGGAAATAGTCATTATCGAGAAGATGGAGACGCGAATAAACTCGACCATTTCGTTCGAGATCTACGACGGCAGTATAGACTACGGAAAGCTGGTACTGTATCCGTACTGACACAAGACCGCATCCAACATTTGGAGCAAATCGGTTTTGAGTGGGTCAAGACGCAAAAATATAGCATAAGTCACGAAATTCGTTGGAACGAAATGATTGAGAACCTATCAGCGTTTCGAGAGAAATATGGACACACCGAGGTCCCGCAAGATACGATAATAACTCCAAAATGGGATATTGGGTCATGAACCAACGTTCCTTCTATCGGATGAATGAAATCGGCATTGACACTACTTTAACTAAAGAACGAATCGAACAGCTAGAAGAGTTGGATTTTACTTGGAATGTTTATGAGAAGCAGTGGTCGGTGATGTTCAAAAGATTGGTAGAATATCATAAGAAACATGGTCATGTTATCTTTGAATCATCTGATTTTGTCAACGAGAAACTCAGACAATGGTTGAACGAACAGCGTTACTTCTACAGATGCAAGATAAAGCGTTATCGCATAAGTCAAGAGCGAATCGATACCTTGGAATCTATCCCTGAGTTTCGGTGGAGTGGAAAACAAGCTAAAATTCCGACTAAAAATGATTGGAATCAGTTGCTAGGTGCCATTAGTGATCGTGGAATTAGACCGGAAGTTCAGGCCAAACAGCATTGGTTCGACGGCGTTAACCCCTTTGAAGAAGAAGTCAAGAGCGTTTATTCAGACGACGAACTACTTGACCTATGGAACGAGGAAAATGATCAAGATGACGAAGATGATGGAGACAATTACGTGGATGATGAAGACAGTAGGCTGTTCCTTCGGGCATAATAAGCATGACGTAAGGAACTACTATTTGAAGATAGACATGGGCTTGTTCCGATCGTCAGTCTGCGATCATAATATAGATGACTTTCGCACCATCTCTACTAGCGAACTAAATTATGCTTTCTAATAAGAAATTAGAAATTCGCATAATTTGGGTCACTTTCCTGTTCTAGCTAAGACGGGGAAAAGCGAGCCACATAACATGGATGGTATAAATTTGCCCAATATGACTCTCTATCATGAGAATTTAGCTCAATTATTTGTATTGTCAATATGATCTTGGTCACTCTACAAAGTACATTGAACAAAGGATGTTTCCAGTTCATGTGCGACCAAACTCTCAATAGAAGTTGTTTAACAAAACGACGACTATTCTATCTCCTTAATCATTTTTTTAACTGATTCTTTATAATAACCTATGGATAGATCTACCATGCAAAGATATTGTACCAGTAGATTAGTATGTAAATTGTGTTTTGATATTAATAATCGTGTTTATTGAAGAAGAGACTAATATAGTGACTATCAGATTAATCCAGCATGTGCATTCATGGAACTTTATTACAAAGATATGTTTTTTGTTCTTGAACCAAGTCTACAGTACCTCTTTGTAAATCTAAAGATGATTAATGTTGATATAAAATATGCATAATATATGGCCCAACCATCCAACCTAATATATAGAGCCTTTCAGTAAACATTTCTGTATTGCATTTTGAAAATGATGATCATGTGTGGATACTTTGTTAAGAAAGTATCTAAGTAGCAGAATGAAATTTAGTGGGACTGTGACTTCCCAGAGTAACTCAATGGTGGTAGCAGCCAGCAGCAGAAAATTAGTACAAGAATTACACATGGCAGATTTTGAGTGAATTCAAGTCCAATATTCTCTCTCAGAAACTATTTCTTTGTGTGCAGGTTTGGAAGTTCAAAATTATTGTAACACTAAATAAGTGATTGTCCCTGACTGGTTCCCATCACTTTAAAATACGACCATTGTATTTACACATCAAAGGTACGAGTCCTATGACTATGCAAGGATGTGTTGAATTTATTAACCTATTAGAGTGAGTATTTGGAACCACAACTAGAGGAGAACACCTTCCAGTTACAGTACTCTCTGTTCTACTTGAATTACCACTATTTTGGGTCGCCTGGCTCAAATCACAGCCACTATCATACGCCCTGTTTTCCTCACTCCCCTAGCGGAGGGTAAACCCCAAAAGCTGCCAGAGTATATACTAACACTAGTCTCCCATAGAAACTAGAATGACACCTCTAACCAATACAACTTAGAACGTAGTGTTAGACCTCAATGTGATCAGAAAAGCACCAATGTAGCAATAGCTCCATATATCATGCTTACTTCCTCCAGCGAGCGCAAAGTGCCGCGCGGGCTATCAGGTAAAAATTTATCGTGTTATGAACACGCTATCACTCAAAAAACTAAATAATGCCCAAAAAATAACTAGCAAATACTAGTAAAACTATTCATCATTCAACTGTGTGTAACTCTATCAATAAACAATATCTTTCAAAATTTGAAGGTTCCATCTAGACTATTATTCTACACAGATTTCATATATCAACATCCAAAAGGTTAAATATTTCCTGCTGAAATTGGCAATCTGATAGACCAAATTAGCATGTGTGAAATGCACGTTAAAAATTTCCAACCGATAGCCCGCGCGACACTTTGCGCTCGCTGGAGGAAGTATATACTTGTATTTACTTGACTTGATTTGTACCATTATACCACCACAACTGAATGATTGTCAACCTTGTACCTGAAATAAGTTTAGTAATAATATCAGAATAATGTGAGAGGAAGGACAGTAAAACAAGAGGCTTCCACCCAACAGCACAACGTTGTGTGGTGGTAGAGTTAGGTATTGTTTTGTATGACCAATACTTCCTTAGAAAGAAGCCAAATCAATGAAATGGAAAATTTCTTATTTGTTCTTCCATTCCGATGAACAACTTTGTCATCTATTTGTGCTGGGGGATTCTCACCCGAAGTGACCTTTTTTTGGACTGAGCACAATGCGACAAGGGAAATTATCTTTTATATATGCATTATCAAAATCATCATTCCATTGATATAACAATGGGGAATGTGGTTGGAACTTCACTAATATTGATCTTTTTAATCCAAACTTATCAGATGAGTCAAAGATATCTGTAAGCTTAATAGGGAGAAACAGTTTCAGTGTAATTTTGTCATCTGGAGAAAATTCTGTGAGGTTGTATGGATTGGCAGGCAAATTTCAGATCGCCATAAGAGGTGCATAATAATAAGAGAGGAGGACTGTGGATCAAAAGATAGAGTAATAGATAAAATTAATAGTACAGAAGTGTCTATCATAATCATTAGTTAATGCGATAGTTTTTATTGTTACTGGTTCATTAAAAGAAGTCTCATTATCAAAGGGTATGTTTGGCATGTATTTTTGAAAAAATAAAAATCAATCATTGGTGTCTGTATCAAATTACCTCCCACTAAATAAAAACCAGCTGCACCATTAAGCCGCCAAGCAGACAATCATCACTACTATTCCCTCACATGTATTTGATACCGTTGATTTATCTTTAATTCAGTTTATTGATTGATCAATCCATTGGTTGTACACAAGTAGTGCTTGAAAGAAATCAATATGAATGGATCTAAGATTTTACTGTGTATGGAACTGCGCTTGATTTATTGTAAGTTTAGATACTCTAAAATCTAGTTTATTGATAACAAGCGGCTAAAAAATACCGGGAACAGTGAGCCTACGTTATAAAAAACAAAACTAAGTGACAGTGTGGTTCAATTCCCTGTAATGGTAGTCATTGGTTCAATATTTCAAACCACCTGTATACCACATAGTGCATAATGATACAATGAAGTCTATGGTATGGTTGGTTTAGTAGATTTGCCAGCTCCACTTGGTGCCAAATTCATAGCAAAAATGGGCACTACACATGCTTCCTTGTGTTGCAAGGGTGCGCCATAATGAAAACTGTCCACTACTTATAATATTAATATTATTATTACTTGTACATACAGATCTGCACGGAACTCGTCTGGTCAGAGTAGAAGATATGTCCTCTAAGGATGATATCTAGTTTCCATTGATAATCCCAAGGATTAAAATACACGACAAACCTATTCTAAATCATCATTGGTAGAATCAAACCAGAAGAATCAGGATTGAATTTAGAAAAAGATGGGAGGAGGCCTAGAAATATGCTGCAGCAGATCATTTCCGTGGATTTTTGTCATTGCTCATAAGTTTAAAACATGCTTATATATTCAGAAGTTAGTCTTTGAATGCTGTCCACCAGACCTGTATAGTGTTATAGAGAGATACTACTACTGCTTGGCTTGCTAGCGGAATAGTGAACAAACATCCTTTCTCAACTAAAATTGGGGAAGGAAATCAGTATGTCAGATGTAATGTGTCCCCATTTCTTTCCATAAATCATAAATGGAAAGAATCTGTCCTTTTGGTACTTTCTGATGTCAGTGTGGACGAATTCATTACAACCTAACCAACCAATTAAACCCTATACATCTCATAGTGTTCAGCCCAAATCTACAAATCTATCCATTATTAGAGTAGAGAAAATCCACATGGACGGTTGGCGGTCAGTAGGATTGGCGCGACAGCATTTTTTTCGTGTTATGAGCGCGGAAAATCGTCACCATGGCCATAAACTAATACTAGTACAATACCGTAGTAGCTGCATACGGCAGATCTACTAGCTTCTTGTACAATTGTATATTGTAGACTCTCTCGTTCATCGTCATTGTTGTACTCTCTCTCTCCTTCAGTCCTTTGCAACTACTTAGTAGACTAATAATTGTCGACGTATCATCATGGCACCTTCTGAAAGCGGAGCTACGACATGGAAACATATCGGCCTACACGGCCATTCGGTGGGAACATTCGCCACTACTGAAGGTGGTATTCAATGGAAGTCGGCACTATCGGGGACTGTTTCGACTAAGAACATTCCAAAAGGTAACATCGAGAAAGCGGGATGGACCGTCTTCGGTAAGAGTGGACATTTGCGCATCGGTGTGATCGTAAAGGAGGGTAAGAACGGACCCTCCGAGTTGCGGTTCGATGGCTTTCCAGTTGCTAGCTTCGACGACCTTAAGGATTTCTTTCAAGAAAATTATGACATCGAGGTGTCGAAACACAATATCAGTTCAGCAGGAACACAGTATGGGCAGTCAAAAATCTCAGGGAAGAAGTTATTATTTCAACATTGCGTTTTAGAGGATGCAGATGAAGAGGGTGAAGTAAGTAGGCAATATAAAAATTCACCCCTTTGTTAGTCGTACCGATCGAGTTGAGGGAACTGCATTAATGGTTATTGCTATTGTATACATTTTTTTCGTAACTAAATTTTATAATTTTTTTATTTCATTTCATTGAAACTAAAATAATAACACAGGAATTTGAGGTCCGAACGGGGGATGAAATGATGTCGCTTGATCTTGGGGAAGTTTCGCAATGTGTACTGCCAGGAAATAATCGAAATGAGGTCGAATTACAATTTCCAGAATCTGATGCAATAGAAGCAAATAACGATCAATTAGTGAGTGTTCGTTTATACATTCCACCAGACCCCGAAGTAGATCCTTCAGATAAAACAGCCAAGACTTCCGCTGAGTTACTTCAACATCGGATAATGCAGATGGCGAATATTCGAAAGACAACCGGAGATGTCATAGTTGAGTTTGATTTGGAAAAGGGAAGCTTTCTTACTCCGCGTGGTCGATACTCTATTGAATTGTGTACGTATATTTACATATCTACCGTAACTTAAGTGGTCCGTGTGTAGTCTCTGAGCTTATCATTTGACTTCTCTTAACATTCCTCACTTTGATATTCGCACCGTGTCCTTTCATTATCCTCACCCGTTTGTGTTATTCCGCTCGAATTAATTTATATACATTTAATCATCCAACAACAATAGATGAGCGCTTCTTTCGAATGCGTGGTCAAAAGTACGATTACAAAATCAAATACGACGATATTTCTAGATTGTTTCTTCTCCCGAAACCAGATGACGTCCACATGGCCTTTGTCATCGCATTAGACAAACCGATTCGTCAGGGTCAGCAACGTTACCAATATCTGGTCCTCCAAACCAACAAGGATCCTGACGAAGTGAGAGTCAATCTTGACGAAGATACGTTGAAGAAAGAATACGGAGATGATTTGCAACCAATCATGAGAGGGTCTCTCTCCAACCTAGTTGCTAAAACCTTCAAGGTAATAGCAAAGAAAAAAGTCTTCATTCCTGGAAAATTTTCCAATGCCAACCAACAACCATGTGTCAAGTGCGCACTTCGGGCCAACGAGGGGTTGCTCTATCCGTTAGAAAAGCAATTTATCTTTATTCACAAACCTCCCGTGTTGATTCGTTTCAATGAAGTCGAAAGTGTTGAGTTTCAACGATATGCAGGAGGTCAAGGTTCGACTCGTAACTTTGATTTGTGTGTTACTTTGAAGGCCAGTGCTGCCAGTATTAGTAATCAACAGGAATATGTCTTTTCTGGTATCGACCGATCCGACTATACCGGTCTATACAACTTTCTTTCAACCAAAAGTATCCGTATCAAGAACTTGCAAGAAATTAGCGGAGCAGTGGAACAAGTTGCACCTGTGTACAACGAAGATGAGATTTATGGTGGACCAGCTGACGATATGGAAGAAGAATCTGAAGATGAAGACTATGACGAAAAGGCAGCAGCCGATGACGCCGATCAGATCAGTGACGATAGTGACATGTCTGATGTTGACGATGATGACTTTGGCTCTGAAATTGACGATGAGATTGATTCGGATTTGGAAGCAGCTGGAGGCGGTGAATCTAAAAAGAAGAAGAAGAAAAAGAAGAAGTCTAAAGATGACGACGATGACGACGACGATATTATAGATGATTCCGACCTTGTAGATGATTCGCCAAAGAAGAAGAAACGTAAGAAGAAAGTAGCCGACATTCCAAGTCCAACCATTAGTAAGAAGAAGGCGAAGAAGGACCCAAATAAACCGAAACAAGCACTGAGTGCATACATGGTTTACAGCAACCTGAATCGAGAACGTGTTAAGAAGGAAAATCCGAGTGCGAAATTTGGTGATATGGCGAAACTCATCGCTGCTGACTACAAAAAGCTAAGTGGAGACGAGCTTGCCGATGTGGAAAAGAGGGTAAGACAAACTATTTTATTAAGAAATGGGACGATTTTCTTGCACAAAAGAAGAATATTACTCGAGGCTGCACTAGTATGAATAATGTGTAGTCAACATAAATAAGTACCTAACCCCATTTTTTCTTTCTTTCTATTTTCTCCTTCTGTAATTCACTCAGGTGATTAAGGAGAAAGAACGATATGCTAGGGAAATGAAAGACTACATACCTTCAGCTGGATTCGGCGAGGATGGAGTTGAGAAGGGTGCTACTAGTGGGAAAAAGACAAAGAAGAAAAAGGATCCGAATGCTCCTAAGCGAGCGATGACAGCCTTTATGTTTTACGGTATGGCGATGCGTCCAATTATTAAAAAGGATCAACCAGAAATCAAGTTTAGTGAAATGGGTAAACTTATTGGGGAGAAATGGCGAGCGATTACTCCAGAAGAAAAGGAAAAGTATGATGCTCAGGCCGGTAAAGATAAAGAACGTGCCACCAGGGAAATGACAGCGTATAAGTCGAAAACGAAATCCGAAGAAGACGACAAAGACGTCGACAGTGATGGAATGGACGATGACGATGATGACAGTGACGACGATGAGTAAAGTGCTATTTAATTTGTATTAGGTACATTCTATAGAAATAATATACACAAATACGAATACCTAATTAAAAAAAATTATTTATAATGTTCTCCCTCTAAAAAAAATTATAATTATATAATTATTTGTATTTCCTCTTTATTCTTTCAGTAGAATAAATGTCGTTCCTTTATTCCCTCTTGAAATTCTTACTTTGTCACTAAGATATGTAATATCAATCCATCCTTTGACAGCATCACGAAGGAACGGCAGTCTGAATGGAACGGGGTATGGTATTGAAAAATCATTACCAAATTCAAATTTACCTTCATCGAAAACAAAATCAATCCTAGAATCTGGTCGACGATCATCTACAGTCGCATCATCACCAATTTTGGAAATTCCTAATATATTCAATCCTAAAATATTCCCATCACCCTTCCGTTCTGTTAATTCATCTAATGGATAAGCTGACGTCGATGCAAGTGCATCTACTTTCAATTCAAATTTTTCATTAAACTTAACAACCTGACTGACAATTAATTGTTGTTTACTTTGATCGACGACTATATCCTGATAGATTGGAAATGCACTAGAATCGACAGCCTTACGTTGAATAGGACTAGCAGTATTAGCATTATCAGTATGTAATAACCTCCATCGGCCATAAATTGAGGAACTAATAGCTGGTTGTGATATACTATCAGATGTTCTTCCTTCAATTCTTGAATCCGTTTATTATACGATAATCGATTTATTTCTTCATTACCTCCTGATTTTTCGGTTATCGTTTGTATTAATTCGTTCTCTAAACTTTTCGATGATGATGATGACGATGACGACAACGACGCTGCTAGGCCTTGAAATTTCTTTGGGATAAGATTTTGTAATCCGTCGACAGACGATACATTAAGTACCACCAGTACCACCAACAATTTCAACAAAGGACACATAATTATTGAGTTGTTGTTATTAATTTGTTATTATTATTATTACCACTATTTTTATTATTATTCTTACTGTACCACTGCGTGAAATAGTTCTGTGTTTGTGTGTAGTTCATTGTCGATACACCACTCAATGCATTTATCTTCACAAATTCTTCTTTAAATTTTAAATTGTATTTTACGTCGTGAGTCAACTTTCTCATTCGTGGGCACCTGCACTGTCTGTCAGTGCGTCAGAGCCCGTGCGCTGAGTAATCCATCGCAGCTCCACACGTCGTGCAATCATCAAACATCAATAACATAACAGCTCTATCGTAAAAAACGCAATCTGCGCTCCTATTGAACACATCATGTGCCATCACAAAGTAAATTCTACCAGTAAAAGTAATTCTACAAAGAGACAATAAAAGAAAAAAGAAAGAGGGTGTCTTGACTATTCAGCACCAGATCCGACCTAACGCGACAAAAATCGACGGTTGTTTCCAGAAAGATCAATCGAAGAAAAATCGAAAAGAATAAGTTACAGTCAGATCTTTGGATTTTGTACTTTGACAGAAAAAAGAAGATAAGAAAGAGACAGACAGAAAAATAAAAAAATGGGAAATTTCAATAAAAAGTTGAGCAGTACTCTGCTGTGGGGAGTTTTAGTAGCAACGGCATTTGTTGTAAATGGATTCGTTCCGAGATCGACACGAGTTTCTGTTTCATCGGGTGTAGGGAATACTAATCTTATAACATCATCGCCAGTAGTTGTAGATATCGGATCACCGTAAGTTTTTCTTTTAAAAAGTCTATTCTTTCATGGAAGAAAGCATAATAGATATCCGATGAATTATTGGCCGATTGTTGTGTTTGTGTTCAATTGAATATATATATGCATTAATTTTTTGTTCTCTCAAAAATTTATTTTTACAAATAACATTTACCTCATTATCACGATAACGACGTTCAACCAATTAAAATTCAGAAGATCTATGCTGGTATTATTGTCAACAGAAACATCCAACGATTCAGCCGAACCAAAGAATAATAACTCTTATAGCGGGAATAGTAGTAGTGACAGTAGTAGAAGCAGTAGCAGTTATGGTGGTAGAGGAAGAGGCGGCAGAGATGGTGGTAGAGGAAGAGACGGTGGTAGAGGAAGAGGTGGTAGAGACGGTGGTAGATCTAGCTTTGGCAGAGGAAGAGGTGGTAGAGATGGTGGTAGATCTAGCTTTGGTAGAGGAAGAGGTGGTAGAGGTAGTGGTGCTAGTCCTGGACGAACGCCTTTGTTAAAACTTGAAAATCCACTGAAGGTACAACGGATAGCAGCAGCTCCACAACAACGTCGAGATGATGGAGATGGCGGCGGTCGTGGTGATGGTCGTGGTCGTGGTCGCGGTGATGGACGTGGTCGTGGCGGTGGTCGCGGTCGCGGAGATTCTGATTCAGCTGCCACGGGCGGAAGATTTGGTGCTGCAAGTCCTGGAGGTCCAAGCGGTGGCGGAGATAATGCTCAAGGTATGAATGCTAGAAGAGGTAGAGGTGATGGAGCTCGTAGAAGAAATGATGGAAGAGGTAGAGGTGATGATGGACCGAATCGAGGCAGGACTTCACTTCGTCTTGGTAATTCTGGAAGAAGAGGTAGAAGAGGTAATAGTCGCGGAACTCTCCGAAAGAGGGACAGAACTGCGGACCGGGAGGCCAAGGCCGATGCTTCGGAAATTCGTCGAACAATCAACTTACCTGAGGGACCAATTTCTGTTGGGAACCTTGCCGAAATTATTGACGAGAAACCAGTGGCGATCATTAAGTATCTAATGACTGACTTGGGTGTTATGGCATCGATGACTCAAAACCTTGATCCTGCTACGTGTGTGGCTGTTGTTGAAGGCTTTGGAAAGATTATTGGAGGAGACGACGACGAAGACGACGAAGACTATGATGATGACGACGACGACGACGAGTATGACGACGATAGCGCCTTAGAAATGGGATTTGTTGTAGAAGAGGATGACGATGATTTGATGAAGCCTCGGCCTCCAGTTGTTACAATCATGGGACACGTAGATCACGGAAAGACATCACTTCTGGATGCAATCCGTAATACACGCGTCACGGCTGGTGAGGCAGGAGGTATCACACAGCATATCGCAGCTTACCAAGTTGATCACAAGGGACAGAGTATTACCTTTATCGACACACCCGGTCACGCCGCTTTTACCGATATGCGTGAAAGAGGAGCAAATATTACAGATATTGTGATTTTGGTTGTCGCTGCAGATGATGGAGTAAAACAGCAGACTGCAGATTCAATTGTGTGCGCAAGACAGGCTGGTGTTCCTTTGGTAGTAGCCATCAACAAGATTGACCTCGAGGCTTCAGATCCAAATAAAGTAATGACTGAATTGACTCAGTATGATATTCTGACGGAAGATCTTGGTGGAGACGTTTTGACATCTCAGATTAGTGCCAAAGAAGGAACGAATTTGGATGATTTACTAAACAAGATCATGCTCCAAGCTGAAATTCAAGATCTGAAAGCTAATTATGATCGTAATGCGGAAGCCTTCGTTGTGGAAGCCAAGGTCGAGGTAGGACTTGGAACTGTTGCCACTTCTCTTGTGAAGAAAGGAACACTTAAGATCGGTGATATCTTTGCGGCCGGTGAGACCTACGGAAAGGTCCGAACTCTAATTTCAACCGATGGAAAGACAAGATTAAAAGAAGTGGGTCCTTCAACTCCTGTCCGTATTGTCGGTTTTGAAGGCATTCCTGCAGCGGGTGACTCTCTCATTGTAGTCGATGATGAGCAAACGGCAAGGACACTAGCTGAAAGTCGTAAAAGGTACGTATTCAGGACATAGTCCATCTATTGAAATGCTTAATTTCCGTTTCCTACTCATTTTCCTAACAAATTGTGCACACTTTATTTTTATCTATCCTACGACACGACCATTTTTACGTCTACTTAGGATTACACGCGAAAAATCATCTAACTTGTACCAAACTGGCTTGATGGAATCTGTTTCCCTTTCATTTGGGGCCCAGAGGGAGAGCCGTTATTTGTATGTAGTTGTGAAGGCTGATGTGCAAGGATCAGCAGAAGCTTTGACTGCATCACTTTCAAAGTTGAAGCTTGAAAATGAAGAAGCGACTGTGACTGTGAAAGTGTTGGTCAGCGATGCCGGTGAGGTGTCCAAGAGTGACATGGCGATCGCATCTGTAACTCCTGGAACAACAGTTATTGCTTTCAATGTTGCTGCCTCCATGGCTGCGATGGACGATGCACGTAACCAAAATATTCCTCTAGAGTACTATAACATTGTATACGACGCAATTGAGTCGGTCGAATCCAGAATGCAAGAAGTTCTCTCGCCAACTCCAGCTGGCGAATACACGGGATCTGCTACCGTCCAAGAAGTTTTCAATATTGGTGGTACTGGTAATATTGCAGGAAGTCGATGTGAGGATGGTATCTTACGAAAAGGTGCCAATGTACGAGTGATGCGTGGTGACAAGATCCTTATCGAAAGCACAATCAAGACACTGCGTAACTTTAAGTCCGAAACGGACTCTATTGAGGCTGGAAATGAATGCGGAATTGGCCTTACTACTTTTGAAGAATTTAAGGCTGATGATGTCATCGAATGCTACGTGGAATAATCATATAATAAATTTTCCCTCTTAAGAATCCATTCGTCATTTTAACACAGCATATTTTGCTGTCATTGATTTTTAGTATTAAAATTAGCATTGGTTTCAAAATTAGCTGATGCTGCAAAATTAGCTAGTTAGTGCGTGTTTTTGATGGCTCTGAAGTAATGCATACTTATTTCAGCTTTGCTTCTTTTATCGTCATAAAGCAACCAAGTACTGCAATAAAAAGACCGAAGGGAACCAACGCAAGGTTCACTTGCGCTCGCTTTGATGCGGTGCTATCAGCGCCATGAATTAAGGTCACAGCCTTTGTGTATATTAGCGGAGGACAAACATATACTACACAGCGTACGGTTAAGTGAAAAAAAAAAAAACAGAAATAGAAATAAAGAAAATTTGAGTATCCGCTGATATTGATGACGACCAATGTTGACCGCTGAAATGTTTGTTAAATTGATAATGAATTGAAATAACGGTGAAGAAATAAAGTACATTCAATATTCAAATCAAATTGTATCCAATAGAATTATTTATTTTTCAAACTTACCAATAGTGGATCCAAGAGCAGCACCCGTCAAACCAACAACCAACGACACATCTTTGACGGTGCAAGATATCGCTGTTACAAATGTCAGAATTCCAGCGACCAGGAAGAAATTGTTCTTATCTGAACCCAATTCTACGTTGGCAAGGCTGGATGTCAACCCAATAATAGCTTCACGTGCCCCACAAACTACCAGTGGGAATCCAAAGAGGATAGAGAAACTTGTACGAAAAAGAAAGAAAGGAAAAAACGGGTGTCGTGTTGACAATAGAGAAAGGTTGAGTTTAGAAGATCAAAATTATGCATTGATTGTCATTGAAAACAAAGCGTAAGAGAAAATACAAACGTTTTGAAAGAAAAAACGCGTGACGGGAGACCATATAATGTATCATACACGGAAATTATCAACGCTTCGCTCACGTACCCAGTAGCAAGTCTACCGAAAGTGGAAAGTATATCATTAGGATGATAATTCAAAAGAATGTTGCCTTGACAAATGTCACCAAATGTAGCGTATCCGGCCATCATTGTTGCTATATACAAAGTGACAAGAGTAATAAATGTGATGTTAACCATCAATCGGAATCGTTTTGAGTTCGTATCCTTCAAACTTCTGTAAAAGTTTGGGGCGTTGTAGTGGGCTATATAAGCAAGACCTAAATTGGAGGCCAAAACAAGAGACGTGAAGTCAAAATTCCACATAGACGCTTTTTGGAAGAGAGGAGCCTGAAATAAATTATTGTTGAAGGAAGAAGCATGATGTTAATACATATAGATAGATAAAAAAGCGGCAAAAACAATCAGAACAAAAAAAGAGGATTATATACGCACAGTAATCAATCCATCTTGAAGAAATTTTCCTGCTGGAAGTTTGTAGCTTCCATCAAAAGCTCGTATAATGATAAAGAACACAGTATACAGTATAGCAGAAAACCCAAGGAGGCTTGTGAAAGCAAGTTTCGACAGGTCTTTGATTAAAGAAAGCGGTAAAAGAAGGAATATAGTGATAGCTATGATATTTGAACTCCTGCCATTCCATTGATCTGGAAAACCAGCTTGTTTAAAAAGTGGCGTGAAGACATCACCAAGAATCCCACTGTAAATTACAGAACAAGAAAGGCACATAATTGCAATCATCGTATCGACCATATATGCAGAATTAGGTCCAATAGTCTTCATCCACAATCCTTTGAAGTCGGATTCACCTGTAAGTTCACAAGCGTCTCCGATGATAGAAAAACAGTGTCCACTGAGAGTACCCAAGGTAAAACATATAATAATCGCTGGTATTACACCCGTTCCAGGTGCTACACCACTCGCTAACGTCAATATCCCTGCGCCTGCGACATTATTAACAAGATTGAATACGGATGATACAATCGACGACTCCTTTTTGGTCGTTTTTGTCTTTCCTCCTCCTCCTCCTCCTCCTCGAATCGACAACACAACCGACGGCGTATCTTTCTTATCCATGTTGTATGTTGAGTGACGATGTAATTCATTTCGGTTAACAAAAGCATGTGAAGATTTTCGATTCCAAACATTATCTTTCGCTCCTGAACCTTCACTTGCCACAACAACTATCATCGGGTAGCTGATAGTTATAATCGCGACGAGCGACAACAGCATGTACGTGTTGTTCCATTTCGAGAAGAGTTTCATTATTGGTACCACCAGTTCCGTATTACTTCCTAGTTCGCTTCTTTGTTTCGACTTGTATCAAGTTTTTTACGACGTCGAAAATGAAAAAGTAACTTGGTTTTAAGGCGACGAAAAGGAATGAATATGCAATCTGCAATCTTGCTTACATACCTTGACCCTCATTTTTTCGAAATGCCGATTATTATAAACATTTTTATTTTAAAATTCGCTCAAGATTCAATGGCGAAGTCTAAAATTGAAAATCGAATCGTGCACACAAAAAACGTGATTCATTCATTCACGCGGGACTCTATGTGCATAGTAATAAAGGTAATATATTTGGAACTTTTGAATAATAAATAATAGACAGACAGATCATAGTGTCTGTTGTCATCATCTCAAACTCTAGAATCCAAGAACAGGATCCCATTTACGGCGAAATATCTTCTAGAGTTCTAGCAGGTAGTAAATATTTCTAATTTAGTACGACCTATTACATCCAGACTGGAAAATAAACAGTAATCGGTTTCTTTTAAAATTTAAATACAATTATTTGGTACAATAATAATCAGCTCGACAAACGATGACAAGAGTCTTAAGGACAGTCTACTTTCTTTTAAACCAATTCGATCCTTCTTCCTTTTCCAATCGATTAATGAGAGCTTCTAACCGTTGCTGTGCTAATTCTTTCGCAGGTACTCTCCCCCTTGCGTCACGAACGACTGATAATGCATCTTTTTCTCTCATCGAAACAACGGCAGGTGAAAATTCTGTCATAGCAAGAAGGAAGAAGCATGCCCTATCTTGAACTCCAGGATGACCAGGATGTTCTTTCATTGATCTCAACACCTCCCCAATACCATTATCGTTGACAATAGTGATTTGGTTTTCTGATTCGGTTGCCAACCGACCTAACGCGTCACATCCATAAGCTTGTATGGCAGCATCCTCTAAATATATTGCCATGTGAGTCAATAATGTCGTGATACCACCTTCTTCCTGCACTGGTAAACGATTATCTTGATGCAAACAAATGTTTCGCATGCATGCAAAACCCGAATCTTGGACACTGTGACTATTAACATGTCGTCGCATTGTAGATAATACCAAGCCAATTCCACCTTTCGCAGAAACAGCTCTTTGAAAATCTAATGACATTCGGGTAAAGTTTTTCAGCATGTCGCAACATTGCAGGGCTATGTCTACTTGATAGTCGAAGGAATTCATATTGGAAATAACCACGTCAAGGCCTCCTTCTGATAACATAACTTCGTAGTTGTCCTTTGTTTTTAAACAATTTAGGATTCGTAAACCATACTTTTGAATTTCTAGATTCTGAGGACTTTGCATCATAGATTGGAGAACATTAGTCAGTCCTTTTTCCTTCATAAATGATTCGATATCTTCATTGATCTTATCATCCAAGACTATGGACAAAGCCGCGCAACCTTGTTCCTGTAACATAATATCGTGTGCATATTCTTTCATGGCGGCTAAAATAGTAGGAATACCCCAAACCTCAGTTATTTCTTTCCTATAAGTACTAGCAATGTAGTGCAATGTACAGCATCCGTACAACTGAACTTTGTTGTGCATAATATGACGTTTCATTGCACGGATGACAGGAGTAATAACAAGTCCGAATGACGATAAGATATCTTCTCCAGATCCATATGAGAGGTTGGATAGAGTTCGAAGAGCTGTGGCTTGTACAGAAAGATCATTTGGGTACCGTTTCATAGCTGCAAGTACTTGATGCAGAGCACCATCACGGTAGACGAAGATTGCCTTTGCTGGGGGTGGGATGCTATGATCGCTAAAACCTCTAAGGCACTACAAAGAAATTTTGCATTCCCAGGGTGTTGTGTCATCGAACGTAGGATGACACCGACCGATGGGACTATTCTTGCTATCGCGTCTGGGTTTTTACTTATCACCCGACGGATACCAGCACAAGCAGCTCTTTGAATAGCAACGTTCTCTCTGTGATCCTCCATGGCTTTAAATAACCGCGCAACGCCTTTCTTGAAAGATGGGTCTAAAATTGATAATAAGTAAAGGATACATGTACATTCTTCAACCACTTCTTCATTCTCAGGATGATTCCTCATTACCTCTACGACTGATGGTCCGAGGAGCCGTCCAAGTTCGGATGCTTGCTGTTGCTGTTGTACTCGTTGCTGCAAGACGGCTCGGAGCTTACTGAGGTATTCTATTTGTTTTTTTGGATCATCTTTTCTTTGTTCAATTTTTTGGATGTAGGCAGAGATCTCTCTATCTCCCTTCGTCGACTTCATACTAAAGCTTGCAGGCGAATTTCCTGCTCGTGGTGGCATTGTAATACAACTATGTGCGTCACGATTGGCGGCATGCGGCGTAATATCGCTGTCTTGACCCCTGCTGTCTTCGTCGCACACTGTCATCAACAACAGCTATCAGCTATCACAGTAACACAGAATAATAAAATAAATGGAAAGTTACGGTAGTAGTTACAAGCGCAAATATCAATGCTTATGATTATGACACCAACGGTATACCAACGATGAACAATGAATTGCAGGGTGATGAAAGCGAACACAGCTGCCACTTGCGTTTTGCAGTGTGTCAAGTTTTGAAGAATGACAATTAATTTGTTCAGTACGTTTTCGTTATCGAAAAATACGATATAAAAAAGCAAGTGTACAAACTTTCTTTTGTATAGATTTTTTACGGGCAATGTCACGCGTGATTCGATCGCTTGCGCTCGACAAAATTACTTAAAGGTGCATCCGACAAACAGGCAAGCAAGCAATCCTGCAAAATTTTCCACATACAAGCCCATTTTTCCGAATAGATGAAAAATTATCTACTGCAGCATGCAGCTAGAAGATAAAAAAATAATGTGAGCAATAAAAGAAGGTATATTATTCTCTTAGTTATTTAGGTAAACTTTATTTTATTTTATTTTATTTTATCTTATAGTATCTCGCATGGGCAAGCCTAAAGCAAGAGGTTAGAAGAAAAGAAAAGAAAACGACCATAGTATCTCCTATTTATTAATACCGGAACTCCACGTATTCATTGAAGACATATTCATTTGTAACGAATCCATCGAACCTTTCGAATTCGCAGCACTATTATTATTATTATTATTATTTGAATTAGTACCGTTAAAGTTCATATTCATATTATTCATTCGTTGCTGATTCATCATGGGATTCATATCATTATTGTTGTTGTTGTTGTTGTTGGTCATCATCATTCCAGTGCCCATGGCATTGTTTCTCATTCCCATAGCCATTCCATTCATCGTGTTCATTTGTTGTTGTTGTTGTTGTTGTTGCATCATCATCATTTGCTGTTGTTGCATCATTTGCATATTGCCCATTTGTTGCATATTATTGCCCATTTGTGGTTGCATATTGCCCATTCTACCATTAAAAGAGCTTTGATTATTATTATTATTATTATTCCAACCCATACCCCCATTACCATTTCCTTGAGGTGCTGACATGTTCATGGAAGATATTAAAGAGGATGTTCCACTCATGGTATGATTAGACATAACTGGTTTTTTGACAGCCGCCGGTGTTGGCGTTGCTGCTACTGCTGGCGCAGACATGTTGTTATTACCTATGAAGCTAAAGCCAGAAGAAGCCGTGGATGCTGCTGCTGCTGCTGCTGATTGATTGGCAAAACCATTCGTATTGGGTTGGGACTGAGTCGAACTACTATCAAAATTTGACTGGAATGGATCATTGGATGGCACTGTAGTATTAGTAGAAGTACTTGTAGTAGTCGTCGGTGCGAATATATCAAAATTGGCTTGAAAAGTAGTGTTACTACTATTATTGGCAGCTGGTTGAGTTGTTGTTGTTGCTGTAGATGGCATTGATGTGAAATCTAAAAGGTCTACTACAGGTGCGGCCGATGGGGGTGTAGGTGTAGGTTTATGTGCATATGATACAGGCGGAAGTGATGCTCTATTTTGTACAACAGGTGCTGCCCTTACAGGAACTCTCGACGCCGATGTTACCCTATTATTTCCCCTACCAGACGAAAGCGGGAGAGCCGTGGCTACATGAGTTGGAGGAGTTGTTGAGCTCGTAGTACTCATACTCGCAGCAGCACCTTCATCTTCACCATAATATCGTTTGCGTTCGTAAACGTCTACAACAAATCTCTTAAATACGTCAACATGATCTCCTTCTTTTGGTCTACCATTGGTACCTATAGGAGGTGCATTTTTCAGCCAAGTTCGACGTGCGTAGTCATTTCCTTTCGTCTGTAATTCGGCAACCTCTTGATCAGTCCAGCTACTCATTGTTAAAGACTTGCATCGGTGACTTATAGCTTGATGACTAGATTTACAGTTATTACAAACAAAGGTAAAATATTTGATACAAATATTGCTATACCCACATTTCTTCGACGTTCCACAATTCGCACAACAAGTGTTTGATGGCAACCGAGCCAACTTTTTCACTTTTAGTTCTGCTGCGGACATACTGATTTTTCAATTTTTGTTGTTGTTGATATGTTCCTATCGGTACTAGCTAGTAGTATTGTCAGATGTTAATATAAAATTTGACCAATTTCGACCTTTGACATTGGCATTGTGGCATTGCATTAAGAGTGAAAAAAAAACGAATTGCTTGAGCGAAGATTTGTCGTCGAGAACGAAGAATGCCATTTTTTATCGGCGAGAGCACGACAAAAATTTCACAAGAGAAATTGGCTGCCCCCCTTTTTTAGCAAAAATTGTCACACCCTCATTTAAATATATATGCGAGGTATAATATATAATATAATATAATATACTGTAAATTGATCGACTAGTAGCTAAAATGAACGATCTTATTGGAACCTTTCTATAACTATATCACTTTTTAAAGAGCGAGAGAAAATTGTAGCTTTCTAAATAATTTTTACGTGAGACAAAGCAATTGTTAAATACTGTAAGTTCTGCCATGCTTAAAATGATAAATGTAATCTAGAGTAGTTGTGTATCTCAAGATTTTTCACGCTTTGTTGTCTTGTTTACTATTTTTTGAACAGTTCATTAAAGTTTTCTTTCACTAATCATAAGAGCTAATCGAGATATGGAACTTGTTCAAAGGAAGCAATTGGGTAATATATGCCATTGGAAATGGCTAAAGATTTTCAGAAAAGAAACCACCCAGATAAAATTGTAATTGTTTAGTATTTATTTCTCCTCCTCCTGGTCGACTGCAGGCGGTGATACATCTCCATTTTCATCCGTCATATCGAAAAGGTGCTACGCTGCCGAGGATCAGTTATCGCTCTACATATCCATTCAAATCATTCAGGAGACATTTTTTCCGGATTATCTTTTTTCTCAATTGTAATTTTTCAAAGTGTCGCTAGGTTTTCTGTTATCCTTTGCCAAAGATCTTCTTCGTCTTCAAATGAGATATCGGCAAGCGCTTGTTCCATCACGCTCTTTTCTTTCAGACTGCCATCTTCCTCGAGATTGTGGTCATGACTGTGATCATGGCTGTGGCCGTTGTCATCGTCATCAATAGATAGGCATTCACAATCTTCCTTATCAATTTTTCCCAGAGTCTCTAATTCGTCTTCACTCTGTGCATGGAAGACGCCCATCATTTCGCTTATACCCATCTTAAGCGTTGGAAGTATATCCGAACGTTCTTTGGATCGTGCAAATATATATACGTCGACGTATTCAGCGTCCTCCTCCTCCTTCTCTTCCTCCTTCTCATCCTCTTCTCTTTGATGTAAACGATTCAGAAATCCAATATTATACGGAGCTTCTCCTATTGTTTCTAGACACGAGGCTACTACTCGTCCCAATAAATCAAGATTATGAATGGACGATGAAAATAATACACAAAAAACTGGATATTTTAAGTAGGAAACCTCCACACCGCCGTCAATATCATAAAAATCATAGATGGTTTCAACTTTAGTAACCGCATAGCTAAAATTGTCAATACTTAAACTATTATTGTTTGTTGACTCTGGACTTTCAGTACCATCATTTTTAACTGAACCAAAGGTTGGATACGGCCATGCGTGGCAGTGAATATGATTTTGACTTGCTCCGGCACCAACTGCATTGTAACCAAGAAACATTGATCCAACCGGTTCAATTGTACTTGTTAGATGTACCATATCATGACAGTCATTTTTCGTAAACTCCTGTCCCCTCCAGTTATGTTCCTTATCCAATAATGATGGCATAATCAAAAAGTGACCCCGACGATCAGCTGGACTAATATTATGGTATACATCCCAAGGAGTTGTTAGTAAATCGTTGCTATTTTTCTTGTCATCATCACAGTTATTATTATTATTATTATTATTATTGGTGTTACTACTTGTACTACGACTGGATAATTGAAGTCGACCAATGAGTGGTCGGAGTTCTAATCTCAATGGACCAGTTACAAAGAATCAGTTATTGGATTGTACGGTGGAGGAGTGGAACTTTCATCTCTATGAATTCTTTAGATGGAGGTGGACGGAGAGTCCTCAGGAGTTGTAACTGCGTTACAAAATCTCCTATTTGTTTGAATTCAACGCCTGAATTAATCCGAGACAATGTAGAATTGATGCTACGAACTATTGGATTTCCTTCACCTTCACCGTCATCAATTTGCTGAACAACATATTCTTGAACATCCACTTTTTTTAGTTGAAACATCTGATGTTGTTGACGAAGAGGTCTCCTTGTCGATATCATCGTTACTCGCTATTTCTACCATTCGAATCCCATAATCGATCATAGTTTTTCTTTTCTCATTATCATTACCATCGTTATCACTGTCGTCGTCGCGAAACTGCGTCGTCACCGAAACCTGATTTTGTTTTACTAAATCAATCCATGACGTAGATAAATCCATACCCGCAATTTGATAGGGAGGCTGGCTTAGCACTATCATCATACTTTCCTCTTCTTGTACTGATGATTGAATGACTGAATCTTGAGAAACACCAGCAACGACAGAACTCGACGATATAATAGAGGATGAGGAGGAGTGCCGTAACTTCAACGACCAATTTCCTTTTCCTTTATTGCTATTGATTAGAGATCGCACAACGAAGATCTTCTGAAGATTGAACGCCACAATCCAACCAGCCATATAAAGTCTTGTTAGTCTAGGCATTATACTAAGCTATTACCATTTGGTTTGGCTTGTCGGGTATATACTTTTACTTTTCTCGGCTGATCTCCTGTCTATTGTATCGTTGTCTTTGCAGTCAATACTATCTTGATACTAGTAGCTGATGCATCTTCTTTCTTTCGATCTTGTGTAAAGTATCGTAGAAAGATTGATGTTTCTACTAGCAAATTATTAACAAACATGCAGCCAACGAGAAGATGCCCATCCTGTACGCTCCCCGTTTGGTATCTTACTTATGTAGGATCCATAGGTTGCCGTCACCGGCTCGTTCGATTAGTTCGATTTAGATCCTTCAATTCTGAGGATGGCAAAATGCTTCGCACTAATTATAGCTATTAACACACCAGACCAAGTTGTATTGGAAAACAATGTCTAAGATCTGCTTTGACTGTCTTCCTCAAACGTCTTGGACTGGAACTCTCACTTTCTTTTGAACGGATCTATTGCAATTGGTAATTTTGCATTCAATCAGTTCACTTCAGTAGTAGTAATAGCTTTAATTGTCAAGTCCCCAGGTAAGCAAATCTATTCAACACTTCGGGTCTTAGTCATTGTGAAATCAACAGAGGTGCAGCGGCACTGATGACTCTCAAACTAACCAGACCACTGACAGTAAAGTCACACCAATGAAATCACACCAATATACTTTAATTAACAGGATTCCGGTAATGGCGCCGTTAACGTCGCCAGGGGATTGTAATTTCCACAAAAATTGTCTACTGGATCGCCTATGATGTTGAAAGTATCTTTGTTGTCACTTAGTTCTCCTTCCTTGCGCCAATACTGCGCCATATCCAAAGGCAATGGCGCAGGGGATTGCAGTTTGGACTAATGTACCTTCCCCCAAGTCTCACCTCGCTTTTAAAAAGCTGGTTATGGTTGCAGCCTGCCTTTTGATAACAAAGAAAATGAAGTCTAACAAACTCATTTCAAAAAAGGACCATGCAGGCATTGCTGCAGAGTCTTTAACTCAACTACAAGAGATCTGCAAATATATCAAAAAAGCCATCAGCAACGAATCCTGTGCGGATTTTTCGGAACCCTAGGTTTTCAATGTCACCTACTCCCTTGAGGCAGAAACAAAGAAGAAAGCAGCAGCAACAGCTAGCTACTAAGGGAGGAGCCAGGAAACACAGGCGGAAACGGAAACATTGCTTCTTCATTGCAATATCAAGCCCAATGGTATCGCCTACGTCTTGCATGGCTACGGAAAATAAATTGTACTCGTGGCAAGAGTACAGATTTTGATGTGAAAATTTTATCGCGCGGGACAAAGCACATTATCCTTGGCTGTGGACCGCTGATTATTTGAACCACCCGAAACAGAAGGTGTTCTGCTTGTTTTCTCGCAGTCGTGGTCGAGTCCTCAATGAACTTACTGTTACAAAAGTGACAAAAACCGAAATGCACACAAACTTAATTGTTCATTCAGTCATTATTTATATTCTTTGTACAACCAACATCGAAATAATAAACACTCTATAACCAATTAAACAAACAATACAATGATCTTTGCCAAGTTAGCCATTGCCACCCGTAAGTTAGCGTGAAGAAGAAAAAGAAGAAGAAGATTGTCGATCGACCGAAAATGACTTTTACGTATATATATGAGAATGATCTTTCTTATTGTCGACGGAAGAAGCGTATTTATTTCGACCAATAATATGTAACGATGTTGGATGAATGATTCGCATATGGCTGAACAAACTGACATATCTGTAATCTCACCTATTTTATTTTATCGTTCTTCTTTTATCTTATTTTTTCTGTTTTGTAAATGCTTCTCGTATCTTTCTTATTCAAATAATTTCGAATTTATTTATGACTCAACTCGAATCTTCATCATCAATTGATTTGCTGAATGTAATGTAATGTAATGTAACCTCAAACATCAATAATAGTGGCACTAATGGCCTCGCCATACAATGTCCGTGCCGAAGAAGAAGAATCCATGGGTACCACTATTGGTATCGATCTTGGAACCACATATTCATGTGTCGGTGTATTCAAGAATGGACGTGTCGAAATTATTGCCAACGACCAAGGTAACCGTATCACTCCGTCATACGTCGCCTTTATGGACAACGGTGAACGTCTTACTGGAGATGCTGCCAAGAATCAAGCCACAATCAATCCTGAAAACACCGTCTTTGACGTCAAGCGTTTGATCGGACGTAAATTTTCCGACAAATCGGTCCAATCCGATAGAAAACTTGTTCCTTTCGAGATTATCTCCGACAAGGACAAGCCTATGATCGAAATTACCATCGACGGAAAGAAATCCGCCTACGCACCAGAAGAAGTTTCTGCTATGATCCTTCAAAAAATGAAGGCCACCGCAGAAACATTTTTGGGTAAGGAAATCAAAAATGCTGTCGTTACTGTCCCAGCTTACTTCAACGATGCACAACGTCAAGCAACCAAGGATGCTGGTACCATTTCTGGTATGAAGGTCGAACGTATTATCAACGAACCTACTGCTGCAGCAATTGCATACGGTATGGATAAGACTGGAGGAGAATCGAATGTTCTTGTTTTCGATCTTGGAGGTGGAACCTTCGATGTCACACTTTTGACCATCGACTCTGGTGTCTTCGAAGTTTTGGCTACAAACGGTGACACCCATTTGGGTGGAGAAGATTTTGATCAACGTGTCATGCAATACTTCATCAAGATGATGAAGAAAAAGTCTGATGTTGATATTACAGGAGACAAGCGTGCTCTTCAAAAGCTTCGAAAGGAAGTCGAACGTGTCAAGCGTGCTCTTTCATCTCAACAACAAGCTCGATTAGAAATTGAAGATCTTTCCGAAGGTTACGATCTAAGTGAAACTTTGACCAGAGCTCGATTCGAGGAATTGAACAATGATTTGTTCAAGAAGACGATGGGACCTGTCGCCCGTGTTATGGAAGATGCTGATTTGAGCAAGAGCGAAATTGATGAAATTGTTTTGGTCGGTGGATCTACTCGTATTCCTAAGGTACAACAACTTATTTCCGAATATTTCGGAGGAAAGGAACCATCGAAGGGAATCAACCCTGATGAGGCTGTTGCTTACGGTGCTGCTGTACAAGGTGGTATCTTATCCGGTGAAGGTGGTGATGCTACCAGTGAAATTCTTCTTTTGGATGTCACACCTCTTTCCCAAGGTATTGAAACTGTCGGAGGAGTCATGACCAAGCTTATCAACCGTGGAACAACCATCCCTACAAAGAAATCTCGTAAGTTTTTCTGAAATACCCATGTATTTTTTGATCAATCATTGATGACTTTTGTTTAAATTTTTATAGTATTTATTTTTTGAGTCTGAATTCTGACATTACATTTCGCTTTTTTGTTATATTTTTTCACAGAAACATTTTCCACGCATCAAGATAACCAAAGCGTTGTTATGATCCAAGTTTACGAAGGAGAGCGATCAATGACCAAGGACTGTCACAATCTTGGAAAATTCGAACTTACCGGAATCCCTCCTGCTCCTCGTGGAGTCCCTCAAATCGAAGTTACTTTTGAAGTTGATGCCAACGGTATCTTACAAGTTGCTGCTGAAGATAAGGGAACTGGAAAGGCCGAGAAGATTACCATCACTGCCGAAAGGGACGTCTATCCGATGAAGAAATCGAACGTATGGTTAAAGAAGCCGAAGACTAGCCGAAGAAGAAAAGCTATCAAAGAACGTATCGATTCCCGAAACGGATTAGAATCTTACTTATACAACTTGAAGAACACACTTGATGATGATGAAAAGGGTGTCTCAGACAACATCTCAGCTGAAGACAAGAAGGAGTTACAAGACATGATCGACGAAACTCTTGACTGGATGGACGAAAATCCTGAAGCCGACAAGGAAGATACGACGAAAAGCAAAAGGAAGTTGAACAAGTTGCCAACCCTATCATGCGAAATGTCTACGCCGGAGGTGCTGGTGGAGGTGACGATGAAGATGCCGGTGATTTCGGTGATGACGAACTTTAAATTAAAGGGACGTGTTAGATCAAATAATTTTTATTAAAACAATATTATATTAGAAAAAATATTTGTCATAATCTGAATAGAAAAAAAAACATGATGTAGCAGCTCTACTGTATTGAAAGCTACAATGTTTTCAATTCCATCGTTATTATGTTCTTGTTATTTTAATTGTAGCTACTTAAAATTGTTACCGTTACACCGCTTGAAACGAACTCAAATTAAGGACGAACTAGTAATTTTTCTAAAAATAATATTGTAAGTAGGAATAATTTGTATGATCTGAATAGACAAATAACACGATACATGAATAGCTACAGACGATTTTTATTATTTCATATAGTCGAGATATATATCATAAAGTTGTATACTTAACATTAATAATTATTGTTATTGTCATGTTATTATTTTAGCAATTAATTGTCTCCGGTACACCAGGGGTGTTACTATATACGGTACTTGAAATAGGTTCTCTAATTTTTTTTTGTGATTGATTCCATAAATCTTCTCAAGCCATCGATATCATCTTGTTGGTTGCTGCAAAGACCACGGCAGGTATTTGCATCATAAACCTGATTGGGTTGATTTTTAGCGGACTGTACGACAGAATCAGCCACTGTCGAAAATGAACCAGCAATTTGGTCTGTTGACTTGAAAGCAATCACAATACTCAAACCAAAACCAAGTATAGCGAAGACAGTAGCAGGAACAAGAAGAAATAAGGATCCATCTTTGGGAATCTCGCCGAATAAGGGAATATTCTGTGTATCTTGGGCAGGTTCTCGATTATCTCGTGTCAAACTGGCCATAAGTGGATCCATACGTTCTACATTTCGGACAGGAGGAGGAGAATTCGATCGCACCCACCCGGTGGAGATATTGGTTGTGAGGCAGTGAAAGTCTTTCCTCATTCTCATCATCTTCCTCTGCATTCAACACATGTAAAGGACGACCATGATGATGATGATGATGATGTGCGTGCCGTTTCGAAGTCATAAACGCACACCTGCCGTTTTCTGACATGACGTCATCGTGAATGCCTGGGATATGTTAGCTTGATAAAAACAAGCGATAGCAATAAGAACAAATACGGAGTTAAGGGACGTCATCGTCGTACTAGTCTATTCTATTCAGGAGTACAATTGTTTGAATAAAAAGGCCGATGAATTATGAATTAATGGTTTTGTGTTGACTTTCTTCATTTTTACGAGAGAAATCCATCAATCCATCATATAAAGTTGATTTTTTCTATTAGGGATCGGGGGATCAGGATATCTATTATCGTCTGTTTCGTACGTTTCATAATTTTTCACGAAAAAATCATCGTGACACGAGAGGACTTCAAGATACAAAATACAGCGACGCCAAAAATAATAATACACATACAAATACATACCTTGTACCTCATATCAAGCAATACAAGTGCATAGATTCGACTAATCGATCACCAGACTGAGAAGTAATATCATTAGACGAAAGCTATTTCATACATCACTTGCGTAGTGAGTGCAGAGACGAAGAAAATAATAACAACAATGATCGGCAATCATAAAACATCATTGCCTCTCGTCGCATGGTTTGTAGCAATACAAAGCACTGACGTTGTCGATGCTTTCAACATCGGTGGTGGCCCATTGTTGTCCTCGTCATCATCGTTACAACATCAGTCTTCATCGTCGTCGTTCAGATTATTCTCCTCTCCTATTGATGACGGGGATGATGAGCTTTCTAAATTGATTGGTAAAAGAGGTAATATCAGAAGAAAAACAAAGGAGGAACTCCCAAATGAAGAATCCGTCTTCGAAGCTTTAACCGGTGTTTCTGGTGAGGACGATGACGGCAGCAGCGCCATGGACTTGTCTGAAGAAGAACTTGGAAAAATGCCCGAATTCACGGCCAAACGTCCCGTTCGGCAAGCTAAAAGCCAGAAAGAGGAGGACGCAGAAAATGCCAAACAAAATGCTGCTCGTCGTGGTAATACCAATGAACCCACCTACGTTGACTTTATGGTTGATTACGACGATGAAAATGACTTTCATATTCCTAATCGTATGGGTATATCGACACGATGCTGGGGTGAGGAAAGGGAAGGTTTCGTTTCGTCGGGTAAGTTGAAGAAGAGTCAGCTTCGTGCAGGAAAATTCGTACCAGGAGATTTGCAAATGGCGTACAACAATCTCCTTGAGGAGGGTATCCTGCTTTTTGATACCTCACCCGCTTATGGGAAAAGCATGTCTAGTATGAAGCTATCAGGAGAAGACATTTTATCTAGATGTATCAGAGAATATCAAGAAAACGATACAAAACCTCTAGTTATGAACACTTTTCCTAACCAGATATGGCAGCGTACATCGAAGGCATTAACGTCAGCATTAACATCATCGTGTGAAAAAATGGAATTGACAGATGTAGAGGTTTATCAGACAAAAATGTTGGATGGTTACCATCGGGTGGGATTGTTAAGGGGATGGCAGAGGCAGTCATAGATCAGGGAACGACGAACTTCGCTGGTGTGCAGGATGTTTCGCCACTTCGATTGAGACGCTTAAATAGCAAATTAGACAAGTTAGATACAACTCTCACAACAAATTCGTTTGAGTTTTCGTTAACTGATCGTAAAAAAGAGAAATGGATCACAGCGTGCAAATCGCTGGGGATTGTCCCTCTAATACGAAACCCATTAGGGTCTGGATTGGCATCGGGACAATACACCGCAACAAATCCAAGTGGTGGTTTGACGTCAGGTGGTATGACTCAATTTGCATTCAAAACATTAGAAAAATACCAGCCTCTTCATAGTGTTCTGGAAAGTGTTGCAGAACGAGTGAGGACCAGACTGCTTCGTTCAAATAAAGAAATTAAGAACAAGTCTCGACAGAAAGGACCACCGGTAAGTTTCAATTCAATTCAAACAACTATAATATCCATACAAAAGGAAGTATATTGAATACAAATAGTCCTACACATACTAATTATTTCCCCCCCCCCCCCTCCCTTCTTCTATCTATCTTTTAACCCCCTATCACGCACATTTCCAAATATGCATATTATTTCAGCCAAAAATTAACACAGAGATTACAACAACTCAAGTTGCATTGAACTATATTGTTGCTAAAGGAGGTGTGCCATTAGCGGAAGTTAACAGTCCCAAACAAGCACAGGAAGTTATAGGTTGCTTAGGATGGACTCTAACCGACGATGAGGTCTCTTTGCTAGAGTCAGCGTCAGGCTTATGTTCGTAACGTCAGCGTAGCGTTTAAAAAATAATTATCCGATTAATGCTAGCTAGTATAACTCTATTTAAAAAAAAGAAATTATTATTATTAGCTAAGATGATTGGAAATATAGCGGATTTTTGTGTATACATTTTATTAGTATGTCTGTTTCAGATGGACATGCTTGCATTCGATCTTTTTCATTATTATTATTATTATTATTATTATTATCATTCGAGTTCGACGACAATAAACTATTTCGTTCTCCACATGCCTCCAATAATTGGAATTGCTTTGAACATGGACCATCCTTCAACGGGTTGTTTGGTTTTCGTCCCTCAACGTTGCGATGCTCGTCATTGTTGTCAGAATTCATTATTTTATTTCTTGATTTGTTCTACTATTCTCGTGTACAGTACCGCGGCGAAATATATTTAGTAGCGTACTAATACGTCGTAATATTTTTTCTTTTGTCGATCTTCCAATTATAATATATCGTATATCAAACCAACCTGATGCATTTTCTCTCTTATTCTTTTCGTTTTTCCAATTATATTATAATAGAGTGGTTGTCGTCGAAAACGTACTAGTATGATGAGTGAGTCAAGAGGTATGTATGTATTCGAACCGAAATGAAGGGAGGGAAGCAAAGAAAGAAAACTTCTGAACAAAAATACTCGCCTTGTTGAGTTTTTGAGTCCCGAATCAATCTCAAAATAACACCGAAAGTCGAGAAGGATAGAGTCGAATGAGTCACAGTGTACGTTGTTCCAGCACATGGTTGTTCTGATTCTTCCTTCAGTTCTAGAGTTCAGAGCGAAAATCTAAAATGGAAAAAAAAAATGAAGAAGTTTAAAAGTCTTTTGTCCCACATCCTCCGACGCCTCACATCTTTATGAAATCATACAGTACGTTTCATTGAGAAGTACTCTTCGGTTACAATACTCTTTACACACAACAAATATCGAATAAACGATGGGAGCCCAACAAAGTTCCGGCGTAGTAGACAACGGCGACGACAACGACAAGATCAATAATAATAATAATAATAATTGTCATCCATGTTTTCTGATCAAAGCACCATTTGGTAATCGCAATAAGAATTCAAATGATCCATTGGGTTCACCTTTACCCGATACACCATTATCAAGTCGAAAAAAACAGAGAGAATTTTCAAGTCAGTATGGTGGATTAGAAAAGGAAGTCTCATCATTCAAAAGTCCGAGTTCAGTTTCTAGGAATAACAATAACAACAACAATAACAACAACCCGTCGTCGTCAAACTCAAATAATCAAAATGAATCAAAATCAACTGCTGAAGTCTACGATGGAGCGGTACGTTTTATTTTATTCTTTCCTTAAACTATTCTGAATTATTCGATATCAAAATCAATTTCATTACTATGAAATGATACGGACGAATATGATATAGAAACCAATACCGTCCTGTCAGATTTGTTCTAGAAGTTGTCTTCGTTTATTTTTGTTGTTTTGAATTTTTTTTGATGTCGCCTTCACAAAATTTGATTTGATTTCTCACGGAAAATTTTTCGTCTTTTTTTTTGTCTAAAACAAATAATATATATAATATATTCAATGATTTTATAGGATGCAGAGGTTGTACTTCATGCAAAGTACCAATTAATGGAAGAATTGGGTGTAGGATCAACATCGGTATGTCACCGATGCGTGCATAAAACAACTGGTAAACATTATGCGTGCAAAATTATTGACAAGCAAATGATTGAGGAACGTTTCCAGGGTATGATGGAACAATTTCATACAGAGATTGAGGCATTACGTGCATTACATCATCCTAGTATAATTGAACTATTTGACGTTTATATTAGTGAAGAAAAAATATTTATTGTTATGGAATTAATGGAGGGTGGTGAATTATTTGATTATGTTGTACAAAAGGGAACTCTAACGGAAGATGAAGCATCAGATATTGTTCGAAAAGTAACAAGTGCAATGGTATATATGCATTCACAGAATATTGTCCATAGAGATTTAAAACCAGAAAAGTAAGATAAGATGAGACAATATAAGCCCATGGACTTACTACCTACCTACCTGAAATAAGACCAATGGTCTTGTATGCACTTTTGCGTGTACAGGAGCTGATTGATTCGATTCGAAATTATTGGTCTAACATGTATTTTTTTCTAAATCTTCTTTTCCATGTGCGCACAGCCTTCTCCTATATCGTAAACCAAACAATCCCCGAGATACTGTTGATATCAAAATAATTGATTTTGGTTTATCTAAGGTGAGTAGACGATGATAGCCTACTATACTAAAATGTCGAGTTTTCTATTTGAATATACCGCAGAAAGAACTTTTCTGAAGAAGAAATGATTTAAAGTTACTATCGTCTGAGTTGGAATGCTAACAATTATTACTATTTTTATCATTATTGTTTTTACCAATCATCCGCTTCTTCTTATCCTATTCCTTCTTCTTCTTTCGTTACAATTTAACTTGTAATTATAATAGTGTATGACGGAACCAGTGGCACAGAGTTTTCTCGGGACAAGAGGGTACCTTGCGCCAGAGATGTTACAGCGTCGAAATTACACGAAGGCTGTCGATACTTGGGCATTGGGTGTTATTGTATTCGTTTTATTGTGTGGATGTTTACCATTTGACGACGATTCTGCGACTGTACCTACCGACGAATTGGTCCGCGCTAAGTTTGTGTTGAGGTTTCCTCGATGGGCAAAGAATCTATCCCCTTCAGCGAAAGACTTACTTTCTCATTTGCTAGATGTGAATCCTAATCGCCGTTATACGGCAGAGCAAGCCTTAGATCATCCATGGGTTACAGGAAAGTCGGCACCGAAGGGCAATTTGCTAGCCTCCCCGGGACGTATCAAAAAGAGTCCAACACTTCGTAAGGGTGCCAATGGCAGAACACCTCAAAATGGCGGAAAATATTACCCTCCAAATCGACGGCAAGCGGCGTCACCCCGTGACCGTCCTCAGCGTGTTATGACAAGGAAGACAAGTATCTGAAAATATTTTATGGTTGACTGGAAAAATAATAATAATAATAATAGTAGTACTTTTATTTCCGCAGCTATCAATAGGACCTCCTCAACCCCCCCCCCCCCCCCATATATGCTCATCGCTGCTAGAGCTGAAAGTAGGATCACACATAGAACAACATAGATAAGCAGGGTAGCATCTAATATATTCCATTTTTCTCCTTTTTTTAAGTATTGTTTCCTTTTTCTGCGATGCTACATTGTGGGGTGTAGTATTTGAAACATCAGAAATTAATAGCAACTGAAAATCTTTTTTCCTCGCGCGCAAAATGCGCTTTTCTCAAGATACTTTTGTCCACGGTATTTGAGTTTCACGAAGTGCCATTGAAAAAATCACATACTGTATCATAAAATTCAGTTGTGTCGAGGTATTACTGATCGTACAATTGAATTGCAGAATACTGTAGACGCAAACAATCTACAGTAATAGTTGTTGTTTGAATTACAATTGTTGGGCCCCATGATGAAGACTCTGAAAAGCTTATATATCGAGCTTGCCAAAAATAAATACGACTACTTGTTTGTAGGCTCTTTGATCGTCGCAGAATGTATATTGGGGTTGGCAATCATTTACAAAGTTCCGTACACAGAGATAGATTGGGTCGCTTACATGCAAGAAGTTGATTTTTGGTTGGACGGAGAATATGACTATCGCAATATTTACGGAAATACAGGTCCTTTAGTCTATCCTGCTGGGTTTTTGTATCTATTTGGTTTCTTACAATGGCTCACGAATCGTAATATACCTGAAGCTCAAATATTTTTTCTCGGCTTTTACGTGATCACTCAGACTACCGTTCTTGGTTTGTACCTAGTGGTTCTAAAACAGATTCGACAATCATTTGAAAAGCAACCATCGAATACGAAGGAGGGAAAACCCGTCAAGGAAATTTCTTTGTCGCAACATACTCATGAAGTTTGGTCGTTTCGAATTGCTATGTGTCTTCTTTGCCTATCGAAGAGGTTCCATAGCATCTTTCTATTACGTCTCTTTAATGACGGTCCCACCATGCTGGTTGCATATATGTCATTTTGGTGCTTCATGAACAACAAGTGGAATCTCGGTTGCTTCGTATTTTCCCTTGCAGTTTCCCTTAAAATGAATGTGTTGCTATTTGCACCTGGATTACTATTTCTCTTGATTCAAACCGATCCGAAATTGACATCCCTCGACTAGCGATTTGCGGCTTCACTCAACTTATCCTAGGAGCTCCCTTTTTGCTTCGTCATCCAGTGTCGTACCTTCGGAAAGCTTTTGAGCTGGATCGTCAATTTTTCTTCAAATGGACGGTAAATTTAAAATTTCTATCAGAAGAAATCTTTCTTTCAAAGCCAGTTGCAATCACTTTGCTATCTCTCCATCTTTGTTTACTTGGGATTTATCATTTTAGACTTTACAAGTTGTGTTCTCGAAGCAGACAGAAGATATTATCTCCAGAGCAGATTCTATCAACGCTCTTCGTATCAAACTTTATTGGAATCTGTTGCGCAAGAACTTTACATTATCAATTCTATTCATGGTACTTTTCGGCTGTGCCTTATATTCTTTGGAGGGAAACCTCATATTCTATTCCAGTTCGACTTTGTTTGTTTGGATGCATAGAGTACGCATTCCTGGTATTTCCAGCCACTCCCACGTCATCTTTGGTCCTACAAGTGGCGCATTGGACTTTACTGGTACCCACCGTCTTAATAGTCCAGCCGCGGTCAACGAGACTGGTAGATGCTATATTGGAGCGAAAGGAAACAAATAATAATATCACCTACAGAAAGGATCAGTAAGGAAAAGTTGTCACGATTATTCACGAAACTATATCTTTACTCTTAACGGGATCAAAATGAGACTACCATAAGTTGTAATTTCTACGAATTAATCAATCTTTATATTTTTTAAAACTAGCTAGGTAGGGAAGAAACGAACAAATTAAACAAGATAATAACTTAAGAGAATAAATAAATTATCCTCGTTGGCATGCATACTACATCACACGAGTATCGAATAGTAAGACGGAAATTTTTGCAGTCAAAATGATATTGTAGATTACAATGTTAATTTTTATTCGTATGTATAATAAGTATAATAGTGACGACGAGATTTTTATTTATTCAGAACTAGAATTTTCTTAATTCTTCCGTGCATATTTTTTTTCCCACTCCTACCTACTCGAAGAAATACGGATGTTGCAATGCTGTTTTGCAGGCAATGCGTCGATCTGGATCATACATCAGCAGCTTATTTAGCATATCTACTGCATTGTTACTTCCAAGTGTACTAGCGGGAACTTGATCTGTAATGGCTCTTTCTCTCCATTGAGGAAAGTCAGCATTGTAATGTGGAAGTCTCGTCACAGCCGGCCACTGTTCTGTTGTGGGTGTACCCTTCCGTTGGAAGATTTTGAAAATTTGATCTATATCGGATCGACCTGGGAAGAGTGGCATACCGGTTGCCATTTCAGCAAAGATACATCCGATTGACCACACATCAACCGATGTTGAATATCGATTGGCACCTAATAGTAATTCAGGAGCACGGTACCACAACGTTACCACCTCAAAAGTATAAGGGCCATTGGGGATAGCAGACAATCTAGCTAGACCGAAATCGGCAAGTTTGACTTGTTTCCCATCGCCAGTAATTAACAAATTATGAGGTTTTAGATCACGATGTAAATTCGAAACGTATGACAGCATCCAACACCGGCTATGATTTGTCGCAAAAAACTCTTAACGGTTTCCTTAGGAAGACCAACTCGATCCTGTATGTCATCGGATGTTTGATGCTGATCCATGTAGGTTTTTAAATCATGAGCGACATATTCAAACACCAAATATAGTCCACCAGGGTGTGCTTGGATGATGTCAAGTAACTTGACAACATTGGGATGATCTAATTCTCTTAAAAGTGATATCTCACGGATTACATTGCATGGGACACCGCCCTCGGGGGTAGAATCAGCGAATGGGATCCTCTTTATGGCTACAGTATCGCCGGTATCTTCCTTTTTCCCTTTGTAAACTATACCGTATGCCCCCTGCCCAATCATATCCGTCCTATAAGCAATTATAAGATATATTATGTTTAGATCGATTCAATCCAAGGTATTAGTATTTGATGAGTTTACCAATATGGTTAATGATCGATTATTTTCTTCCTGCAGAACAGAACATGACATAACACAAACAAACAAACAAACAACGACTACAGTACTTTTCTTACCGTTCATATCCTTCCAATTCAGGCTCACCATCGTCGCTCATATCACCTCGTCGATGGTCCTTCTGTGTTTTCTTCTTTTCGCTTTCAGACATTATTCTTCAAAAGTTATGATAGTATGTATGTCTGTTTGTAGATACAAGTAGGTAACTGTCAAAGCAGGTTAGCAGGGGGAAAAAATCATATCCTATCGCCATGGTCAATTTTTTTCGCCGCCACAGTTTCGATCCGTTACCCTTACCGTACTTGATCGCTGTTGTCAAGATAGATTCCCTTATTGTGCGCGCTGCTGATGCGTGAATGCATTGCGGGATTCATAGTACTTATTTAGCTCTTCTCGAGGGTCAACGGTTCATTGGAGAATCGGACAGGTTTTCCGCGCTAGTAGCCGTTATTTTTTAAAACTCATACGTGTCACAAAGCAGCAGAAATAATGCTGTTTGGCGAGTACAGTAATAGATCCATCAATTAAAAACCACAATTTAAAATCAATCACAACGGACTGTTGTTGTTCCTTTGTGCCAACGAAAACGGAACTCTTTTTTTTTTTGTAGTTGTAGAACGCCTTTTCAAATCTTGGGTGTGTTAATACTTTAAAATTTGTATCACACAACAGAATAACAAGCAACCGCCGTTTTCTCTAAATTATTCCTATTAAGCAGATAATATATATATTATGAAGTTTTGTGTCGCTGCTGTCCTAGCTCTGAGTAGTGTGGTTCCTACCTACTCATTTTCTTATCTCGATCAACTTGGCGGTGCTTCTCCTGTGGTTGCTTCTACTGTTAATGTCGCTCCTCCTGTCCCTGTGGCTGCCACCGTCGTTGAACCGCCATTCTTCTTCACAAATGGCGCTTCGGATGCTGTGGCGGCTGATAGTCCTGCATTCTTCTTTACATCAGGATCAACTGATCTTCCTACAGAAACTGCAACTTCCGCCGGTTCCTATTTAGATGTTCTTGGCAATGATACAACTGGCGCATCTGGTCCTGGTATGGCAAACTATCTTGACGCACTTCCACAAAATAACGCTAGCGGCGGACCTGGAATTTCAACGTATGCCTCTTCTCTGAACCAGGCTGCATCCGAAGTGTATATGGCGACTGCTCCTGCTGCAGCACCTACTTTTGCTGCTTCACCTGCTGCTGCTGAAGTTTCTCACCCAATCACTGATCTTACAGCAGCAGTAGCAGCAGCAGCACCCAGTGCGGGCTCATATCTTGACGCGCTTGCGACTGGTTCATCATCGAGTGGTGCCGGAATCACGACATATCTAGAAACCCTCCCTCAAACTTGTATACTTTCTGGTGGTGCTGGTATGAGCACATACGCAAGTAACCTAGTTTCTGCCAATGTTGTTAGCGGAGCTGGAGTTCCTACCTACACAGATGTACTTGGAGGAGGACTATCCTCGTATACAAATTCATTCTCACCATTCGGTGCAGCCTCTATTAGTAGTAGTGGCAGTAGCCAATCTAATTTTGCTATTGGAAGTGTAACTGGACGATTTGATTTCACACTTGAAGCAGATGCTGCAATGATTGCGCAACTACAGGCTGCAGGCAACAGAAGAGTAACAATCAAAGGAAAAATGAAATTATTGTAAATTAGCTAAGTTCACTGCTGAAGTACAGTGCTGAATAAGAATTATTCCCAATTTATCTTTTCGACAAAATGAATGAAAGTTGAAACCTACCGAACGAACGAACCTGTTTCTGTTCCTGCTACACACTGCACAATGCACACAGTAATTATTGGAGCAGATATTTTCCTTGTGATGATACCTTGGAATATTTGCCATCACATCACATCACATCACATCACATCAATATAATGCAACATGATTTTTCTTTCTTACATAAAAGTATCGTACGAAATTACCTGTACCAAAACGACTTTCAGCTAACAAATAAATTAGTATCAAAATAATAAAATTCCATTAACCTATCTAATTTTTTTTTCTTCGCGTATTATTATTGTTGTTATTATTATTGTTATTATTATTATTACTATTTATTAATGTCCAAAGCTGTACATAGTATCTGTTTGCCTGCCATATATATATATATATATATATATATTGGCACAACCATAATACTGTAGACTATATGGTAATACTTGTATGATGCATATAATGGGATTTCTATAATCGAAAGTCTCATCTATGTGTTGGTCACTTATCTTATGCACTACTACAAACCAAACATGAATGTTATGTATATACATACATATTATGAACTCGAACAAAGTGAGACTGCAAGTGCAGTTCAACTGAGAAGAATTTGAGAGATCGTAATAGCTAATCTCGATGTGTACTGTATCGAATACTGTGTATTGAATACTGTACTATCACGTGTGTATGTTAGTATGATTTACTAAGAATATAGAAGTAACCTACTCATAATCTTAACAATAATCGTTATGAAACTTCAAAAAATGTACAGAATGATTTAATTAAATAATTATTATCATCTATCATCTATCATTTATCATCTTGCAATAATAATTGTGTAGAAGAAGAAGATGATGACGATGACGAGTAATAATTGGTATCCTCTCTAACCATAGCTTCATTACGTATTATTCTCATACGTTGTATATCATCATTTGTTATTAGGTTGGTTTGTGGTAATCGTGGTTCGTAGTCAAAATCAGGAATGGTAGTATTTTGTATACAATTACTACAACATGTTGGAGTAGTAGTACTACTACTACTACTACAGTCGTTAATATTGGTATCAATATCAATCGGTGTGACCATTTCTTTTACAACAGCAGCTTTACCTCGTGTAACAAAATTACCATCAATATATCGTAATGCAAATCCAATTCTATTTGAATTAGATTTATTCGGACCTGAATGATGTATATTATAAAACGAATGGATCGTCATTTGACCAGAACGTAATGGGACTGAAATAGGAATTTTTACATCGGCGGCACGAACTACATTATCAATTGTTTCTCTCGAAATATATTGTCCCATACTAAGCATATTGTTGTTATTGTTGTTGATGTTGCTATTGCTGTTATTTCCGTCGCTGCTGATAGATTCTTTTTCTTCTTTATTATTTATATTGGATTTGGACAATGATTCATTATTCTTTATATTATGTGGAAGTTGTTTCATTGTATTAATTGATTGTGGATAAAATGATAAACAACCTTCCTTAATACCCACCGGATCACTTAATGCAATCCAAATTGTACAACATTTGGATGGAGGATATAATCCAGCATATGTCGAATCTTGATGTGGTGCAAAATATCCTTTCGAGTTTGGTGGTTTTATATTAATATCAGAAGACCATAATAATAAATTATTTGTATTTCCTAAACATTTTCGTACCATTGATATAATTTTAGGATGATGCGCAATTTTATCTAATGTTGGTAATATTAAATGTAATTTAAATCTTGATCTGACGTCGTCATTACTACTAGTAGTATGATCATCATTACACGTAATATTACTAATATTATCCTTATTATTTCTGATGTCGCCATCGTCGATCATCGGACAATTTGCCTTCTGTCCATTATTGTCAATGTCAATATTAAGTTCTGTTACAACTTCTAATAAAGCTGCTTGTGCTTCTTCTTGTGTTAACGCGTCAATAGGACCAACAAATCCATTCATTTGAAAAGTATCTTCAATACTAGCAGCAGCAATATTATCATCCTCACCAGATATTATTATTCCTTTATGAAAGTTGCCACTGCATATTGTGGTTGTTGTATTGTTGATTCCATCCTCCTCGCTCTGCTTTTCGATTCTATCCATACTATTTATTTTTCGGGTTGGCTGGTGTTACCGTACAGTACGAAACGTCTTCGTTAAGAGATGCCAGCTCTGGTCACTACTTTCTTTATTGGTACCAAGATACCACGGCTGAATAAATAACTCTACTGTGGCATGTTATTATTAAACTCTGAAGTTCTTTCCTTTGTTATATATTTGTTGTCGCCTTGGCATGTGTATGGAACTTTCGCTGGTATTCGATTGGTCCCCCCTCTCTCTCTACAAGTAAGGACGATAAGAATGCTGCAGTATGTCACTCAACTGATATTGATGCTAATCTTCGCTACTGTATGTCTTGTCTTAATATATACAAAAAGTACCGTGTATGTCGATGATCGATGATCATCATGGCGAATGATGTGTTATGTTGATGTTGTGGTTAAAAAGAATAATAATAAAGAATAAAATTCAAAATAAAGGGACAAGTAAGTTTATGTGATAATATTCAGGGGTATAATATTTGCGCGCAGTCACAAATTCGAAATTTGGGTATATTATATACCCCCTTATTATCAAATCCCCCTTTAAAGATCTCTCAATGAGCAATGAATCATCCAAACCAAAATCTTGTTCTTTGTTGCTTTCAATTTTTGACGACGAACGACACATAATTTGAAGGAGGAGTAGGAAAGAATATTAAGAAAAAACATGACATCGACGGCTTCATCAGTATCATCAGAACAGGTTGATTTTAGTGCCTTGCTACCTCAAAATTTAGACCAGGTAATACAAGGTTGGCTAAGTGATGACATTCCATCTTTTGACGTAGGGGGTTTGGTGGTTGGAATGGAAGAAAAGAAAGCTAAATTATTGATGAAATCCACAGGCGTATTTGCTGGTAAGCCTTTTTTTGAACGTGTCTTTACTCTTCTCGGTTGTACAGTTGAATGGGAGGATGGTATTGCAATCGAGGGTGACCATAAACAAATTAATATTAATGATGATGAAAAAATTTGCTTGGCTATTGTATCTGGTCCTGTTCGTAATATTTTACGAGGTGAACGTACAGCATTGAATACAATCAGTCGATGTTCGGGAGTGGCGACACTATCACGTGTAGCGTCTGATCGGGCCAAGAGTCTTGGATGGAAGGGTTATGTAGCAGGTACACGAAAAACAACTCCAGGGTTTCGAATTGTAGAAAAATATGGTCTCTTGATTGGTGGAGCTGCCACACATCGATTGGATTTGAGTCAAATGGTTATGTTGAAAGATAACCATATATGGTCCTGTGGTTCTATTGAAAAGGCAGTGAAGTTGGCACGTAAAGCAGCAGGATTCTCTCAAAAGATTGAGGTCGAATGTCAATCATTGGAAGATGCAATAGAGGCTGCAACTCATGGTGCTGATATTGTCATGTTGGACAATTTTGAACCTGATCAGTTAAGGAAAGACGCCGAAACTTTCAAGAATAAATTTCCTCATGTCCTTGTTGAAGCAAGTGGAGGAATCACGACGGAGACTATGCCAGACTACCTTTGCAAATATGTTGATATTGTTAGCCAAGGAAAGCTCACGCAAGGTTATCCTTGTGTTGACTACAGTCTGAAGATAATTCATTAACTATTAATATTATTATTATAGTAGATGTTACGACGACATTTCGATCAACTCTAGATAAATCTCTCTCGAACTATATAAACATCGGAAATTGCGTTGGTGATACCGAATGCTTTAAAATATTACTGAAAAATGGTAAACGCTCAGGGGTTTTTCTTCATCCCATCTGTTTTCGAGAAAGATGCGGCACGACGTCGTGCTTGATCCATCAACGAGGGTTGTCCCTGATCGACCTCTCCATACGAGTCGATTCGTTTTAATACAGGTTTTTTCCAAATGTTAGGAGAATTGCGACCACTGGACGACGAATCAGACATTGCGTCTTCCAATATAAATGGCTCGCTCTGTGTACGCCTGTGCCTGTTCGTCCTCTTTTTTTCTTTTTCTAAATTTTTTGGTGGAATTATTTTTTTAGTTCTAGTAGAACTTTGAATCGGTCCATTCAATTGATTATACAGGTTTTCCAATCTCTTCTTCTTTTTTCGCTTTGATTTTTTGCGCTCTTCGTTGCATACAGTTCTCGGTGAGCTCGAGTTCAGCGTCGTGGATTTTGAAGCCGGAATTAAAGCGGATGCAGGATTTTTCAAAACCAATGATTGTACGGGCAACTTAACAGACGGTTTCGAAATAGCTTCTACAGTTTTCAAAGTCCCGGACGGAAACTTGGAATTATTATTCTCTAGTTGGAAGTTGGCTTCAATGTCATCTTGGCTCACTGAAGTGAAATTATCCTCCGTATTCAATGTATCTGAATCATCGTCTGAATCGGTCTCGTAGTCATAATCACTTTCATCAAGAGTATGTAACTTTCCGTCATAGTCCATTACCAATGGTTTCCCTTCTTTACCTGGCTCACAGAGTGCCTCTGGAATAGCTTGAATGTCACCACGAGACCGTTGCTTTTCATAAAAGACCGTTTGCCGAGATATGTGTAGGGCCACAAAGACCGCTACTGTCAATAAAGGGAAAACAGCAGAATAATCTCCAGCAGCTTTAAGATTACGTAATGCGTTGTCCTTGGGAACAAAAGCATCTATACTTAGGGTCAAAATTAGTATAATTGCCATGTGCGCTCGAACTGCAAAACAGTGCAAAACATTGTGGTTAGGAATATAGTTCAAATGCTCCGTTGTTTTCTTTCTACTTTCTCAAAAAAATACAAATACGAAGTATGAATGAACTTACATGTCACGACATGTGTTGCACCCATAATACAAAGGAGCGCAACACACGGGTATTGTGTCAGCGAAGTAGATGTTCCTAGCCAGTTTGATGCAATTGTTGCAAATTCCACAAAAAATTGGGATGCAGCTGCTCCAACAAACAACGGTGCCCAGAAGTGTCCACCTACTATGCCGGTTGAAAGACTCAGACCAGTGACGAAGATCTTTGCAACCACGACTGCTATCGAGCATCCGATACTAAGACCCGGTCCCTCGCTTTGGTTAACCATGCATTGGCCAAGAGCTACTAGAGCTGCAGTAGGCTCATCGCCTTGACCAAAAATTGGCAGGGGTGTTGTTCTTCTGTCTATCATGGTCTGTAATTGAGCCTCGCCCCAAAACATAACATGGGGCAGAAACATCCCAATGGTACCAACAATAGTACCCGCAATTGTACTGGTCAAAGCAGCTCGTGTTGGCTTGTGAGGGATCAACCTAGCAAAAGACGGGCAAGCTTTATATTTATCCGCTTTTGAAGGCTTCTTTTCCGACAAATAAACTGGATTGATAATCGGGGTCGATTCACCGGGATGTTCTATGTCGTTGGTGCTAGTCGTTGTAGATGGGCTACTGCAGCCATCACGTAGATGATGTACACATTTCTTTACTTTTTTCACGCTGAACGTATAAAAAATCCCAAGAGCACCACCAAAAAGACCATAAATGATAGCGTCCTTGAAGATGTAACTGGGCAAACTTTCGTTCAAAAAAGGATACTGGAACATCCCTGTCACATCATTGTTGGTAACTATTCGGTTGATCAAGACAGCAACGATAGAGGCAATGGTTGCTGGTGACAACGCCTCAAAATATTGAAGTCCCATGCGATGTGGTAGCTCCATGACAAAAATTCCTCCAGCAAGTGGAAAGCCAAACATCCCTCCAATCGCCGCAGAGGCCGCCGTGAGATTCATTACTCGAGCTTGTAAAAGGGATTGACGACATATACGTCCAAGGCAAGAACCTATCATTCCAGCGGTAAGTATAAGTGGCAGTTCAGGACCGAGAGAAAGACCGGATGCCATTCCGACTGTAGAAACAATGAATGTCGGTACGAATGTACGAGAGTCTTGAATGCCATTCGAATGTAGAGTATGAATCCAATCATCTTGGGTTGGGATTGGAATAGTCAAGGAATTCACGACGTATGCAAGAATACCACTAAGTACTCCTGGTGTTATCCACATGTAATGATAAAGCGGAAAGGCTCCGTTTAAGTCGGTAAAAAACCCCCATTCCAGTAGCTTTTCGGGGATTGTCCTCCAAGTGAATTCTAAGCAAGCATCTATGAGAAGTTTCCAACCAGCAGTAAATATTCCCATGAATACGCCAAGAACGACAGCCCAACAAAATTGCTGAAGGGAAGTGAATTCAGGATAAAATGGATTGTAAAATAACCACCGAATTATGCCCGCAACAGACCAATTCATAGTACTTTCAAAATAAGGCACACCTTCGTCATCATACACAACGTCCTTTGAAAGCCAACCAGAAATATCTACGTTCTTCGTGATTCGAATAGAGAAAGTGTTGTATCCTTTTGAACCTTCGCTACTTTCTTCATCCTCATCAATGGTGGGTGGTGCTGGATTGGTTGAGTGAGCTTTTTGACGAGGGCTGACGTTGGTCGAGCCATAGCTCTGAGAGTGCTGTGTATTACTTGCTTGCTGCGTAGGATAATTATCCGATATCTTGTCAGGCAATTTTTTTCCAGACTTGTATCCTGAGTTAATTCCTTCTGACACTATCCCTTGTGACAGAGGCCCGGAAGGAGCTGGTTGACGAAAGTATACCCCAGAATTGACAGAGAATAGACTAGACCGTCTCCTGCCGGCTTTGTTGCCAATTTGTTGCCCTCCCGAGTCGTCTTCGTCGTCAGATTTGGAGATACCAAATAGCGGACTCTCAGTGTTTAATTCCGCACAGGGTTCGCCGGCACTGTCTCGGGAACCTTCGTCGTTCAACAAATTTGTCCCAACAAGACTCTTTCGCTGACTCGCTACGCTAGGAAATGATAGCGTCGAATAACGAAGAGAGTCTCGTTGATGAGTCCAATCACGCCGTCCAGCCATCAGTTTGTGATCGTTGCTATCAGGAGAGAAATTAAAAAGAGGATCGTCATCTTCAGTGTTCGAGTTCGAGTTTTCGGGTGAAATTAAACGATATGGATCATCGATGCTTCCTAGAGAAGAATTCCGCGAAAACCGACGAGGAGGAGGAGGTATTCCCCTGCTGTATTCATTCTTCACTTTTATCCTCCTACGAGGGTAGCCATCCTGTAAAACTTTTGACTGATTCGAATCTGAAGATTGGAAATCATTTGCGATAACATTGCCATGGTGAGAGTCGGACACAATAGTTCCTTGATAGAATGCATTCTTTGTAGATCCATCAGAATCGCTTCTAAGTCTAATTCCCTCCATGGTCCTTCCCTTTTTATGACCGCGTCGTCTTTGTCGTCGTCGACGACGGCGAAGTTGACCACGAGCGGTGGACCCTTTTGCATGCTGGGGATTAATGTGTTCGTGTTCGATCAAATTATTAGATTTTTCCATTATCTAACTTGTAATCGTTCGGTGTCTATTACGAAATTTCACATCTACTAGTAGCCGGGAACGATGTTAACGGACTCTCTAGAGGAGTTTTGTTTTTTTGACATCGGATTTCTCTTCAGTTAATAGTCACACTTCTTCGACTGACAGCTAACTGTGAGGGCTGTTCTAACATTCTTTTTAATTACATGATCGAGTTGTATGTGAGTTGCATGTGCATGAAGAGCGAAAGCAGGTTAACGTCGTCAGATTTGTACTGTACTGTACAGCATAAACATTGTAATCTTAAAAGTAAATAAGTTTTTTTAATGTATGGTACAGTACTTATCAAATATGCTTCGCCTAAAATTTGGGACGCGGAAAAAGCGCATTTGGCATTCCCGGCAATCGTGTTTACGGGATTAAAAATATTAACTTAAAAGAGGATTATGTTGTGATTAGTACCATCTATCATCCAACATTCATCAGTTCAACTCTATCTCACTTTCCTTACTTATCTAAATCAACCGAAAGATTGAACCAATTGACAACACCAAACAAACGATAGGGATGTCACATCATGACTAGCAAGGCCAACAATGAAAAAAGAACATTATATGAATCTGTTTGTGTTGTTGATAGCACCAACGGCAGTAATGGCTCACTCAAGGATGGTGTTAATGTGGTAGCTGCTTCTACCCTATTTAAGCAAAGCTACTTGATGAAGATGGGTCTAATTACAGTGTGTATGTGTGTGTTTCTCTTAGGTTTGGTCACTAGTTCCTGGCTACTACAAATACCACTGACGGATGGATATGACCAGGTACTTTACAGGCCGTCTTTGGCTCTGGGAGACCTGGATGACCCTTTGGTTCTGGGATATTTGGGAGATCCAGAATGTGCAGTTTGTCCAAGTGGTTATGAAGCTACTACTACAGTTAATAACTTATATATTCCTTCCGCTTCTCCTTTTGGATACTACTGCATAATATGGGAGTTGTATTGTATGAAGTATTATATGGTCCAGAGATTTTTATGAAACTGTAACTCACTGATTATCATGGCCATGATTCTACACATACATCAGCATTATATATTGAATTACATATCAAAATATTCACTATGAAAATATTGAGTTGAGGTTGTTAGTTGGGACGAGGTACAAATAAAAATTTAGAAGCATTGAAAATTACAGTGAGATCCCACCTCCCTTCAAGCCCTCCTCTGTAGTAGCTTCTTTAGAATTTCTAGAATAATAATCCAGCATTGTTACCAAACAAACAAAAACTATAGATCTATTTTGTGTGTAAACTTTTATGTCTAGCTAGCTACTATCGTAGTGTTTTTACGTTCCGTTTTGGTGTATTATTATTGTGATGTCAAATAAATCCATTTTCAATACGCGCAGTGTATCGCGAGAGAGAGCTTCACGCGATAATTTCGACGCACCTTTGAACCTCAAACAGCGATAAATCACAATATTGAATTAACAAGACTTATAATAATGAACAATAAACAATTACACAATACCATCTACACTTTCAACTTGTATCTTGTTTTGTAATGGTATTGAGAATTGATACTATGTAAATTGAATGAAATATAGGACTATGAACAGCAGCAATAACAATGGCAATACAAGTACCAGCAATCGCCGTCTATGGCTAAGTCCCGAGGATCTATCCAACCTGACTAGCTGTAATAATAATAATAATAATAATCGACGGCGATCAAATAAAAATGTACGGACAACCAAAGAAGACGACGAGAAGAAGAAGAAGAAGAAGAAGAGGAGGAGGATGCAGCATTATCAATAACAAGTGCTGCAACGACGAGGAAAAGGAGTGTAGACACTTACGAAACAATATTTAATCATTTCTCATTGAAACCGAAGCCGAAATCTTTGATTCTTCTTTTGTCAAATACGATGGTTTTTGTTCAAGAATTCGTTCTGACGTGTCTTCTACTTGCTGGACACCGAGCAGCTTTATTAGAAGAGTTAGACTATCGTCGTCGACTCGAACAACTTGGTAGCAGTGGTAGTGGTAGTAGTAGTAATCGTAATCCTAGTGTGAGTATTCATTCATCTCGATTACTTACATCTCTTGGATTGATATGGCTGACATTGATCGTGGCTGTCGTTAAAAATCGATTTGCAAATTCGAAACGATATACGATACGACATCGATTTACTGATTTTTTATTAATGGCAATATTATTAAGATTCTTATCTGCTGTTCTAAAAACACTCACGGCATCGTATTCCTCTGATACGGTGTATGTATTGTCTACTGTTAGTTTATTTCTACATTTGGTGACATGTAATTATGATTACGCAAATGGATACGACGACGACGACGACGACAACGACAACAACGTCGAGGGCGACGAAAATGATGATAATACAATAATTGCTTCCAACATCAGGAAGAAAAATCAAGAACGACCAACTTTTAAAGGCGGTATGATATCACTAACGTCAGCATTCTTTGCAACTACCCTACTTGCAAGTCGACTCGAAAGTAACGCTGCAGTATATATCTTTATCTGTTCTTCGGTTGTATTGTTTGCTCTATATCCCGCTGCTCGTCATCTAGTGGCCGTTAAATCAAGGCATGTTGGGAAATGGAGTAAGTCAAAATGAATAAATAAATCGTGGTTTTAGCAATTCGTTGGTCGGTATCAGTTAGTCACAAAACGAATAAATTTTTGACATGGCGAGTATAATTCTTTTTCTTCTGTTTCCTCCCCCTCTCCCTCTATTATTAGCTAATACATTTTTTTATTTCCTTCGTTTAAACAAATTGCATCTCAGTACCTATGCTTGTATCAGGAATTCTCACCATGGCATTAATCATATTGTTGGAGCCGGCAGAAACTTTGATGGTGTTGGTAATTACATCGTTTATAGGAATATTCGTTCCAATTTGGAAGTATTACTTGCAGTATTACAAGATAAAACTGAGAGGACCATGGGATATAGCTCATGTATAGGCTGTATTGAATATAATGGTATGGGATCTCCAATAGAAAAATATCTGACGGACCCTCAACGGACCGGACAGGACCGATTCTGCCAGAACGGCTACTTCTTCATCTTCGTCGTCGTCTGAGCATGTCACAAGGAAACGGCTAGTCGAAAAAATTCAGCAATATGATCGCAATCGTAAACGCACTGAATCGATATTTGGATATTGAATACTTGGTACGTATAAGCCAAAAAAACCTCACTAATACTATGTTGTGATTACTGTAAGACTAAGCCATTTTGGGTCGATAAGAAATATTTCAGTTCAATTTCCATTTTGCTACCACAATACTAAAGTGATTTTGGAATAAAGTACCGAACCATTGATGAGTTATTTATTTTGAATTGTAAGAACATTAAACATCAGTTAAGATAGTAAAAATATGAAAACAGTTCGGATACGACGACGACGACGACAACAGCAACAAAATATGAATCATTTTAATATTGGCATGTCAAGCCAGTAAAGCAGCTGTCCATTGGACATTCATCTGCGAGTACTGAGTACCGCAGGAGGGAGAAAAAAGAAACATAGCCTGTGAATTTCTGAGCCGAAGAATCATCGTGAGTTAGAGATAGAAGACACCGAAGATAATTTCGGAAGTTTATTGTTGAAGATTGAGTAGAATTCTATATTCAAATAAAATGGAATGTTTTTTAATCTTAAATAACCGACCGAAGCCTAATACATCCTTCTCTCACTAACGTTATTGGATGCTGTCTTAAATTCATCTAGAGACAAACCAATGTCTGTGCTACCGTAGGTAGGCTTTGCGCGATATCCTCTAATGATTGCCTCTAGAGAGAGTCTTGAACGGTAGTCCATATATGGTATTATCATTAGGGCAAGTAAAACCGAAAGCTGGAGTAAATGTAGTGATATCCATAATCCTTCAAAACAGTTTTCGTCATTCGAAGTATTAGTATTAGTCTTAGTTGTTGCTGTTGTTTGTGAGTCTAAATGACAATCCCCTTGCACAGCATCATTTAGCGGAGTCATTAGCAATTGAACAATTCCAGCAATTGCAAATCCAATGCCTAATAATATTCCAAAATATTTGAAACCAAGACGGCTTGTTAAGGAAGCGATGAAAACAGGGTATAGAAAAGAGCGATACATGGTATAGCAAAAAAAGCTTACAACCGTCATGGTGTGACTCTTGCTAAAGAAGAGCAAGATTATCATCTGTATCTGTCCAAAGATGAACGTCATTGCAGTGCATACCTCAACCCCGAATTTGTCAATGAGATATCCAGCGAAAATTGACGCCATGACTCCTGACGACATAATCGACGTAAACGTTTTTGCTAGTTCGTGTTGAACAGTAGAAGAGAATAGCCCAAGATCGGCAAGTTCTGTTGATATCGAAGATACGTAGAAGTTGGTAACGAATGTAGATATCCAGAAGAAAAACGAAGAACGTAGATAGCTTGCACTGCATAGTTGTTTGAAAAATGGTTGATCTTTCAAACTTATTATTGCTTCAGCTTCCGAATCTTCAGTTTCCATTGCTTCTTTTGATAGGAGGAATGATTCGGTCCGTAGACAGTTTGCACGTAACCTGGAATTCAGTGGCTGTTCAATCTTCAATGACAGTCCACTTGGTGCAACTGACTGGATATGAATGTGATCATGATCATCAAAGACATGGTGATGACGGTTCTCGTGAATGACACCAAGTTCAGAAGCGGGGTTACTGTTACTTGACGTACTAGATGTAATGATAAGACGATCAATCTCCGCTAATTGTCCTCCTCCTTCTTCTTCTTCAACTTCCAGTTGATATTTTTCTTCTCTGTCGACTTTGTCATCTCCCATTGTTTTGAAAGGCTCGTCTGGATATAAGAAAAACGCACCAACAGCGAGCGCGGTGGCAAGTACCGAATAGTATCTAAAAAGAGTGTAAAAGTCAGCAAATTCAAAGCGTTCCCACATATAGGCAAATATATTCAATACACTGAAACTAATCGCGATGGAACCATTGAGACAACTCATTGTTAGATTTTGAATACCTGGAAAGAGATTAGCGATGTGTATAATTGATACAGCCACCCCAGGACCACCAAATGCAACGACACATGCACCGGTAGCAAACTGTGCAAAGCTATTCGATTCCGCTAGCATGTGACTACCGATTGCAATTATTAGACAAGAAACGACAGAACTGATACGTGGACCGAACGTGTCTAAGATAATACCAAGAAAAAAAGAAGAGACCATACCGATGCTAGTAGTCCACGAGAATACAAGTGTCGTCTTTTCTAGTTCTATTCCAGCACCTCCTTTACTTATAGGCGCTATCAGCATCTATTTTTTTTGACGGAAAGAAAGGGGGAAAAATCAGAATCAAATTCGACAAAGATAGACGGTCATGTGAGTATGGTCATGACCGACTGTAATGATAATAACGAAAAGTTGTTATTTTTTATTTTTAAACTCACCGTACTATCGATACTAGCCCAGCCATACATAATCCCTCCGAGAAGTCCATTTTGTAAAATCGCAAATAGGAGCAGTATAATCCTCGTCCTTCGTGACGGTGGACTTTTGGGATCAGTCTTTCTCTTTCTAAAACAATTCATCGCTGTCAATTTTCACTAATATTATTTTCCTTTTTTTTCTTCCTAACGAAGAAGAATACTGCGAAAAGATTGGTAAACGAAAATACCGTGATTCTTTTTTCACCCTTTGTTATTTGATTAACGATGTATCATTCCTGGAACACTGTTCTCATCAAGAAATCAATGGCCTCTCAATCGAATATCATGATATTTGTTCTACAAACAAGAACAAGTGCACTACTGTAGTACCCCATCTTGATAATGTAGTGCATACCGTATCGATTGTTCCTTGATTCATTCGATTGCTGCCGCGTATATCAGCATGCGCTATCGCGTTAAGATTCTTTTTCTCCATGATCAATGATCTTCTGAAATCGACTAGCTTTTTTGCGTACTTTTGATGTGTCAGTCGTGCACGTACAGCGTATATATTCAAAAAAATATCCATGTCTGAAAAGATGGCCAGAATATTTTTTTTTGTCGCCGGAATGATTTGAAATTTTCATTGTCGTCGCATTGCTGGTTTGATTCTGTATGACTTCTGCCTTACTTATTTATTGTCTGCATACAACTTTTTTTTAGATTGCCTCGAAGATGAAGAGATTCTGATCATGATAGATAGAAGCACAAGAGCGAGACATACTAGTGGCATCCGGGATGCGGACGACAATCACATCAAGAAGGAGGAGCAACTACAAAAAATATATTTCAATAAAGAAAAAAATGCACATCATCGGAAAATTTATAACGAATCTTATTGTGGGAGGACCATTTCATCATCACGTTATCGGACACTCAAAATTGGTGTTGGGTTTCTCATTTTTCTTGGCATCTATCTATGCTTGTTCAATCTTTCATCTATTAATATTAACGAAGACAGAATCATAACTAGCGGAGACGAAGACAGAAGCAACAAGTTGATCGCCGGCGACCGAGGACTTCGACGGAAACCATCGATATATAATGAAAAATTTCAGTTAGCACCACTTCGACCAATTGACTATGAACAATATACCATTCGAATTAACACATGGCGACGACCTGAGCAACTGGTTGTATCGGTTAAACATCATGCATCTTGTCCTGGTGTGAAACAAATTCAAATCATTTGGTGTGATAAGGAAAATGATCCTCCGAAGGAGATTATTGATATGATGATGATGACTACTGTGAATAATTCTACCAATAAGAAGATCGTGATCGAACGTCACGTAGAGAATACACTGAATGAACGGTTTAATATTATCGAACCAGTTCCAACAATAGGTATCCTTAGCATTGATGATGATGTATTACGCCCATGTGAAGCGATCGATTCAGGATTTTTCAAGTGGGTTAAATCACCACATCGAATGATTGGTTTTGATGCCAGAAATCATGTTGAGAATGAAGATGGATCTTGGGAGTATGGGTACTTGAGGTATGTAAAAAATTGAATTTATAAGCAAAAGCAAGTTGATGCGTGGTTATTCTTTTTCCAATAGAAGATGGAATAACAAGTCAGTCAATCGAATAATAATATTGATCAATCAATCTTTAATATGAAAGAAAGATCGATTATTTGTTTCGATGAAAACAATCAGATAATTATCGTCAAAAATACGCTGCAAAACTCATACTTTGCATACGTTTTCAATTTCCTCGTCGATTTTTGCCATTTTGTCTTTCTTAATAATGTAGCACTACTAAAAAAGAGAACAAGTATAGTCTATCTCTTACCCGATACTGTTTTATCCATAGAGATTATATGACTCAATATATGAGTAATCTACCAAAAGCAATCCTTGATACTGTTGAAAATTACTTTAATTGCGAAGATATTGCTATGACATTGATGATCTCCTCCCAAACGCAGGGTCAACCTCCCTTACTGGCAGATTTATGGGCAATGAATAGTATGATAAAATTAGATGTCAAGGCGGGAATTAGCGGAGGTAGCTCGCATAAGAAAAATCGAGACAACTGTGTGGATGACTTTGCAAGTCTACTTGGACTAAAAGACGACAACGAAGGCAACAGTGTGGAAGCAACAACAAACGACGATGAAAACAGCACAATGGATCCATAATAATCCAACATGGGGGTATGAATGTGGTGCCAAAGAAGATGAAAAGAAAATAATTTCCTATACAAAAAGCTTAAGAGAGATAGATCTTGAACAGACAATAGAAAGGTTGCGTTCCGGGAACAAGAAGATTACAACATTATCTAATAACATTGATTTCTAAGGCAGGTCATGAAGCAAAGGCTAGAGGTCTCATTGCAAGTAAATAACACTAGTTATTTTAGATAATAAAATTGAGATTGTTGCCGAATACGATTACTTAAATGATCGCATTCCCCAATCAAAATATATATGCAACTTATTAGCAACCAACGTAAGCACATCATTCCAGTCACATTTTGTCATACACTTATGATACTATTCTATTTTTGGCATCAGCACGACGCTGGTGCAGAATAAGCATTTTTAGATCAGATGTGCATTTTCGATTCGACACAATTCCCCGTTTTGTGATATGCAATCCATTGCAATCATATCACAATTATATATTCTTCTTTTCCCATCATCCAACGCTTTTGGACAGTATAATTTGACACATTGTTCGATCCAAACTCCATGGGTCACAACCACTACAGATTTTTCGGAACGACCCACAAGCCAGGTGAAGAAATACGATATACGTATGTGAAGTTCTCTGATCGTCTCTCGGGCGTCTCTCTTCCAGGCATCGTCCATCTCTTTCATCCCTGGATCAAATTCAAGCATGGGCCAATATTCCTTACCATTAATTGTTTTGAAATGGGGAGTGAGTGAGGGTTTCCTTTTCTATCATGAGATATAACATTCGAAACAAGATCAAGACAAATTCCCTGTCCATAGAAAAGATAAGTTTGAGATTAAATATCTAATGTACTTACTTAATTAATTACCATGAGCAATGATCGCTGTCGTCTCTTATCTGGGTAGTGCATCCCGAATGCTTCTCGACAGAGCTCGGTACAAAAAAATGATGGCTCCTTTTTTGATTCATTGGTGATCGTGGTGGTATATATATCTCCTGGGAGAAACGCTAACGTAGCCGTTTGAATACATCGAGTCAAAGGCTTTTATGTTTTGTTATGTTATTTTTTGTTGTGTTATGTGAGACGCCCATATTGAATTATATTATATTATATTATTTGACGAATTATATGTATTGTATATAGCAGTACTCACTGAGGTCACAACCAATTCGACCTCCTTTTGCGACGATGCTCGCCACCATTCTTGAAGTCTATGTCCGGTATGTAATGCTTGTTGCTTGCCTTGATATATTAACGGAGGATCGAAAAGTTTAGGATCACTCAAATTCGAATCAGGTAGATTATGAAGTGCGATACCATGCCTTACAAACACAACCTTTTGGACTCTCTCATTTTCATTTTTCGACGACATGATCCCAGGCTAGGCTCCCTCCCAGCATGCATCTAATCAAATAATTTTTGACGACGGTGTGATTATCTGTCTCGTTTCGTCATTTGTCAACAAGGTCGAGAATTATTGTTCTCAATCGAATTTTTGGATCTTTTTTCTTTAAAATAAATTGGATATTAAAATCTTCGAAACCTCGCACCCCCCTGCAGATGATATTTAGACCCTGTAGAAATTACGTAGAAATTGTACTGGAACTTGCTTTAGCGCGCGGTTCCTGTCCTACTAACTTTACTTATCGTCAAATCAAGTGATCTAAAATTTGTATTTCGTATTTCATCTTGTCAAAAATTTCAACATCGAAAATAGATCCTACTGTAATACTATACCGATACTTGACTTGTTCTACTATATTTTTATTCCTATAATCCCATCATCATCATCCTCATCCTCATCCTCATCACTATCATGTCTAATAGAATAAAGCTTTCGTCTCGATCAGCCTCACCTACGCCACCAAAATCATCATCGTCGTCCCCTTCATTAACAGGAGCTAAAAATTTACAAGAACGTCTTCATATATTACTTAGTCGTCTCGCAACGACGACGGATTTGATCAAAACATGGCCAGAAAGTGATGGCGATGACGCTTCTATACATGTTCAAACAACAACGAAACTCATAACTGCTATTTTGAGTGTTGTTACAGCCTTACAGAAAGTGGAGGGAGTTATTAAGGCAGATGTCGTGCTGAAAAGATCTTTACAAGAATGTAAGGTTCCAATTAATTTGTTGGATCTGCTTGATCACGGAAATGGATTGAATCCTGGTAAGTTAATATAAGATTAAATTATTTATATTTCAGTCCTCTAAAAATTATATACCTATATATATATATAGGATATATATACATATATACATATATATAGCCCTATAATACAATATAATATTCTAACGCATGCTCATCACATATGTTACTACTCCTTGCGATTGTCATATTATTATTACTACTATTATTAATAGATTGTTTTTCGAGAGGTCTTCTGAAAGAAGCTTTGGGTCAATTAGCTGGACTTAGAAGAAGAAAATTGGCATTGGAAATGCTTGGTGCAGCAATTCAGACTGGTCTAAATCAAAGAGATGCTGATAATAATGATAATAAAGAAGAGAACGTCAACGTCAACGTTAACGTCGTCGCAGCTACTTCATCGTCGACTGATGGATCACAGAAAAGAAAATTAGATGATGTTAATAACGAGAAGAGTATCCCATTGGAAAAGCAACAACAACAACAACAACAACAACAAGATGGTGGATTAGAACCAACAGCCAAAAAAGCGCGAACAGAGGCGATGTGATACATATATATAATAGTTTCGATATTCAAATTGTATTGAAATATAGCACCAAAAATTGAATGAAATTGGCCAATAAATTATATATATATATATATATGTATATATATATCATGTTGTGTTGTGTATGGAGGGAGGGGGGTCATGAATATCTTTCAAACACCACAAATACTTCGTCTTTAAGATTTGTGGCGAAGAACAATATTTTGTGTATAATAATTCACTGCTCCTAGCAGTTAGTAGAGGTTCCATAATTACGAATTGAATGTGATTTATTTAAACTCCCCTTTTCCCATAAAAATAAATGGTGTTGGCAGCCATATATTATTTCATTACATTTTAATTTTGTTTCTTAAAACCCCGTGATTATGTATTATTAGTTATAGGTAGATATACATTTAAGTATCAAACCAATAAATATAGATACAATCAGGACAATAACACTACTTTTTGTTGTCTGTTCTTCATCAAACATTTGATCATCGTAGTTATATCCCAAATGACAGTAACGTAAAAGAATATTCTTCATCTTCTGTTGTTGTTCATTATTATTCGTTCTTGTAATTTCATCACGAATACAATTTCGAATTGTATCCCTTTCATCTGATACTAATATATTCTTAACATTAGGATCATCTGAACTACCTATCCTATCAATAGCTTCAAATACTGTATGTATATTTAAATTTTCTGCTTCCAATTCTTTTCCTAATTCCAATGCAACATCCTTTAATGCATTTAATTCATTATTGATTGAATCATCAATCGAACACATCGTACTATCATCATCATCATCATCACTGTCATTGTTACCGATATTGTTGCTGTTATCAAATGATTGTACTGGTATAGATGTAGATGCGTTATTATTCCTTCCGACTGAATTTATATTACGTATATTCATCGGTGAATTTAGTGGTGAATGCATCAGCGACTCATCGTTATTACTATTATCATTATTTAAATCAATTGTCATATCAGAAACTAAGTATTCGGTTTGATTCCTCTTTCTTGTTCTCAGAGTTTTTGTATCGTTTCTTGCCATTTCTACTACTTCATCTTTGAGAGAATCTAACATTTGTATTGTATTTTTATGCATCTTACAGATACTATTGTTAGCCAAGAAGCTATCGTCATCGTCATCGTCATCGTCACTGTCATCATTGACATACCGTCCTACTGAGTTATGGTCGTCGTCAATTTTGCCTGTGTGATGACTTCCGTCGTCATCATTGAGTTTGTTACTACTTGCATAAAGTTCAAGATCTGCGACATTTAATGCACCCTGATTCGTTGTCACCATCGTTACGTCGTTGAAACGTACTGTCAAAATAGATTTTTCGTAGACTGTGAACCGGATTGTTGATTGCTATTTCTTTGTTTCTTCTTGGAGTATCAACTTTCCAGCACAATTGTGCGACATGTATGTACTGTTTACTTTTTTTGCTACACTTTGAACTGCCTCTTGAACTTTTAGTGTCAACGATGTAATATAATAGTGATGTGATGTTTGATGTTTGGAATTTGGTGCATTTTTGTACATAAGTAAATATTTTTTGTGTTTGAAATTAAACTGTTTTCGAGTTTATGATTGCGCCGAAACGGTTGTGGATAAAATTTTAAAAGCTGGCTGGCTGGTTTTTTTTCCCAATTTGAATCGAATGAATCAATCATCGCGTGACACGGTGCGTGATCGTTATGAACCATTCAACCGCGAACTGCGTCGCCTCATCAACGATCTTCGATGATCAGATTTCCAAAAAAGCGCCAAAGAAAAAAATCTTTTAATCTGCAAACCTGATTATGTATTTTCATTCTTTGACGATGACGGCGGTCTAATTTTTGAACCAGTTCTAACTTACTTCTCGACAGAAGACATCACTCGCCGTTCGACCATTTGAGAATTTTCATTCAGCTGTTAACTACACACAACGAAGACAATTACATTTCCTTCGTTGACAGGATTCAGGATGATTTCGAATTTGAATTTGACGTCGACACTGAGGACGAGGACTGCAAATCGTCGTCTAATGATGTTACCATCAGGGATAGTGCAAAGAAACCAGCATCAACAACACAACAACAACAAAACCAAAAGCGGTCTTTAGGAAGTTGGCCAAAAGTTCGACCTAAAAGAATTCGAATGATAACTTTGATGTTACCGGGACACTACTATCTTTCCGAGGCACATTAGAAGAACATTACTTGGGTGCTGCAAAAAAATATGGTGTCAAAAATGTGGATAGTAGTCAATTTTCTACTGCGTTTAGCAAAGCGTATAAGGTACGATGCGATGAATGCTGCTAGGATCTATGATAATTGTCTATATTTGGAATCTTAATTTTTTTAAATTCATTTTCTTATTTGATATTATTGTGTCATTTTTATTATAATTATTACTGTACTTTATTTGACTACCTTTATCAATTGATGATATAAAAGGAAACTTCGAAGCTATATCCATGCTTCGGGGGAAGCGATATGCCCGCGAAGGAATGGTGGAGAATATGTGTCATCAAGTCCTTTGAATATGCAGGTACGACTATGGATGAACAAACATCTGAAATGGTATTCCAAAGAATTTATTCGACGTTTGGTAGTATAAAAGCATATGAGCTTTTTCCAGATGCATTACCATTTCTTAAATGGGCAAAAAGAAATGGATTAGTTTGTGGAGTATTGAGTAACGCTGATGAAAGGTATGGTGATTCGATACTTCCAATGTTAGGACTCAGTTACGATGAGTTACAATTTCAGTGCTTTAGGTACGTATACGTGAATCCTGTGTGTGGTTTTGCTTATCTGCGCTGGGTCGCTTTCTTTTTGTGTTGTTGTTGTTCACCATTTTGTTCCTTCAAAATAGACAGCATTACTAACGATTCATTTCTGTTTCCAGTAAGGATCTCCAACTTGAAAAGCCAGATGCAAATGCATTTATGGCTGCCATTAAAACTGGAGAGCCGTTCCTACCAACTTTTGAGCCGTTAGAACTAAGTCATGTACTACATATAGGTGATAACTTTCAAAAGGACTTCGAGGGTGCAAGACGTCTTGGGATGCATGCATGCCTGTTAGATCGTTATAAAGAAACAGAACGTGCTAACGAATGGAGACGACGTGGAGCAACCGTCTTTACAGATCTTTTAGATGTAGTGGAATTTTTGGGAAGAAGTAATTGTAAACTAAGTTGAACCATATTAAATATAATATAATGTTCAATTCAATTCAATTCAATTCAATTCAATTCAATTCAATAATATGCCTGAGAGAAAAAGACTGTGGACTGCTTCTGGCACATCAGGAAGGGGATTTATATCTGCTTTCGACTACTCAAATTTCTAGGTCGTAGACTCTTGAAAGTTTGAATCCGTAACTCACAATTAGAGTATACATCGCCAGATGTCATCCAATCAATCACCCCAGCATGACAAATAACTGCAATGCATTTTTCTTTCCTTGATTCTAACCACAAGTAAAGCTCGGTCATCCGATGATCGAAGCACTCTTGTGGCTCTCCAAGGCAGGCATACTCTTGTCCTTGACCGTGGGGTCGCCATTCAATATAATTATCTGCAATTTCCTTTGACGGAGAAAAATGCCAATTATCATCAACAATATCATTTTCACTACTAGTACTACAATTATTGGATTGACTATCGAAAGAAAATCCTGTATCAAAATCAACCCATGGATATTTTATTCTTAGTTCTGATCTAGATTTTCCTATATCGGACACGAGGTATAATCGTTCTGCCGCTTTTGGCATCGCTATTATAGGCACATTAGAGTGTCCATCAACATCATCATCATCATCATCCTCATTGACAATGATATGTTCATACAGAGCCAGTTCCATCGTTTGTAGTGCTCTAGTTAATGGACTGACGACGACTAAATCAAGATCATCCAAAAATAAGTTGGCATCTTTGTGATCGTCGTCGTCGCTGGTATTGGTATTGGTATTGGTGTTTGTGTTAGATGTCAACAATCCCAAAGCTTCCATAGCACCAGGTTTGTTGTATTTTAAGTCATGGAGTTTATGATTCAATGATATGGCTTGTTGAATTCCAATTTCGGAGAGAGGTGAATCTTCATATTGTTCCTGTTCTGTTGTTGTTGTAAAAATATCAGTAAAGTTTGGTTCACCAAAACTAATTCCTCCACCTCCAATCAATTCATTCATATACGTCTGACCATGGCGAATAAAGACTATTCGTTTCAACATGGAAGATTTCTCTGCTGCTGCTGAAGACGAGGGAGAAGGGAATGATGGATGTGTTTCTTCCATTTGAGAGTCTGTTTTCGTTGTTGTTGCTGCTGCTGTTGTTGTTGTTGTAGTTGCTATCGTCCTTCGTTCATAACGGATCAAGTCGGCGACGAATGCATCGACCTCAATTATCAATACAGCTACTAGTAGGCAAAAAACAAGACATTGTCTTATTGCTAGAAGTATCATTATTTGCAGGAGTCGTCATTATTATTATTGTCGTCGTCATAATAATACTCGATCTTCTCTTTTTTTTCTTTCGAACTTTGTCATTTTTTTGATTTTTTTGGTTGTTAAAATAGAAAGTTATTGAGTCCCGCGTGACATGAAAAAAGAGCCTTACAATGAATATTGAATATCCTCCGTTGAATGATGAAAGCTTCGGGATTAAATTCTTCGGGAAAAAATAGTTACAACACCTCGTCAAAAGTTCATCGAAGTCGAGAATAACAAAGATTGCTGTACAAGATACAAGAAACGATCTTTAAAAGAAAAGCGGCACAATATGAATCTAAATCCTCAACAAACGATAATTGCATCCGTCCTTGCATACAGTTTTTGTAGTGGAACGCTTGTTCTTTTAAACAAGTTGACATTGCATTTTCTACCATTCCCATCGTTAGTTGTATCCTTTCAGCTATTAGCATGTATCATCCTCGTTTACGGTGCTAAGTTTGCAGGATTGATCAATGTTGATCCATTAAATGGGAATACGTCAAACCGTATTTACTATATATTTATTTTTCAGTACAGGCGTATACTGTAATATGAGATCTTTAAATATTTCCAATGTCGAAACGGTCATTGTCTTTCGAGCATTATCACCAATTCTTGTAGCATTCTTAGATGCATTATTTTAGGAAGAGAGTGGCCTTCTCCACGGTCTTGGGCTGGTCTTATTACGTTGGTGATTGGTGCCTATGGATATGCCTCGTTTGATGAACAATTTCAAACCAAGGGTACGGTGCTTACTCGTGGCCAACAGCATATACAATTATTATTGCTTGGAAATGGTGAGTCTTCTATTCTTATTTTTTGTACTTATATTCTTTTCATCATCATCTTTTTTATCATTGAAATGCAATACCATATCATATTGGAGTATTTGATTTGGAACAAATGAAAAACCAATCTATCTTCTTTGAAAGTCACTTTAAATCTTAATCTCAATCACTCTTCTTTCTATTCTTTCATTTTTTTTGTCAGGCATACGGAAAGAAAATCGTCAAGAGTGTCCCCCTTGCTACTACGAGTGGTCCAGTAATTTACACGAATTTGATCGGCTTTGTTCCTATGCTCTTTTAGCAAATGTTGGTGGAGAATATTCAAAATTTTGGGACTATTTTTGGGCCGGTGATAATCAGAGACTTCCCCCTCTTGCCATCCTACTACTTGTATTAGGGAGTGTTGTAGGAACAGGCATCGGGTACAGTGGTTGGTGGTGTCGAGGTGTCGTCTCAGCTACTAGTTTTACATTGATCGGTGGTAAGTCATCCATTTGCTTGACTATTAATATAATATATTCCTGTTTATGATACTTGGGTAATCCCTAAATAGGAGAAAGAGAGAGAGAGATTAACATCGACAACTTTTTGATATATCACAGTTACACTTCGTCGGTCTTATCTTATCTGACATACACTTTTAGATAATGCTTCTCGACTCTAACGCCTTTTTTCCCCTCTCCACAATTTTGATATAAACGCTACCAAACTACATTCTCCCCCCCCCAAGTTATGAATAAGTGCTTAACAGTTCTCCTCAATACTTTGATTTGGGACCAACATGCCAAACCTGGAGGTATATTCTGCTTTTTCTTTGTATTGCAGGTGGAATGATTTACAAGCAGGCGCCTATGCGTGGTTCAGTAAAATTAGTACCAGGTATCACTGCCGAAGATGACGAATTCAAGGCTGATATTAGTAATGATGTCCATACGACAGATCAAACGACCAGTAAAGATGAGGAAATGGCAGATTTGATCAGCAATTCTGATCGTAACATACAGCGAAGGTCGTAATCAACATAGTCGGTCCTTTCTTTTTCCATACTAATAATGTAAACAATGATTTGAAATAAACAACTGTTGTAGTTTGTAAATATGCAGTTACGAAATCATTATTTATGCTCGATAGTTGCATCGCTATAGCTCGTTGATTTCTTTCTGTTAGTATTTCACCATCATCATTCCCACCTACTCCATGGATGCTCTCAGGAGCAATTTCTTGCAGTTCTCTTTCTCATCTGCGGTCATTATGTGGTTATTAGTTGAGTTGTAATACTTGTGAAGTATGCTGTCTCTATTGGTATAGAAATAAGAAATACTGAAGTGCTGTGATCGCGCGCGTCTGTGATCGATGTTTATGCTTTCGTGTGCATGCATGACTGCGATGACGATGGACGACGGGCTTGTGATTTGTGATGAAATCAAATCATTGTAATCTAATTTCGGAAATTCATTTCTCATCGTACAATAGCTACGTACAACAACAAAACTCACAAGATATCTAATCATCATTGATCATGGAGTAGTAATACAATATTCGAAAAGATGACGGGGACAGCAACAGCTCAAAGATACATACACAACAACAAACGAACATATCCGCTCAAACCTGATGGATCGAAAGTCCTCCTAAGAGTTTCCGGCGACGCTCTGACCTCATATGATAGATTGGTGGTTGGCTGGTCTTCGTTGTTTTTTGTTGGAGGAGTTTTTTGGCTTCCAGCCCTATATGTTTGGCTTGTCAATCGATTTAGACGCATCCCTTCCGATCAAAAAAAACGTCGAGCTATATACGCTGCTTTATTACTTTCAATCACCACTCTTTTTGCCATTGGTCCTCATCGGTCTCCAAAGGTGGGGAAATGGATAAATGTACATAAATGGGGTCTATGGAAATCCTGGTTGCGGTTCTTTGCATTCGAGGTAGTCGCGGATGAGTACGAATCAGTCAAACACCTTCTCAATCAACAAGCTATATTAGGCATCAGTCCTCATGGGATTTTCCCTTTTGGATTGGCCTTTGCAGCATTGAGTGATCAAGCATCTCAAGCCTTTGGTTCTTTTCGAGCCGTGGTGGCCACTGCGACACAACTAATTCCTTGGGTGAGAGATGTATTGGTATGGGTGAATGCATGCGATGCCTCTAGATCTTCAGTAGATACAGCTTTGTCAGAAGGAGCACGACTTGGTTTAGCACCAGGTGGAATTGCTGAAATTCTACAGGCTCCGGAACCAGGCTCAGAATACGCTATTATTCGAAGAGGAATATTTCGTATGGCAGTCAAACATAAAGTTCCGATCGTTCCGATTTATTGCTTCGGAAGCTCTATGTTAATGAAACGACTGAAACTTCCTAATTTCATCGAGAAGCTTGGCTTGATGTTGCGTATTAGTTTAGTAGTATTTTTTGGTAAATGGGGTCTTCCAATTCCTTTCAGGCAACGCTTGCTTTATGTCATGGGGAAACCGATTTATCCTCCGATAACAACAGGAAAGGATATTATATCAAGCACAACTGATCAGAGAGTCGAACATATGTATCAGCAGTACTGTCAAGAATTGATTCGGTACGTTATACTTTTAAATCTATACACTCTAATGAATAAAATGATCGGATTTTGTTTCCTTCTCTCTCTCGACAAATGATTATAAACTAACGAATCATTGATTGTATCAAACAAATTATTATTGCGGTATCTCTCCAATCGGCACAACAAAGTATATTTGATCGTCACAAAGAGTCCTATGCGTCAGGGTGGGAAAACAAATCACTAACGGTTCTATCAGGATAATATTGGAATTGAAATGATGCGAACAAACCGAATAGTATAAATGTGTAAACTGAGACAAAGCAACAGTCTATTTTACTCACAGCTAGATTGTACTGTACAAGTCTACTGTACAAATACACTACGATTACTGCTGCTGCTACTAGGTAATCCTACTAAAATATTATTCTATTTGGGTAGTCTAATTAGAAATGTCTTGAATTGAAAGAATCAATGTATGTACAAAAAGTCTTCATTGTCTATACTTTAGCGTCAAAAGAGGCTGAATTGAATACCTTATAACTTTTATTGGCGTATGAATGCATTTCTGGTGTGTTGAGGCATCCCGTTCCTCATCTTTGGTCTCATCTTTGATGTCTTTGATGATAGTAGCAGAAAAAGTACCACTACCAATGAATACACTCCTTCTTGATATACAATCATTTGTATTGTCAACTTCAATACTACGTGTAACCATGGAGCTATAAAATTTCCGAGAACTCTCCTAGTTTGCATGAAAATTATGAGACCATTTTTGCTTGCTGGATAGGGGGACCTCTAGTGTGCACATGAAGTTCCTGGCGGATAGAAATCACAAGGTCACACATTGACAGCAATACATATATTATTATACACTACATGATATTAGCGTGAATATCATTGTGAGCTTGAATCACATTGCACAGTTCATGATGAGTTTGGCTGTGTGAACCCCACCCGATTCATTCAACACTTATGGTGAAAATACTGATTTCATCAAGTTCATCTTCTTTCAATGATCTGGTCTTCTTTTTGTTCAAAGCTTTGAATGATCTGGTGTATGTTTTTATAATCTTGATAGCAATATCTAACATCCAGAAAACAGAAACCTTTCAAGGGTTTGAAAATCGGGGGAAGGGACAATCACAACAGAGAGGGTCAGAGAAATATTCTTTTTGATTTTTTGTAGGGAAGTGTGTCTTGCGCGACTTCAGTCGTGAGCTTCCGGGTCCTAAATTACAATCTTTGTTAACATTTTTAAATTTGCATCTTCAATCTTATTATCCTCAAATTCTTAAAATAATCCTTGTCCTGCATGGTCGCTGGAACGCGCTTCGAGACAAACCATGCAAAGTGTCATGGATAGTAGTGACAGTGAGGCAGATGCATGTTCAATGTGTGTCCCTTTCGTGCTATTGCTTGTCGTCATAGGAGAGGAGAAAGAGGTCTGGTGCAGAACCAAATAGTGGCTAACGTTTTAACTTTCCAGGCGAAAACTTGTGTTTTGAAAGGAAAGGCAATCGTCGTCGTCAGATTCCAGTCACAGCGACGTTCAAGAATCAAGTTCGGGAGCTAGACTATTCGCGTAACGAGCTAGGGTGGCCAGTCTTAGTACTATCCATAATGTCCATGACGGTCTTAACTTTATTGCATCCAATGGCTAATATTACAACACCATCGTCGACGTCGCAGCAGCAGCAGCAAAAGATACCGTTACGTCGAGCAACTTATATTCACATTTCTGACTTGACTAGTGCCTACAATATTGATAATGTGCAATTAGAAAAAGAAATGGCAAGGGTCAATGCGAAGCGAAACAAACTTCAGGATGCATCCAGTCATAAAAACGAACAGGACGAGAGTTCTAAAGACGATGATGGTAAAACGGGTACTCCAGACAAAGATCAAGGTTTAGATGTTGCTCTGGGACCAATAGTTCATCAAAAGAGGTTACAACCGCCAAGAGGAGGTTTTAATCTTTGCATGTGAGTGACCATTACCATATATTCTATCATTCTCGCGTACTGTTCATAAAGAAATTCTGACGATAACTCATTTCTAAAAACCTTCTTTTCTCTTTCCCTTTTTATGTTTAAACCAAACAGACTCGTAGGTAAAATCAACATAGTCGTTGACAAGAGTAGAGTAGATCGATCTCGTGTACGACTTGCCGAGGTAGAAATAGGTGATGAAACGGGAACAGTCTCACTTCGTGCACGAGACGATCAGATTGATTTACTAGAAAGAGTTAGTAAATGCAAACCTGGAGCTGTTGTGTTGCGAAATTGTACGCTAGAACTGTATCAAGGGAAGCACATCCGCCTAGCTGTGACGAAATGGGGTAAGCTAAGTGAATACCCTGACAACGTTGCGAGTACGCCCGGACCTCCACCAACAATGAACCTAGATAGAAACTATTCTCTAATTGATCTAAGTTTGGTAGCTAGCGAAATTATAGAGAAAAAACTAAAGGATTCTACGTTACAGTCACACGCTAGTACCAACAGACAAACGAAGATATCTGAGGGTGAAAAAGCTAGTGGAAGTGGCTCATTATCTAGGACATCATCTACGTCGAAATCAGGACAGCAGATACATACCAAAAACCAACAACAGTCACAGTCACAGTCACAGTCACAAACGTCAAGAAGGGGTAGCAATAGATCATCTAAAGAACGACGTCAATCTCAATCTCGAGGCTCTCACTACGGAGGGATGACAACAGATACCAACCAGAACCAGCCTCCTCATCAACAAGGCAAAGTTATGTATCATGGTGGTATTCAGGGATACTATGGTTATGAACAACATCAACAACATCATCAACAGCAACAGCAACAAAGTATTGATATGCGCATGCGACAGCAGCAGCAGCAGTACCCACCTACGTCATACACACATTCTACTCGAGCGCAACAAGATGTAGTATCTGCACAGTATGCTCTACGACAGCAATATGAGATGCAACAGCGTCAGTTGCATCAGTTGTACAGTCGGGATGAAACAGCTCAGATGCTTCTTCGTCCTATAAGTAATTTCGAGGCCTCAACAGGATCTTACGCGGGAGGAAACATGTCTGAACATCATCAACATCAAATGATGACAGGAGTGGGAAATAGTCATATGATGGTGGGAATACCTCGTGGTAATGTGACTGAAACATCGTCGTCACCGACGATTGAAAGAACGTCACCGTTTGTAATTGGACAAATGAACCCAGAAGCAATGTCATATGCACCTTCCTATCAAGGTAAATGGAAATTCCGAGATTGACTCTTGTTATTAAATCCCCAAAACTAGCTTTCATCTAATTACAGAACACAACATACTGCTATTCTTTTCTCCTTCTTTCCTTATCTTCTGTTCCAATAAGGATCAAATTCTCAACAGCAAGTATCACCAGAAGCTTGCCCACCGCAGTATAATTACGATCCATCTCGGCATACTTTCTATGCACCAGCCACTATGTACCCTCATACATCACACACTATTCCAAATCATCCTATGGACCAAGGAGGAAAACCTTCCACATAACATAATCTGCACTTAAAGGCAAAGAAACGTCACGTCGAAGACGTGATTGATTCGGAATGTTCGAGCGAGAAAGTAGATTCATTGCATATACAACATCAACAGCAAGTCCGACGACAAGCTAAATTTGTATGGAATGTAAACGCTCACTACACAAGCAGTCTACTAGTTGGACTTGCTTAATTTTCTCTTTGAGAGAAAGACGGACTTGGTCGATTATTCGGGATGGTGATATAAATATGAGATAACGATAACAACTCCGATTCAAGGTCATTCGAGGTTTGACCTAGGCAAATGGATGAATAAGATCAGATGTCTACTAGGAAGAGGCGGCACCAAAAAGTTCTACTTTTCTTCTTAACTATCAGCTATGAAGAGCAATATTGACGATGCAACCACACATCATACATCTTAAGAGCAGCATGCAACACTCTAGATAAGACTAGTAAAAACGCTGAGTAGATGCTCATTAAAAATGAAGAATAACTTTTTTCTTTTATTCTTTATAATAAGCATAATGATTGAATATTACTTGCAACAGCACTGGAATGGAAAACAAGACGTTGATTTTGGACTATATCTTTGATGTAAATCGAGTTCGACATTACGTTGTAGTGTGTTGGTACGCAATATTATATCGGTGTCGTTATCATTATTATTATTGGTTGCTATTATCGTTTTGTCGTACATCTGTTTCAACGCAATATCAATTAGTTCATGAATTAGTTTGTCAATTCCTACACCACTCTTTGCGGAAACATCCATATGAATTAAACCATTTCTCTGCAAAGTAAAATGAAATGAACGAAATTAAGTAAGTGGGAAAGGCGAAAGGGTACGAAGTAAGCATAAGCAAAGGAGAATCCCGACATTATAGAAAATTATTATTATTACTATTACTTCACTCACCATACACCATAATTGTACCATATCTTTATCCGGATGGGATTTATCTTCAGAACTTACTAGTGAATCCAAATATGATCCACCATCAACTTCATTGTTGAGAATAGCTTCAAGATAATTTGTATTTGTTCCTAAGTAATATGTTAATAGTTCATGGGATGAAGATTTAGATGTTGTTAACGACATTGTTGAAGATGTGGATGGTGGACTTGCACTGTATTCGTATCGATAATCTCTTCCTGTCCAATTTCCAGTCAGACCCAATACGTCTCGTTGTTGTACAACTTCTATCTGTCGAAGTTCCTTTTGCGCATCGCGTTCTTCAAAGATATCAATTTTATTTCCAACAATTACAATAGGTAAATCTCTGATCCGATCATGATTAATTTTCATCCTTTTTATTCGTTCGATAAGTTCATAATACCAGTTCAATACATGAGTAAAGGATGTACTCGATGAAACATCATAAACGAGTACCACCGCGTCTAAATTCTTTAAAAAGTTATCCGAAAAGGATGCTGTATATCGTGTCTTTTCGTCAGGGTTGACGAATCGTTCTCTTCCTGGTGTATCCCAAATCTGGATAGATATCGGTTTCTTACATTTATTATTATTATTATTATTATTATTATTATTATTACTTTGAATCTCGGTAGATGATGATGAAACTGATGCGAAATCAGATGATTCATCGGCATTCTCATTCTCGTGGACATTGTGAGTAGTAGTACTATTTACGTCTTTATTATTGTCTTTCTTTTCATTCTTGTCGTTGTTATTCGTCGCCGATGACACTAACAACGACAACGACGTAGATGAGATTAATGTAGAATAAACATCTGACCCAATTGTAGGATGTCTACCGTCTCTTTCTCCATAAAATGTACCATGAAAGTATCGTCGCAAAATCGACGTTTTCCCTGCATGTTGTCCACCTAAGAAAACGAATTTCACTGTCGTCATATTATTTCAATTACTGTACCGTTTCGTGGTTGTCCCCCTTCACTTCATTCATTACGGTATTATAGTAATAGAGGTTTGATGTTCGTGTGATAATATCATCATTCTTGATGAAATACCTTGCTATTCTACGGTATTGTATTTAAAATAAGTTTTGTGATGAAATAAACATGGGAAAAGATCGCCGAATCATAAATAAATTCACTAAGGCTAGGAATCACAAACAGAAATAGGATTTATCACATAATTTACGTGATTTCTACATACAGTAGATTGGATAAACAGATTCTGATATTTTACTTAACGACATTCTCAATGATTAAATGCGTTAAGAGTTTACTGTACTGTGACCGTGAAAAGTATACTAAAAGTATACCATCGGCACAACAACACATGTATTCTTAATACAGTGCTAATTCAGACATGCACCAAGTGAAAAAGCTAGAAAAAGCACTGTAAAAATACAAGCCGAATTTATTTTACAGCGCAATCCTCCAGTGAAAAACCAATGTAAAAAGCCTACTGTAAAAATAACAGGTTGAAAATAATAAATATCAAAAACAAACAACCACAACCACAACCACATACAGTACACAATCACAGCAAGTAGGATAATACCATATGATACTGTGAGTACTACTTGTAGTAGTACAACACAGTACTGTAGTACTGTAGCTAGTGAGCTAAATACACACCTTAGCAGTTGCATATCTATCTATGCAGGTATAGTTAGCTTGGCACACCTTAGCAACCCCGCAACCACAAGTACAATATCGAATATAACTGTATGTACTAGTACTAGTGCAGTTGAAACAACCCAGGACGGGTTGACTGTTGACTACTCAGTCTTTCTAAGAAGGGGAGGAGCGGCCCTGCAGCTTTTTTCTACTAATAAGTTATGTATATATTGAAACTACCCAACAACAACAGCAACTATAATGGTTAGATTTTGAATCTTAAAGGGAACATTTTTTGGATAGGATGCATATGCTAGCACTGTCAAATGTATAGTGTTCTCCCTCCGTATATTCCTGAACCTAGGTATGCGCAGCTACTTTTTTTCTTCAGTTAGGATGCATACGCAAGCACTGCAAAATATGTAGTGTTTTCTCTCCGTATGTTTCCGAAGATGAAGTGTAGCTAGTGAAGTGCAGCTAGTGCAGAATAGATATATAACTTGTAATTTGAAAGTTGCTGGATTGCTCCTCCCCGCCTTAAAAAGGCAGAGGAGTCAACAGCCAAACTGCCTATTAGTGCAGTGTAGCTAGTGAAGTGTAGTGACAGTACTTCAAAGTGTAGTGTAGTGTAGTTTAGCTTGTGTAGTTCAGCTAGTTGAGTGAGTGCAGCTACAGTAGCTACAGTAGCTACAGTAGCTACAGTACTTCGAAGTAGTACAGTTTAGCTAGTGTAGTTAAGCTAGTGTAGTTTAGCTGGTGTAATTGTTTGATAAATTATCGCAGTGAAATTTTTGCTACTGTAGCTGCTTTAGCTGCTGTAGCTAGTGCGCAGCACTGTAGCTAGCTTTTGAATTTTGTGCAGCGCGATGAATTTTTTGAATTTTCTGCGCTGATTGACAATTTTTTCTATTTTTGGTGGGTAAAATAAAATTCCCTCTAAGTAATTAATATTGGTCCCTCTAAGTAATTAATAGTACTGGAGATTAAGCAGTATGACTCTGAAAAGTATACCAGGGGCTGTTCAAATATGTATACTTTTCAATGAGTACAACCCAGTACTAATAAATTACAGTGCAATTAGTATGGGAAAGTACACACTGGTACTTTTGAAAAGTATGCTTATTTGGTATACTTTCTCTAAAAACAAGCGAATCGCGTATACTTTTACGTAAGACTGTACAGTACTCATTTTTTGTAACATCATTATTATATAAAGTCTCACTCAAAAAGCACGACACTCAGAACTCAAACATAAACACAAACACCCAACACATTAAGAATAACAACAGCAACCAACGAAAATGACATCTATTCAAACACCTAGAACTGAGACGGGGACTCTGCTGCTGCTGTATCATCATCGTCATCGTCATCGTCGTCATCGTTACCGTCTGTAGTAGAGATCCTCGACGAGCCATTTATCCCTGTCATACCATTTGGAATTGCTCTACCTACAAATAAATATCCAAATCCAGATAATAATGAAAGCAGCAATATATCTTCATTGATCGGTGAGAATGGAATCGTTGGATCTATCACTATAATGGGGAAGAAATCTGCGATGATTTGGGTAGGTTTTGGTATGCTTGATTTGTCATCAGTGGCAGCGATGACGTCGGCGGCAACAACAAATGCAACAACGACAGAGACAACAACAACTTCGAATTCAAAAACAAAAAACAAATCGTTTTCCTTTGGAAAAGGTGAGTAGTTCAGTATTCAGTATTTTAGCGAAAAAATGAACAACAAAAAACTTTCTCTACGTGGAAAAACGAGGATTACATTTAACTAATTGTTCGTCATCTATTTTCATTGTTTTGATTTGTATTTTTTTTTCTTTTGATAGGGTCACCGACTATGGGACAACTTGTCGTGGCGATGCCTCGTACAAATTACAAAGGTGCATTTGCAACCGGATCGAAAGAGGCATCATGTTCACAATTGGTCGGTAGTGCATCTAGTGAAGATCAAATGTTAGCAAATCAGATGGCATCAAGATTAAGTTTACGATCCGGAATGGCTATATATGTTTCCTGTCAACTATCCTCAACAAGTACAAAATAGATTCTTCAGATGGGTTAGATTCGGAATTTCTTTCACACCGTGCTGCTGCAGTAGCAGAAAATGAAATTTGGAGAATATCTACAACAACAGCAAGATAAATAATAATTAAGTACAACATCAGCAGAACACCAACAAACTTATTATAGAAAAAGGAAGGGAAGATATAAATAAATATAGAACGGTGATGATGGATCTTATGAATAGTCAGAATAGCAATGATAGGTAAACGACTTGCGTTATGGTCTATATCGAAGAGTAGATATTTATCATACTGTTTGTTGTTCTTCCTCCAGAGCTGAATTGCGCGTGCATCAAATTCTTTTATTGCATCAATACAATGTCACTCTTAGTTGCCAATTATTTGATTGATGCTTGCAATAAATGTTGGTACAAAAAGTAATACTACTATGCACAAGATTAAGTATTGCATCACTGGAAAGTTCACTAGATTTAATTGCTATGTGAATCAATCAATCAGTATAAACAAAAACACATATTGTATTGTATTCCATGACAAGAAACCAATTCAAGAAATACCACCTACTGTTTACTAGCTAGGTTGCAATCATAGTAACGTTAGCCATGTAGCTGAACGTAGTATCTTATTTCTATTGTTGCTGTAGACTTTCTGTGGTTATAGGGGAATATATTTGATGTTGTTTGAGCTACTAACTAATGCACTTGTAATACTGTAGTAGTAGCAGCATATTATTTCATATTCTTGCTTCTATCTAGTCCGTGATCAAATCCAGTCCCGTACGCGAAAAAAAAGCTAACGGTACGAGGACAGAATCCGCACACTAGCCATTAAAAAATCACGAGTTGAAAAGGTAAATAATTTCAGTTTTCTTTAGCTAATAATTACTGTATCGCTTATTTATTGGTGGTAGTAGCATTATGGATAGAACAATTACAATCTGACTAACGTTACAACCTGCATTCATATACTTCCGATTACTCAACAAGTAATACAAGTATTGTACGCCGTTTGTACATCATATCCTATTCTTTGAACACCCATTCATTGAATTTGTATCTTCTGAAGCAAAAGGAAGAATAGAAAAATAGACTTGACAATAATCTTCATTAAGGAACGAATTGTAATCCCAACATGCCCGTCTACAACTTCAAGAAAATGAGTCCGGTGCCTACGGCGCCAGATTTCATTGATATTGTTCTTATGAGAACTCAACGTCGTACTCCAACCATCATCCATCCTGGGTACAAAATTACAAGAATCCGTGGTTTCTAGTAAGTTCTTTTTGTTGGAAAATTTACAATGATAATAATAATAATATGCTGTTGAAACGGCATATTTTTTCGTGTATCGTTTACGCTGCAGTATTCTTACATGTATATTCTCTTTTTTCCTTTTCTTTCTTTCCACAGCATGAGAAAAATTAAGTTTACTCAACAAACCATTTCCGAGAGGTTGACAACCATATTAACGGACTTTCCTCGTCTTAATGACATCCATCCTTTTTATGCCGATCTTTGTAATACTTTATATGACAGAGATCATTACAAGCTTGCATTAGGGCAGCTCAATACTGCTCGTTCCTTAGTTGATCAAATCGCTCGGGATATGATTAGAATGGTAAAATATGCAGATTCTGCCTACCGTTGCAAATGCTTGAAACGAGCAGCCCTGGGACGTATGATGACTGTCTTAAAACGACAAAAAGCATCCTTGGCGTATTTGGAGGAAGTTCGTAAGCATCTTTCGCGTTTACCAGCTTTGGACCCTAACACAAGGACCATTCTTATGTGTGGATTACCTAATGTTGGGAAGTCTAGTTTCATGAACAAGATCACCCGTGGTAACGTTGATGTACAACCGTACGCATTTACCACCAAATCACTATTTGTTGGTCATTGCGATTACAAATATTTACGTTGGCAGGTAATTGATACGCCAGGAATTTTGGATCATTCTTTGGAAGAAAGGAATACGATTGAGATGCAAGCTATCATTGCTCTTGCCCATTTGACCTGTAGTGTGTTATACTTCTGTGATATCTCCGAACACTGTGGTTATTCTATCGAACAACAATGCTCGCTCTTTCGCAGCATTAAGCCTTTGTTTGCAAACAAGCAACTTATCCTTGTCGTCAACAAGGTCGATGAGCAGCCATGGGAAACTTTAGATCCTGAAAAGAAAGAAATGATTGAAGCCTTGGTGAAGGATGTCAATTGTTCTTTGATGACCATGTCAAATTTAACTGAACATGGTGTGTCCGAAGTTAAGGCCTTAGCTTGTGAGAAACTCCTTGCCTCTCGTGTAGATGCACGTGTTTCGGGTAAGAAGATCGAAGGTGTGATGAATCGTTTACAGGTTTTTCATCCTACTCCTCGTGACAATGTCGATCGTGGAGCCTATATTCCAGAAACTGTCAAGGATGCTCTTGCGGAGGGTAATATTGGTTCCGCTGATCATAAGCCCAAGCGATCACAAACGGGATACGCCCCAACCGTCAATGATGAGGACGACGATGATGCAGATATGGGTGGAACATACCGTAAGACAGCACGTGATCTGATGTGGGAGAACGGTGGGCCTGGAGTTTGGGCTCCTGATTACCGTGAACAATACAAACTTAAGGAGGAGGAATGGAGATTCGATGCAATCCCTGAAATTATCGACGGAAAGAACGTTGCTGATTATATCGACCCTGGCATTGCAAAGAAACTTGAGGAGCTTGAAGTGGAAGAGGATCAACTCATGAAAGAGCTTGAGGCTCAAAGAATGGGAGAAGAACCCGAATCTGATTTGGACAGTGAGGAGGAAGCATGTGTTGGTGCTATTCGTGATCGCAAGAAAATCTTTACAAAGATGTCTCAAGTTAACAGGACTGAGAATAAACCTGTTATTCCTCGTACTGCTAGAGGAAGAGCCAAAGACAAGCACAATGCTGGTGATCGTAATGAGGATGTAATCAAATCTAAGATGGACAAATTGGGTGTTGATGCTAGTAAAATGATTGAAAGAGGCCGAACCTTAGACCGAGAACGGGGTCGTAAACGTGAAAGATCTCGCAAACGTGATGATACTAAATCAGATGATGCAGAGATGGAGGATAAGACTTTAAGCAACACTCAAGCAAAGAAGAAAAAGCGTGCTAAGAGCGAAGTGGCGAAACGTGAAGCAAGTGTCACTAGAGGTCATTCACGGCACGGACCTCGTGATCCATCTCAAGATGGTCTATTTACTGAAAAGGCAGAGAAGGAAGCTAAGAAGAAGGTACGACAAGGTCGCAGAGGCTGGATGGGAGCCTCCGGAGAAGGTGATAATCGAAAGTGCGAACACTTAATCAAGTGGATGAATACGGGTAAAAAGAGACAGGGAACCCATGACTGGCGTTAAGCGCAGTGGTTGTTCAATGTTATCACTCGGTTGTGAGAATGAGAGCTACTACTTAAATATTAGGATTGTACTCGTTTATAAATGATTAATTTCTATTTTATGTTATCATCATCGTATTTCTAGCACTGTTGCCATTATTGCCTACATAATGGTGACAACTGGATCATACTGTATGGGGGTCGTGTAATTGTCTCGCTGTTGCTGGATGGTGGTTTAGCGTCAGGATGATATACTTCAGTAATACGCACCGAAATATCCAATCTTTTTAGCGCTGCATTTACTGTAACTGCGACTCGATGAAGTGTGTACGAATCCAAAAATGGTTCAATTATCACTGCAGAACAGTTTTGACTTGAAGTAGTACTAAGAGTTAGTATAGAATTCCATATAGTTTTGTACAACTGGAAAGGAGATCTACGTGTCTGTACAGTCCAATCGATATTGCTTTCGTCGAAACATTTCCGGCTAGTAGGGAGATCAACAACCTGCTGAGATTCCTTTCGTTGACGTTCGACCTGTAGTAACCATTTTTGGCACTTTTTGAGGACTTGCTCGTGGTCTTCATCGGCGGAATTTTGAATATGTTCTCGTGTTGCATCTGTAGATCTGAAAAGGGCATCAAGCTTTCCTCGTATTGTATCTATATCAATTTCGTCGATTGGTTGATTATTATTCTTTGTATTAATCGAGATACCCACTGTTGGAAAAGGACTATGGAACTCGGGTGACCACATCCTTGGTGAATGTTTATAATCAGGATGAAAAAGATCTAGATGTAGGTCAAATTGGGATGGTAATAATGGCTTTGATATCTGAATGGCTTCCAACATTGTCACCATGATATCATAATCCCATAGATGTTTTGATCTTGGAAAAACTATTAAATTTACAAAAGACGAAGACTCTGGTTTCGACAGAGTAGATGATGATGATGATGATGATGATGATGATTCTGAAATCAACTTTTGTTCAATTGCATCCGCAATTCCGTCCCACAAAAAACTCAAACTTTGCAACGTAGAATTACTGGATGATACTTGCAAGTCTTTGATAATATCATACTTAGAACTTTTCAGTCGTTGTTGTCGACCGGAGTTGTAATTTTTGCTTTTGTCGCTGTGGTCGAGTTTTTCAGGTGCCAACTGCTCATCGTCATCATATTCGTCGGAAACAAAATTGGTGTCCACCGCCCATCGTAGAGTTTCTTCCTCTATTTTTTCATCTGATAGGTTGGAGGCTGATTTCAAATTATAGCCAAGGAACCTCTCTAAAGCAAATGTTTTTCTTCCGATAGAGAGCTAATCCATTGATTATTTTTCACGTGAGAGAGACTGTTGTCGAAGGAGAACTTGTTCCACACTTCTTCTATGTCCAAAAATCGTTCACAATCATCGAAGTACATTGATAAGCCGACGCGGGCTAGATTTCGTTTCGAAGGAGATAGCTTACATTTCGTTGCTTCAGGACGATTCCAAAACTAGAGTGCATATTGAATACAATATAAGTTTATATTGAGAAAAGAAGGAATGTTCTGTAGTAGGAACTCCAGAACAAAACGCGAAGGTAATAATTGACACAACATCAAGTCCAAAATAAACTTACCTGGTGCGGGACGAGTGCGAGTACGCCTGCTGTTGGCAAGAGCACTGTTAACATAGCCAGATATCTCATATTTATCATACTTGCTTAATTGATTACTGTTGTATACTATGGGAAGAGTGCTCAGAGTGCAATCAATGTTATTGAATTCAATATCAAAAAGTTTGAAATGTATGACAACAATAAACGTGTATGTTTGACGACCATGATGAGAAATGAGAACAGAATATAAAATGAGCTTCAAAGTTCGAAAGTGTCGTCGCGTCGTCGTCTTATTCGCGGCGTGATTGAAAATAATTCTTTTTGATTCTTACGGTAACCAAATAATGTTTCAGTCACAGATTGCGATAAACGATGTCAATGTAACCCCATAGCAACGAATGAAAAGGTTACAATAATATTCTCAAGCCAAACAACTTACTCGTCTTCTTGATATACTTGCATAAATATGTATCTTTTGGAGAGTATTCAATAGGGCACCAATGCATTCCCTTTAAAGTCTGCTCGGCTCTTGTTACACTACACAGTACATGGACATGTTATGTATGTATTGTTGTCCTGCAAATGGTTGTAGCATTAGTGCATTACACATTCTTTAACTTTCTTTATCACATGATAGATACATACCTAAATTTCTCCATTTGTGGTATCAAATCTTGGATCTTGGGTACTGTAGTTGAGTGGATGGATAGGGCTTTCGCTTTAGATGTTGGCTCAAACAGCAAAAATTAGTGACATCTATCAGTCACGCTAACATCTTCATTCTGCTTATGAACCTCCGCAATGACCACTCAGATAAGATAGTCTTTTGATATATCCCCATATTCACAGGTTATTCTACTTTCTTCTTAGTTGTTGATTCATGCCTATAGTATGGCTTATGGATACAGTAGGTACATTCTGAAGTTGAAACACAAAGTTAGTACTGTACTTCCCCCGCCCTCCCCCCCCCCTTTTTACTGAAGTGTTTTTGTTTTTTGTTGTGGGTTGATATGATATTGTTTCTTATATTATTATCGTACTTTGGTATTACCGAAGAACTTCTTCCATCAGGCAGCTGGGCATCATCGAATCTCGTTGGTTAATTCTACTTAAGAGTGCGACTGCGAACACCGTAGAAGGGTGATTAAATTTTTTTTTGTACCAGTGTAACTTTTACTAATTCATTCCCCATTCCCGGGTAACGCGTGCTTACCGCGAAAAAAGCACAGGTAATACAGTAAATGAGAAAAGTAGACGTGATGTACGTGTTCTTTTCTCTTCTTCTTTCTCACGAGCTCTGTCCAATTGAGAACTCTCATTCGCTTATGCATTAAAACCACCGCATGCGAGCACTGTACATTTTTGTACCAGTGTCCTAGGCGATGAAAAATAGAAGTAAAAACACTCGTGCTTTGAGAAGGTAATTTGCGCCACCCTCGAGTGAAGCCTTACTAGTAGTACCTCCAATAAACAAAAAGTGAACTGAGTGAAACTACACAACAATTCACATAATAATAACGATACTACTTGTAGTACAGTACTAATAGGTAAGAGATGATTAGATAGCACGAAAAGTACCTGTGATTATTTTATGGCACCGGTGGCGACGAATGGTCTACGATCGTAGCAGTTGCGATCAGAAATTGATTGCATGGGGCTGCCAGCCAATCTGATAGGATAGTGAGAAAGACGAAAGAAAAAATAGGGTTCTCGTTTCATATTTTGTTCGTCTTTAGTACTCGTCTCGTCTCGTCGTGAAGACACAGTAAAAGCATAGTCAAGCATAAACTTCTGTTAAAACCTATACGAATAGATTGAAAAGATACTCACGCCATCCTCGACTGTTTACCTTTTGCTGTTGTTGCTGCTGTTGTTGTGAGTAGTTGATCGATATTTACAATCAAACATATAAACATAAAACGATGTCATCTCTTCCACCTGTTGCCGATCCAACAGCCACCATGCCACCTCCTGTGACTTCGACAGCACCAGTTGTGTCTGGAATAGTTGTTGCCACACCTAGTTCCGCAACCACAACAGCACCAACTACTGTTGTGACAACGACGGTCGCTCCTCCTCCTCCTGCGATAACAGTAGTACGGACAGCACCGGTATTGACAACAGTTCCAGTTTTGAGTGCGCAAGCACCTGTGTATGTACCTGTACCTGTAACTGCACATGTTACTACATCAAGTGCAGTCGTCAAACAGCTACCGGTTGTTGCAACGACTCTCGTTGCAACAATTTCCAAATCTTCTTCTTCGTCCTCGAAAGGCAACAAAAAGAAAGCCGCCAGTGCTGCTGCTGCAGCAGCTTTAGCTGCTGCTACCGTGACTATGGCAACTGCTGCCACTGCTCAATCTTCAGGCGCAAACGGAGGAGCACAGGGCGAGAATACTGGTCGTTGGACATCCGAAGAACATAATCTATTTCTACAGGGACTTGAATTACACGGCAAGGGTTGGAAAAAAATTGCCGGTCTGATCAAGTCCCGAACGGTGGTTCAGATTCGTACGCATGCTCAAAAGTACTTTCAGAAACTGGCTAAGGCCAAGCAGAATGGGGAAGACGTTGGTGGTAGTAATGCAGGCGTGGGGAATGCCATATCAATGATGATGATGGAAGGGCGATCTAACGGGGGAGGGTCAATACAAGTATCGAATGGACACAATGGTAATAACATACCGTCCTCGTCTACTTCAGGTTCAGGATACGGCTCTGTCCATACAAACAAACGTCGTAAGCAAACGACAGGAACCAAGAGAAAAGCTATTCAATCCGTGGTAGCGTCTGCAAGAAGGGAGGTGAACAAAAAGTTAGCAACGACGGCATCGACACAATACGATTATCCAGTTGGTGTTGCACCAGCGTTGGCTCCCTACATATTGCCGTTTGATGTAACGTCGTCGAATACTATTCAACAAGCAGGGACTGGTATCCAAGCCCAGGGAACCCCGCTAGAAGATTCACTGTACGTTATTTATTTTTGTTCGTTTTCTGGTCATTTAGGGTTTCGATTGATTTCTATTCGATAACAACATTTTACATACGCTTACACTTTGTTTCCTTTTTCTTTTAACAGTTTCCGATATCTAACCCCCACGTCAATACACCCACCTGAAACACAAGTGAATCCTGTTGCTCTCCAAGCAGGAGCGAATCCTATCACACTTCCAACATCAAAAACTGCAAACACTCTTGCGGGTGGTGAAATCTCTCCAACTGGTGTTAGTGATTTTGAATTATATCCCTCGTGGACCGATTTTTCCAAGGGAGCACCGTCCTGGTACGCAAAAGGTTCCGATGTTGATGCTCTGCTGGATGTTGCTGATTCGCTAGACTGGTTAACAGACACAGGTGACCTCACTGAGGTTTATGAAGAAGCGGAGCGGATGGATGCTGTTAATAATACAACTGTCGATCCTTCGCAAGCTCCCATGCAAAAAGAGATGATGGTACCGGTCGGTGGTGGTACTCATTATGATAGCTCGAACAACATCGCGTCTAGCATGAGTACGAACACTTTGCCTCGCATTGACTCAGGAGCACAGGTTGTATGTGTCCCGCCTCTTCCATCACTTTTTTGTGACGGTGTAGATGGTAGCGACGATCCCGACAGTCATAAGGAAAGAGGTATCATGAGTTCAGCCCCAAGTGTAGCCATTCTTGATGAACATCTTTTCTCGTCACCTATCGAAGAATCAGACTTCGTGTCTTGCATCATGAATGATACAAACAGTTCAGCCACGCTTTCGGCTCTGGCTTTGGATACCTCTTCTTAAAGACAACTATTCCATTTTTTTTGTTCGACACACACGCACACACACGAAATATAAATATACTTGTAATATTTGCACGAAAGAAATTGTATCCCGCACACTTACAGACAACCAACCAACAGCCTTCAAAACTCACTAGTATGTATCATACAAATCTCCTCAATATTCAGTGATTCAATCATATTATTATACCATACCAACTGATACTGGGAAGCTCTTTATCTTAGCTTATAAACAAATTGGGAAACACACATACACACACACTACGAAGAGAAAATACATCAAGTAATTATGTGATATACCACTAGCGCACAATAGAAAAACAATCTGATAAAAAAATAATATTCACTTTTGTAACCTACTATTATTGAAGACTCTCATTTTATTATTATGATAATACAATTCTACAGTACTAGTAGAAGCGCGAGAATTTTTTCGTGGCGCACCCCTCAAAATAAATTTTCACACTGTCTCATAATTGAATACGATTGAATCCCCCAAATTATCGTATCTCGATCTCTCCCCCACATTATTTTCATTACTTTTTGTTCTTTTGTTTCATTTGTTTTCCTTCCACTAATTACGACCATGTCAAAATGTATCCTCGTCAATCGGTAGGGCTACTTTAAGGATTTTCTCTCTACAATTGTACATATTACATATTTCCAGTATTAGGAAAACAAAACGATGATGTGGCAATTTCGCTTCGTTATCTTTTGCCTTGTTCTTACGGCGTCGTCATTGTCATTGCCATTGTCGTCCCCTTCAGAGGATAGTAGATACGATGAATATTCATCGTCTGTCTGTGAGGTTGAGAAAGCTCTTCCTTCTATGAGTTCCGGAGGACTCGTCTTTTTCCTACACATTCCGAAGGTGAGACTACTTTTTTGAATTCGCGGAAAACATTGATACATACCGTTAAGAATTCAGTCCTAACAGTATGCGATTGCTGCTGTGTTCTTTACTCAATCAATATTATGTACAATAAAAGACTGGGGGAACAACGATACGTCGTAATCTTGAAAGGATCGAACGAATAGACTATATATTTGCAAAGAATTTCAGCATGTACCACGACACCGCAAGTCAAGTCGAAGAGACAATATTGCATGGTAGGGAAAATAATACCATTCTTTTTTATGAAATACATGCAACAACTGCTCCTTCCTTTTTCAGATTACGAAAACGGTTAAGACGGTGGAGAGAAACTGCAGCTCAAAATCAAGTACCGGTGTTTTTCTTTTCATTGGTTCGAGAACCCGTTTCTTATTCGTTTTCACATTTTAACTTCTTCCATCTCCAAAAAAGAAATCCATCCTTCGAACGATGCAATGCCACTGAACATGATTTTATTAGAAAATCAGTTTTCAATCCACAGTGTCAATTCCTATACAAGGGCGAGCCTTCTATGAGGGTCCAGAAGAACAAAAATCTACAAAATAATAATATTACAGTTCAAGAACAGAACTGCGATATGATTCAAAAGGAAATTATTGAACAGATGGATTGGGTAGGAACGACTGCGAAATTGACAAATGAGACTCTTCCATTACTCTCTAAACTATTAGATTTACCAACAAGCTTCACTTTTGAAAACTTTAGGGTAAGCAAAAATCTTCCTGAACACCTTCCCTTTGGTCAAGAAAATATTTCTCTGTTAGCAATACAAAACATTAGAGAAATTTCTGTTTTCGACACATCACTTTACACAGCTATAAAGAATCACTATAGATACATCGATATAATAGCGTAGTTCAAGTAGTAATTGTAGAGCTTTATTATAATACTTTGTACTTATTATTTGACTACACGTACCGATAATGATAGTCATAGTATCAGGTACCAGAGTTAGTAGTACCGAAAGTACTTAAATGACGACGTATTTTCCCTGCGGCTTCTCTCCAGGTTTCAGCGCAACCGGACGACCTACAATGCCCTCTACTTTATGAATATCATTATTTATAGATTCATCTGGTGTAATTTTTGCCGAGGCCACGTTTCCATTTGTTGCGATGGTGGTGTTCTCATCGTGATTTATCACGCTAACAACATGAGCACCATTTTTCGTAATCTCTACTCCAGTCGAATTTTCTTCCCCATTTCTTTTTGTATGAGCCTTCCCTGAATATTCATCGAAAAAATGTATGAATCGACTAGCATAATCATCAGGAGAGACACAGCTAGGTTCGGCTTTTCCTCGTACTTCGATCTTCCTGTATCTCGTCTCAACACGTTTTCGTGCGTTGTATTGCTGAAGAATGTCAATTATACCCATGAAGTAGATCTTCCCTTCATAATTCATATCCTCCTGCTCTCCGTGATAGACCATCGGTATATGCGTATCAGTTGTATCCAACATGAAACCTCCATCCTTGCGGTCCGATAACGGGGGAACAAATTCTGGAATCTTCCATGCCTTTACCAAGTCTGAAACTCCTTCACAAACACACGGATATTTTTGACAACTATAACACTCTTTCGGTTTCATTCGACGATGACCATTTAAATCATAGAATTTATGAAACGGCCAGTAGATCTGTTCGATTGTTTGCTCTTTCTTCATTTCAACGTCGTCGTACTTAGGATGTTGTTGGTTCGCATATAGTTTCCGGGCATACTGTTCATTGTGATTTTCTGATCCTTCCAAATAACTACAGTCGTCCTCGTCCTCTAGCAATCCAGCGAATTCATAATTAGAAGCTGAATATGCACTTTCTCTTATGTCCTTAATGAGACGTTTTGTTGAATCGCCATTCACGTTCGTATCGGGTGCCGCATCTTGATAGGAGTATTCTTTTGAATTATTATCGATAGAAGCCACAGTTTTAGCAGATGCATCGATGTCTAGTCAGATACAACTCCTTTGCTATTTTGTTTCCTGTGTACACGACGGTCCTGAATCTTGAATCCAGTCTCCCCAATGTTGTTACGTTGATCAACTTTACTCGGCGGAATGTGATGAACTCCAATCAACATCGAGTAGTCCATAATTTGCATTTTACGGAGAAGTTACAATCAGATTCGATCTGTCCTCGAAGACGGGCCCTACGATCGGGACTGAAAGAGAAAGCACCTTCTGGTAAGCTGTTTCGAAGATCGTTGTCCTTCAACACATCTTGTCCGGGTTCCGCTGGACCGACCGATCTCCGAGCCCTTCAAATCATAAAAAGTTTGGAGACCCTTATCTGTATAATACACAGAATTCATAATAACGAACTTGACATTTCGACGAAGATGATACAGTTTAACTCGGTACATACCCAGAAATTTTGTAACCAAAGAGTTTGGATTTTCTGTGCAGTGACGAAAGTAGTGGGGTAATACTGAAATTCAACAAGAGGAGAGGAATAAAAATTAATGCTATTAGAAAGCAAGATTATATAAAGTACATAACGCGTAGTTTAACACGTAAGATACACCAATTGGTTACATTTTGATTCATTAAAAAAATTACTTACTCCGTCTCAAGAATTTACTTTCTGTGTTTGTCATAGTCTTGATCATATATTTACCATCACTGGAATAGAAAAAAATTGTCCACTTTTCGCATTAGATATAAACTCAATAAAATTAGCATTTCCACAAACTGAAAGTAGGAAGTCAAATTCGTTCACACCAAACATCCTTCGAAGGTATGCAAATGTCACCGGAGCGTAGTCTTTGAATTTAAATGTATGCGTCAGTTTATGAGGAGGTGTGGTTGGTGATCCCTTGGGAGCAAATTCGTATTTTTCTTCTGCCATAAAATCCTGTGGCGAAAGAATCTTCTTCCCAGAGCCGTCAGAGGAAGAAATAATGTATTCGTTCGAGCAATAGATGTACGGACTCCAAGCATAACAGCAATCGAAAGAGTGTACAATTCATGCCGTCCATCGATAACCTTTCCTTTTACGTAAGACTTTCGCTTCTTTTTTCCGCCCCTCTTTTTTCTTCTCCATCTTTGCACCTGGAGCATATTGTGGGGATCGAGTGCTCCCATTAATTTCCGTCCAACATCTAAGGTTTCGGCAACAACCTCTTTCGGAATATCCTCTTCAACCCATTCGCCAGCAAGATCTGGGGTTAAAAAATTCCCTATATCCTCTTTTTCTTTAAATATCGATCCTTTCGATTCGTTAAATGGTGAAACTCCATTAGGATCGTGTTCTGTTACTCCATCATCTTCGTGAAATGGTGTACCGGATGCACTAGTATCGTCTTCCTCTTCGTCGTTAGACTCGTCGTCTTCTTCTTGAACAGCATATATCTGATTTTCATCCTCGTCTCGTATTAATGGAATTTGGGGTTGGTGATCATCTTCCTGCTGTTGCTGTTGTTGTTGCTGCTGTTGTTGTCCAGCACCGGCGTGACTCGGTGGAATTCTCGGGGGCTTGCCACGTTTGACTCCGTTACCTCGCACCATGGCAACTGTTTTGACAAATTTTCGTACTGTTTGAGCGTTGATACTTCTTGCTGCTTTGCTCATTTTACCTACCTTGATTTGGGCATTAGCTCTAAGCGCCTCTGCAGCTTCAGTATCGTCTTCATAATCCGGTTCAACAACAGCAACAGCAGCTAGTAGATCTCCTGGACTTCCCGGCCGTTGATCAGGAGGCAAAAACTGAAGCTCAACACATTGCTCTCCCCCTTCATCGTTGCCATTACTGTCATCATTATTTATTATTTTATTTTTTGGTGGTCCGTAGTCTAAGCTTCCTTGCGAATTGTGCAAGGCAGATTTAGCACTACTATCTCTATAATCAAAACCTTTCTTGCTATCTTCACGACCTAGCGGCGCTCGATGATCAAATCCCTGACCAAAAGAGCTGTTCCCATCTCGAAGAGTGTCCTCGTTCGATTCTGATTCTACACCATCAGTATTTTTTTTCCTGGAATTTACTGTTGCCATACTCTCACTCGGTCTGAGCTTTCTAGCTTCCTTTTAAATACGTTAAACGGTCTCAACATTAATAGTCAGTGGTGTGAATGAATTCCCCTCCGATCAATCTTCGCCTTTTCGCTTCCTACAGTAGTTTCGTTTTTATTTTTTCTCTTCTGCAGTCAAAAAAGATTCGTCACGTTGGGCTTTTACTATCATCAAATCAAAATGAAATAATACTGAACTGACCGTACCGTACCGTACCTCTCCTATCCTCAAATTAGAAAACTACGAACAGCTTAGAACGTTATCGATACTCTGAAACTTTTGAATTGTTGTATTGGTTCTACTTTCAATTTATATTTATTACAGAGATTTATTTATCAGTCAGTCATGCATCATCAATGCATGCCATTGCTTACAATAATCGCGCGTACTTTATTTTGCGATGTTAGTTGTTCTTGCGGGGTTTTGACTTTGCTTGTGCTTGTGCAATGACTCCCACAAAAGATTCATTCAGCCATCATTGATGATATGTAAGAATTTTAATTAATTACTGTAGTAGGTTTTGTATTGTTCTACTTATTATTATATTGCAAGAAATGACTAACATTGGTCTACCTGACTAGAATTAAATTCCCTACCATTCTAACATGATGGTGAGTGGTATATACAGTCCAATTTGAAACGATATCCCAGTACTTCTACTGGAGTTGAGTTGAGTTAAGTTAAGTTAAGCTTGAGTATGAAAAATAATGTCTGAATGAAATAATCAAGAAGAGCGGATAAATATGTAAATATTCAACTTAAAAATACCTATAGTCATTCACAGCTAATGAAAATCTGTTCCTCATCTTTTCCATGGTTCTTTGTTTGGTTGGGAAATAATAGTATGGATGTATCATATACAGTGATTCAAAGTTACAAATCAAGTCTCCATGTGTTACAAATCAAGTCTCCATGTGTTGTGTGTATGATGTAATTAGGTACCATCTTTGTTTCCATTAACAGAAAACGCAAAGGTACAATATAGAGAACAGCCTTGCCTATCTTGAAGTCAATGTACATTAATTGTTAACTACTAGTACACACTACTACAAAACAAGTCCAATTTTTGTGGATGTCATATGAATGTGTCAACCTGCAGTGTGAGTCAGTCATGGCAAAACCAGGACTGGATCATCCTCAATAACTTAGTTGAGTTCTATAAACAAAGACTAATGGTAAGCAATACTATAAAACCAACAAAAGTGTTGTATACATGACTAAGCATAGAAAAAAAGAAAATTCAACCAATGTTTACTTAAATCATGACTCATCATTGATTGAAACCTAGAGGATACTTGATACTTGTATAACACTCAGTCATGACATGTAGTTACGCCTACAAACAACGGGCTCATTCATTTAGCCATCGTGATGGATTATATCTTTTATTCTATTGAGACACAGGGAATGACAGACTAAATACAAAATAAAGCCAAGTGTACATTAATTTTTTAAATCACTTATCGACTCTGTAGCAACTCAAACACAAGATCAATATTGTTCCTGCCCATGTCTTCAAAACTAGACGTCTTTGAAATTATTTCGAAACGCGACATTATATATTTCTTTGCCTTTTGTCGAAGTGATAAGGCTGAGTGCAAATCGGCTGCGTGGAAGATAACTGCAGCATTCTCAATGTTGATAGATTGTAACATTCGTTTTTCGCACATAGTCTTAAGTCTTGGAATACAGAATAAATCAGCCGCTTCGAATAATTCCATGGCACTTTCAAGAGGTATCCGGAGCTGATCCGTATAGAGATACTCAAGAATATCTAGAAATATCGGGTGCGACACCTGTTCGATACGAATCGTCTCCTCTTTTGATTCTTTCATTTCACCGAGAATTAGTGCTCGAAAGTATGAACATCGCATCAACATAAGTTTATGCGCATACACTTGTGTGCCTTCTACAACAAAACGAACATCCGACAAAGTTTCGTTATCAACGAGCCCACGAAACTCCGATATAAGTGACGATGATGGTATCTCGAAGCTTAGATCGTACGCAGCAAAGTCAAACCGAACGAAGTCATTGAGACGTGTCAGCCCCGAATACCCTCCAAAAACGAATAAAGCTTCACCGTGGCATGCTCCAACGTGACAGAATCGGGCAATTATTGACCCTGAACTTTTCAATTCACGCCTGTAAACGAGAGACCAGAAAGAAATAATGGATAAGTACGATGTTGGTTTATATTATAAATGGTAGATTTATACTTATACCACTGCTATCAAGTTTTCCTAATACTTACCACTTCCCCGGAAGGGAGGGATTTTCTGGTAGCTGTAATTCATAGAGGTCGTCCATGGCGCTCCCAGTAGATCCACCAAATATATACATACTGTTAGAATGGGTTACCGCTATGTGACTGTCTCTGGGAATAGGAGTATTGCTTCCGGAAGCAATGCTCAAAGGCGACCAAACACGGTTCACAATGTCAAAGATGTGAGTGTCAGATAAGTGCCTCGTTCCATCGTGGCCGCCATACAAAATCAATAAATTCTTATGGACAACAGTGGTTGCTCTATATCTGGCTCGGGGACGTCTTCCAGTTGTCTGAACAAGGTTCCATTGACTGGAAATGAAATCAAATTCATGTAAATCAGATTCTATATGACCAAAATTATCAATAAATTGGTATTCCAGCAAAAAAGGAGCAACGCTATAAGTAATGAAAGATCAAGAAAAAACCTGAACAAACAAAGCATGAATCAATAATCATGACTTACTATAACTCCCATCATACCCCCCATAAAGATAAAGAGAGTGATGATGTACAACAGCAGAATGTGAATGCCTAGGCGAGGGTGCACCTTGAGCGATCACTTCCCTCCAAGTCATTGAACTAAAATCGAAGAGCCAGAAGTCGCCGACTCTGCTTATACCATCAAAGCCCCCATGAACGTAGAAGGAATTTCCAAATCCAACAGCAACATGACGATCACGAGGACTTGGCGGTCCATCCGAATTCGCAGACGGTAGAACCGGGCTCCAACGTTTCTCTGCAAAGGAAAAGGCATGAAATGTGTTCACGCGGAGAATGCCATCGTACCCGCCAAAAACATAGAAGATATCATTCAGAATGGCAGCTGCATGTAAACTTCTTGCTGCTGGGTTTTGCGTTCCATCCACTACGTCGGCTACTGACCAGCCACGGTGGTTGTTGTCGTTATCAATATAATCATTATCCTCATCAGAATATGAATTTAGGGTATTATCAATCCTCGTTTCAGGTTGCATATTCGCCAAAGCACGTGCACGTTGACGCAACAGAGCTTGATGTGGGAGTAAAGGGTCTGCGTAGTTATCTGTCATACTTCATTTAAAAGTCTTGTCGAGTAATATCATATCGTTTCTTTCGTTTTCGTTTATTGTGGAGGTATTCAAATACGAAATGTTTTGTTTGTGAAGAATAAAAATCATGTCAACTTTTTCTCATTCATGATGATAGAACGAAAATCAACGTGAAGGACTAAATCATGCCCGTCACATCACACACGACTTTTAACTTACGTACTGTAGATATTCATTCTACTTGTTGTATTTGTTGTACTCTACATTTTATATTCTAACAGTTTATCAGACCCAGGTTTTTATTTAGCCATCTACTAGTGGATAGGTAGCTCCCAGAGAATAGGTGCTAGCCAACTGAAAATAAATAGGATTGAGAAGAGGATATAAAATTAATATAGGTTTAGCTACTTCTTCAGGGGGAATAAGACAAGTTTGATATTGAACATTGTCCAATTTGAAAAACTAATTGTGTGTGTCTGTAACGTATATACAATTTTTATCCGACTGTATATAAGCAGAAGGTGGGTGTTTGTCAATACTTCTTTTGGAAGCAAATTCCGATAGTATTGCTACTAATGAGTGCGTGAATATTATATTATATTAATATTCATTATCATGTGTCAAGTTTTTATTTTTTGTGAATAATAACATATTAATACTATTGAATTTTTATTGCATACATGATATTACTTTTATTTATGCCGACTCAAGTGTTTCTTCGGCCTTTTTGGCACGTTCGAGTTCATCTTCGGCAAGTGCCTTTTGACTAGCTTCTACACCCGCAACAATCTTGGTTAGATCAGGAGACTTTCCAACAACGACGACTGTGGCTACAGACTTGGCTTCCTTGGGCTGATATCCAAGATCAAAAACAGTCACACCTTCTTCTGGTTCTATGGGTACCTCAATCTCCTCGATCGAATAACCTGAGAATTCTTCTGAGTGACCCTCAAGGACGAAGCAGGTTATTGGCATGGAGCCTGGAGGAGATTTTTTTGGACAACGGTCCAAGTATGCCAATAGATTGGGAGCCAATGAACTTGAATTGGAAATCACACGAACACCGGTACGTGTTCCAGGAATGTGTCCCTCTGGACAATACAAATTATCAGATAATGATAACATATCTCGTGCCTGTTGACAAAATTTATCGAAGCTTTCAAATGATAAGGCTTCAGTTCCCGCTTCGGGGATCGCCTTCCCCTTTACTTTCAACGGATTCGTTTGCGAAGGAGTTAGACCAGCTACCTTAAGGTCCAAAGGTTTATTGATTCGGAAGGCTGATCGTTTGAGGGGTGTTACACCATCTCCATTCAATGCCCAATTGAACTCGTAACTCATACCAGGAAATTCGTTAGGAAATGCCGATGTCTTTCCTACCCGTTTGATAGAGTCAGGAATCCCTCCTTCCCATTGTGGAACATCGTCAGGTGTGAACGAGGCTGAATATAATTGATTTAAAAAAAATGTATACAAGATAATAATATTTGTCAGAAAGCTGATAATGGCCTACCCTCATTTTTTCGTCGTCACCATTTCGGGTGTGTTGCTTGAATTTAAGGATAAATAGCTATGCTTTCACGCAACACAACACGGTTCTATGCTGTATTTATAATAGTAGATAAATCGCAACAATAACACGGATACATATCACAGTTACAATATCTCAAATTCATTATGTGATATTTTCGCTGACATCTTATTACCGTACTGTACTTACAAAGCGTACGGAGCAGAGTTGTTCGTACGAATTTATTTGAGTTCGCTGTCAGCGTAGATCTGGAAATCTTTGTTAGAAAAGCCATTGTTGCTGCTATAGTCAGTGAAACGGAGGGTATCCGGTATGATTTGTTGTTGGACAAGAGTATAAACAAAGGTAGCTACTTCTCTTAAGAAATTACAGTATTCCCGTCTAAAAGGTATTTTGTTGTCGTGAATATTCATCTGAGTGATCATTAATTATTGTCATGTAAATAATTTCGCCAGATTGTAGTTTGGGGAATATGTATTAGGGGTTCTAATTTTATTCAGGGGAATAATATTGTCTTCAATAACCTTATCCTTTCAGTAGGATTTCATGGTGATGACACGTGGAGTTGGTGAAAATTCTCGCTATTTTTCTACACGTGTTGATACGCGTACAAAAGCTATTTCACAACACGTTAAGAAGCAAGCTCCTTATTACCGGTACAATAACATCATCATCATCATCCTCACAAAACTGCAACAACATAAATTTAGATCGCATCAAAGTTACTTGTTAGTGTTTACTTCTTTAGTGCTACGAACGACACTGTAGGGTTTGATAAAGTCACCAATTGGAACTCTGTGTGTAGAAGAATTCTTCTGGATCGAAAGAAAGGAAAAATAATGTTAAAATTAAATTATGCCGTAGTGCTGGGATCTGTAATATTGGTGACCACGCGATTCACATACTCTATCGCAAGTGGACCATCAGGATACACAGCATCGCCATCGTACGGTGGATATAATCAACAGGTACAGCAGCAACAACAACAAGAACAAGAACAACAAAATTATCCACAACAGCAACAACAGGACCAGTGGTATTCAGAGGCATCGTACCAGAAAGAAGGCACAACTCCGCAAGAGGATCCTGCTGCAGTTACAGCTACAGCCGGCGAAGAAGATGTCGTACCTCCTCTCCCCGAAGGATGGACTGAGCATCTTGATCCGAATTCGGGTCAGTTTTACTACTTTAACGCAGCTGACGGTACAACCTCGTGGGATAGACCATCTCTTCCTGAAGATGTAGAACAGGGTAGTGTAGTCGAAGGCGAGAACAAGGAAGAAGATCCTCGACTGTCGTCGATCTCAGCTGAAAATTCTCCAAAATATGATCAATTTAGTGGCAACAATGGGAATATTAATTTTAATGAAAATTCAACACCGGAAAAGCAACAAGAACAACAACCGGCCCATGATGATTCGACAGGGGGGAGCAACAATGCCATCACAGAGACAGGACCTGGTGAAATGATAGGTTCGCCGTCGGAAGCCGAAAGGTGGCAACCAAATCAAAGTCCAGATTTGAAACAGTCAGAAGCGGAAAAATCCAGTGGATATCCTAAACAACAACAGGAGAAAAATTTGGAAAGTCATAGACAAACTGACTATCCAATGACCACGTCTGGATGGGGTTCTTCGCCATCTATTCAATCAGACTCTACTGCCTCCTTGGTCGATGAAGGAGGGCGTCAGCCGGAGCAAATAAAACAACATTATCAAGGCCAACCAGCACACATAAATCAGCAGGAGCAGCAAGCACAACCAGGTGGGTGGGGACTACCACGAAAGGATGAAGATTCCTCGTCTCAGTCGGAACCGTGGGGTGTAACTAAGTCTACTGAACAAAGTTCCCCTCAGGAGCAATCATATCTTCCAAAACAGCAGCAGCAGCAGCAGTCACCCCCTCAACTAATCCGAGAAACAGCGCCACCAGTTAATAACACTTCTCCGGATCAAAGTTCAAGTGAGGGGAAATGGGGAATTCCTAAGGCTGCCGCAATCACTCAACCGCCACCTGGAAGTGAGCAACGGCAATCATGGCAGCAGCAGCCGCCGCAGCAACATAACACACAGGGCAGTTATCAGCCACCCGGTTCTGATCAGCGACCTCCTCCGAGACCGGTGCATCAAGGTCCCCCTCAACAGAATAGACTTCCACCGCAGCAGCAGCATCAACCAACGCAACCCCCTTACTTACAGAGGCAACAGCAACAGCAGCCCCCACCTGGCCAGTATAATCCAAATGTATCACCTGGACCTGGTCAATACAATCAGCAATATGGCGGGCCAAATAACTACGGCAGGGGCTATCCTCCGCAGCAACCGCCTCCATCTCAGCAGACTAGCACTGGACAGGTTGTTTCCCAGGGAGTTGACCAAGGGACGACTGCAGTCAAAGAAGCCTTGAGTTCTACATGGAAAGGTCTTCTTGGTTTTGGAGCTAAGACTCGAGAGGTAGCTGGTACCGCTCGTGAGCAAGTAGTCACTGGTGCAACATCAGCAAGCCAAACACTCGGTGCCAAAAGTTCCAGTAAGTCTTGTCGATATGATCGATCAGTCTTTATACGATATTACTGCGTGCCATTCTAATGCTCGTCCCTTTTCTTCGTCGTTTGTTCTTGTGCGCGTATTATCTATTTACTTCATATATAGCCTTCTGGGAAACAGCAAAAAATACTGTTGGGAGTGTCTTCGAAAATAGTCATGACCCTCCTGGTTCCCAACCGGGCTACTCGCTGTCAGGTCACCCTCAACAACCTCCTCAACAGGGCAATAATATGCCTCCTCCAGGTTATCCAGGAAGACCGACAGGACCCGGTGGAAGAGGTCCTCCTCCTGGTTATGGAAGAGGTCCTCCTCCGAGAAATAACGCAGGACCACCACAACAACCTAATCGATACGGACCTCCTTTTGGTGGATCGCCGCCTGGACCTGGTGGACCACCTGGACGGCAGCAACCACCTCCCTCACCGAATAATCAGTCACAGCAACAAATAAAACCACAGGGTTATCCTGCTGGTCCTGCTGGTATGCAACCAAGAAGAGATCCTGCATATCCTCAGATGCAGAAAGGACCAGGAGGGCAACAACGTCGTCCAGTGCAAACGCAATATGGTGGTCCAGCGGGATCACAACCACCAAATCAACAACAACAACAGCAGCAGCAGCAGATTCCTCCTGGTTCTGGACAGAGACGGCCACCGTATCCAGGACCTCAGTCCAATAGGGGTCTTCCGGGACAACAAGGTCAACCACAACCTCAACAACAAAAACAGCAAGTTCCACCTCAACAAAAACCACAACCAGATCCTTGGTATCATCCGGGTCTAATGGGTGACCAATGAAAAATGAATTAGAATTCTTCTCGTTGTACGCCGAGGATAATAAATTAGTTTTGCAACTACATTATTGGATAGTCATCATCTATATATTCTATTTCATCGAAAAGGAGAATGAATATAGTATTTATTATGGCATATTAATTTTTTAACAGCATACACTTCTTAGCTAACTACTACTACTACTACTACTAGGACTATCATACAAAATCGTACACTCTTATATTATGAATGAAAATACAGAGCATATCATACTTTTTTCTTCCACTGTGCACTTTAGCCATAAGTTGTAATGGTTTATAGTAGAAGTAGAAAATATATATTCAAAAGGTACATACTGCCCCCATCTGCAAATTTAGCGCGAGTTTATTGCTATGGAAATTTGACGCGATATAAGCACGGAGAATCTGAAATTACGTTCCACGGATTAATAATAATTGAATTTGTCATTTTTCAAACAAAATTGCATCCAATATAACATTGACCATGGTGGCTCTATTTTGAACCACTTTTACTTGCTTCTTTCGACGAAAGCACTAATATTATTCGAATCAAATCATCATAACAACTGCTAATGCAATGGACAATTATAATGATAGAGAAGAATCGGACCAAATTAACCAATATAATAAGGTAGAGCGTTGGTGTAAGGATCAGATTAATAATGGTAGTGACTTTTTGTTTGATCCTGTCCTATTCCAATCAACCATGAAAGCAACGAGTAGAGAGTTTAGCTTTCCATTGGAATCATTACACTCATTTTTTCGATCTATTCATGTAAAGCATATCAAGTCTACCAGTCATAAAGTAAGAAATAATCTCCAGACGAAATATATAAATGAATACGTACATAATGGTAAATCTATAATAGATCTAGCAAAGGATGCGAATTTTTCACCTGCACTTTTAACTCGACGAATACTCGAAGAAGTAACGAATCTTGATCTTGGAAAGAAGGGAGCATTGGGTGCCGCCTTGAAAAATCCGTTAGAAGAGTTGGGAAGTATAGATATGATCAAACAAGAATTTAAAAAGTCAGAAGAGGAATGGCAACAGCAACAGCAACAAACCGATCGGTAGGTGTACGGCGTGTTCGTCGTCGTCTTTTATGCAGTGCTTCTATTTATCGCAGAGATTCTGTGTTTGTCTCACCGATAGGACTTTCATTACCCTTTGTATATATAAATACATACATGCACCGTGCACATCACAGGTTGGCAACAGACACAACACAACAACAACAACAACAACAAGATTAGCTCTAGAAGTGAAAGAGGCTGTTGAGTCAGATCCTCTATGTGGACCTGCATCGGATCGTGCAAAACATTATATTGGAATCGAATACGAAATAATATTAGAACGTGGATTGAAGAATTTAGGTACGGTAAATACATATAATACAAGAGTTTGCTCGCTCTAAATCTCATGATTTGCTTTATCAGGAATCTCAATATATATTGCTATATATGATATATATGATATAGGGTCCTATATATATATGAATACATATATACATTCTTTTGTAATTTTCACTCTCTTCTCAATCATTCCTCACTTATCTATCTTACCTTACTGAATAATCAATAACATATGTACCCATTAGGTATACCCTTTGAATCGGAAGCACAGCTACGACAAAAGGGTTCGGCAAGGACGCCCGATGTTGTGTTGTAAGTATAAGTAGATACTAAAGCAAAACACGATTATAAATTGTATCAAAAATTGAAAGCTCTTGTCTCTAAGCTACTTCTAATACCACGAAAATGCATCTCATCAAACCTCTCTTTTTTCTGTTTCTACTCTACATTGTATATATCATCATACATTATTCACGAAGATCTTCTCCAATTGGTGTGCAAATCGGTTCAGAATGGCAAGTTGTATGTTGGATCGACTCAAAGGTAAGGGCATCCAAAGATGAAAATATCAAAGGAGCCGGCAGTTATTGTACTATTCGAAATTACATACCCAAATACAATTTGATAGCAGAGAAAGCACCAAATATAGTTCTGATTTTTCTTAAATTGATTCTTTTCTTATCTAACTCATATTTTGGTTACCTTTTCATTTCTGTGTTGAATGTATTTAACTTACATTCTACTCAATACTACAACTATTATTATCTTGTCGAAAAGGCATTATATGGTGATGTTGATACCCATCAAACATCAGTTCTTCCCCAAGCAGAATCATATTTACATCGTTTTGGTCCCGGGATGATTGTATATTGGTTCGGTCACGCCCCACTATCTAAATTAGGAAATGTTAATGGTGACCTAGCCATTGTAGGTTGGAAGCTTCCCGAAACCATTTTGTGGCCAGACGGGTGAAGTAACAACATCGATTTCCATGATCGTTGCGAAAGTAAAAGATAGCTTTACAACAACAACAACACATACAACCGGTGCTAGCACTTCTAGCAAATGCCGACATACAGTATAATGTAAACATACCATCATATAAGAATTTAGTAACCTACGGGTCCCCCGTTAAATCGTATGTAAAATTCTCAACTCTTATTTCCTTTTGGATTCCCTTGATCCTCACTACACCCCTAGCGTTAGCGAATCGGTATGTATCCCTCCATGAATACGTAGCATTCATCTTAATAGCATATGCAGTAATCCCACCACCACCACGTCCACCAGGACTATCATCGTTGCTTTTCTTGCTATTAATTTTTGCCAGTGTTGGTTCGTGCAATTTCCAATGCCGGATGCTAGGAAAGTCCTTTCTGAAAAATGCTAAGAAAATTTCCTTAGCGATTGTTTCAGAATCAATTCCACCAGTTTCATATTCACAAAATGTTTGAAAGAATGTATACCCCAAACTGATTGGTTCAACCGGTTCAAGACCTAGTCCAGGATGAAACTTACTAACATAATAAAGTTTGGTAATTGGTTTCATCCGTGGACTAAATTCGTACACTCGTTTCAATGAGCGCGGTGTAATGATGGGTGTACTCATACTACTTGAACCGGCAGCAGAAGAAGAAGATTTTGTTGGCGCAGTGTATGGAGCTTGATACGACGAAGATGATGGACGTTTCTTGCGTGGTTGGGGTGTCGCAAACGAAAAAGACGAGGATGATGTAGTTGCCTTTGGTGCCCAATTTATTTTGTGAGGAGTGGACATTCTGTTCGATCTCGAAATGGACATACTACTGAAGACTAAAAGATCTTTTTCTATCTCGCTTGCAGATTTCCTTGCAGAAGTTCCCCTACTGGGTAGCTTTGCGCGTGTCGAAGGTCTCATCTTGGCTCGGGTGGTAAGGTTGTGACTCTTCGATGCTACGGTGTGAGACTTGTACAGACGATCAAAGACAGATGTAGACTTAACAGCAGGCAACCGAGAATCAACCCTGGAGGCTGTTGCCTTTTTAGAGAAGTTCGGAGTGCTTCTTATGGCCGTCGTTTTCGGTGTGGATAAATTGGGTTGGAGCTTAAATGGTCCATCACTACTCTCGTTGTTGGTTGCAACCTGTGGTGCCGGGGGTGGACTGGATAAAGCTTCGACTGCAGACACCATTAGCTGCTTTTGCTCTTCTCTTGTAGTGCCGACACAGCACTCTCCTTCGACATATTTTCGTGGTCCATCGAGGTAGGTAAGATCTTAGGCGGAAATCGGTGGCAAGTGGCAAGATGTGCGAATAGATAACACCTTTCTATAAAAGATTAAAATAATGGGTACTATGATGATGAGTGCATGTCACAACGATAAATGAGCAGCATTCTGGTTTTTGCTAAGTAATAAAGGGTATGTAGAGATATTGATGTTTCAAGATATAGTAGTCGTATGAACTAAATAAGTAGTAGCCTAAGCATTTAAAATAACGAACTAATGAGATAATAGTGCGTTAAAATACGCGTTTTGGAAATATTTTTTGTCTGTGTTTGACGCGCTGGCAAGTTTACCGTTATAATTTAAATTATGAGCATTTTTTTAAGGAAAAGCACATTCTTGACATCATTGACGAATGATAAGAAGTTTAGTACCTCTCTGTGTTATCGTATCGGTATTTAATACCTTGTTCCTCACGGCGACAAAAAATACAAGTTGATCCGATCACAACCTAAACACTGGGCTACTATTCTTAATCACTCCAGTCCGAACTGCTCCCTCGATTAGATTGGATTTCGGACTTTTATTTTTTTTCACACCAAAAGATGTCGTCGTCTCGCCGTACCCCATCAACAACAACACCAGCCTCATCAGTCTATGACCGTCTATACTCAAAATCGACTGAATCTTCACGACAGCTGCGAAAGTCTGCTGGAAAAGAAGACGAAAATACCAATGGAGTTTCCATTTCTAAAAAGAATATCAGTAGTAGCAGCAGCAAAAAAAATCTTCCCAAAAGTCGTCACAAGACAGTGATGAAGTCGTCACAGAAGAATATTCGTTCTACTAGGACTGGTACCACGGGCACTTCTGCTGCTGCGTCATCAGAAGTTTATAATCGTCTTTATTCCAAGGGAACAGCAAGTTATAACTCCAAGCGAAAAACTGCCTCAACAACCGACACGATTGTCACTAAGAAAATACCGTTGAAGTCAACGACAAATACCAAAAGGACGAAGGCGACTGAAACGTGATTGTCTTCGTCGTGACTGTATAAGTGGTTAGAGGCAAATCTATGGTTCAAGAAAACATCTCGAATTCTTTAAACACAAGTAATGAATGAATATGTCGTAAATATTACTAACACACACACACACAACGGGAACGGGAACAGCTGCTCCATCCACTATTTTTTGGGAATGTTTGTGCAATAAGCACATCAATATAGTAATAAAAATGTACAATTAGATGAAGAAACCAGTAAATATATGCACTGTTACAGTAGACTATAAAACATTGTTAGCATTATAATTATTACAGTGATAACATCATCCTTTCCATTAAAAATTGGCTTTGACTATTAGTTTGAGTATCTTCGAATCTGTACAAAAACAAAGGGTGTCATAAGATTAAACATACTGACATAATCAGGAATATTCTCCATTATAATTGTTTCCTTAATTGCTCTTGTTGCTATAAGAACGGCCTGTTCGTGCCGCTGGTGCTGCTGTTGTTGTTGTTCATTTTTGTTTTGTTTTGATGGTAAATTTTGAATGAAATAGATTCAATCACGTGAGCTATGTACGCTTTTCTGCCTTATTTCTGCTAGACCATATGCTGGTGTGAAAACGCGAGACATTCCATTGTGAAACACTGTAGGAGGATGGACATCGATAACTCCGCCTACTACTGATCGGATTAATGCAAACGAGGAGTTGAAATAATCCTGATAAAACAAAGGAGACGAGAAAGATTTTTTTGTGGGTTTAGATCAGACTGTTTTGGGGATCTCTGTAGATGTGCAAATGAATACAGAGTCAAATTTTGACACATCATCGTAGGTGCATAAGAGAGGAGAAATAGCATATAGATCAACTAGCTAGTGGTGTGGACTTATAGTATAAAAGAACTGTTTGCTGTTCTTTTGTTTTTCATCTTCTACAGTATTTCTAATTATTATTATTTCTTCTTCTTCATCAATAATGCCGTAAGTTTCTTTCGTGATCGCATCGATAATCGCATCGTTTTACTATGCGATCTTTTTAATCCCATTTTTCGGTCCCAATCATGAATATCTTGTTGACTTGATACACTTTTATCCATTGCAACTACAAAGTTATGAGATCTATCTTGACCACCTTTAGTCGTCATCATCAGTATCGGATCCGACATCGAATTTTGTTGTTGTTGTTGTAGTTGCTGTTGCTGTTGCTGTTCCATAATAATTTGATATTCTATCTTCAATAATTTTCGTTTTCGTTGTTGCTGTTGTTGGTGTTGTTGGTGTTGTTGCTGCTGTTGCTGCTGCTGTTGTTGCTGTTGTTGCTGTTGTTGCTGTTGTTGCTGCTGTTGTTGATGTTGTTGTTGCTGTTGCTGTTGTTGTTGTTGCTGTTGTTGATGATGTTGATGATCTTGTTGATGATCTTGTTGGTCTTGTCTTTTCTGTTTATTATGACGTTGATTCGTGGTTTTCAGTTGTTTCCCATAAGATGATGTGTTATCTCTTAATTCCTTTTTGTTGGGAAACATCGAAGAAGAGAAATGATGATGAAGGTCATCAGTAGCATGATGATGGGGTTCTATCGATGCTTGTTGTGTTTGTTCCTCTCTATTCCTATAAACTGTAGCATCATCCATTCCGAAACATTGTTGAACTCTTAAATAATCATCTACGTTTAGTCCTACATAATTATGTTGTGAATTACTACTGTCTCTTCTACTACTAGAAGTACTACGATTCCTATTACTATAGTTAAATGATGATACACTAACACCATCATCATCATGAATATCAAGCGATGCAAACACATTGCCCATCCCAATTGACATTCTTCTTTGATTGTGAAGCAGTTTGTTGTAAGATAACTCATCTCGACTATTAGGGAGTAACTCTGTGATGGGTTGATTCATTAATGAAATTGGATCGTTAGCATTAAAATCATTAACATCATCAATATCATCATCATCATCGTCGTCAGCATCTATATCAGCATGAACATCAGTATCAGATCCTTTCGCATTAGCAGCTACAGTGTTGTAATTATCCATGACGTATTGTTGACGACTACTAGTTGTTGGAAGTGATATCGGTTGTTGTTGTTGTTGTTGGAAAGTAGTGATGGCCGCGTTAGTGGTGTTGATTGTAGTACATCATCCTCACCTTTACTACTTTTACTAACGTCGCTGTTGTTAGGACTCTGGCTCGTCTTCAGTCTTTTAAGATATCTCTCTGAGAGCTTAGTAGAGAGAGAAAATTGGCATCGATACAGTTCTGTGATAACGATGACGGTGACGTTGACGATGACGACGGTATCATCATATCTATCTAACTGTCTATCTATGTTGGACTATCAATCGTATCGTTCGTCAACTACGTAAAAAGTAGGAAAATAATCAGCGATGAAAGTTAATTGTTCTACTTTTGTCAAAAGCATCCAAGAAGACCACTTAATTTTTCAAGTGTCGTTGCGAATTACGTATAATTTTGTATGCATTTTGTGTGATGAACCATTGTTTCAGCAATTATTCTATTTTATAATTTCACATTTATTCTCCGCGCTATATTACCGATGCGACAAAAAAATCTATGACCCAAGATTTGCCTAATATAATAATAGTATGGCCCTTTTAAGCCCAAGTATGTGTGAGTGTGCTATTTGACAATAAATCTAAAGCGAATACATGTCGTGATGCCAAAACAACGCATCACAGGGTTAGCGGGAAACTTCAAATCAATCTTTTACTATGCTACTCCGTAGTAATAAGTTAGTCTTGCATTGTATACGGTATACTGTACAGGAACCTTCAAATCAATCTTTTACTATGATCACAAATAATACTCCAAATAATACTGTAAGTGAGTTATACCGTATACAGTATAAAAATTTTCACCAGGAAAATTCAAATCAATCTTTTACTATTATCACAAATACTATACTCCGTAATAATTAGTTAGTTAACCGTATACAGTATGAAACTTTTCACCAGGAAACTTCAAATCAATCTTTTACTGTGATCACAAATACTACTCCGTAGTAATAAGTTAGTTATCTTATACCGTATACAGTATAAAACTTCTCACAAGATCAAATGACAAAAATCGGAACATTAAACATGGCTACTCCTAGGCTAATGATTTTTTCATTTTTAAATGCAACTTCCAAACGAAACAAGAGGAGGAGGGAAACTTATTTGAAAGGAACGTAAAAGCTAATAAGCTTTGGTGATGATTTTTTAGACTGGATTTTATGTTAATTGTTTTGATATGTCCCTCAAATACATATGACTTCCCTTTTGGGAAGCAACAAATCATCTAGATTCCACATTTACACTTGGCGTTGTGCCTGTGGATCCGATTAGAGACGAAGAATGAATTAGAATGGCAACATACCGCAACCTTATATATAAATCATCCAAACTAAAATATACGAGAACAATCCGTTAAAAATGAATGTACGCGTCTCTTCCAAGGATAAAGTGCGGTGAGACCGAAGGGATTGAATTTTTTGATTGGATTTCAAGGATTTGTCAATAGTGGTTTGGTTATTTGTACCTTCAAGTATTGAAGAAAAAAAGAGTGCCAATCGAGTTTTTTTAAAAGAAAAAGTATGGAGTGTGGATGAAATCTTGCATTCTCAATTCTAAAAATCTAACTAATATTACGAGTACTGACTGCAGTGCAACAATAGTTCAATTCGGCTTTTATGAAGCCAACCCCGAGTGTAACAATAAACAGAACCGACACGCCGCGGGACAGTTTGACAACATGAAAACTCTGTTTGATTCACATTCACCTACCGTACAGTATACAACAGAATTGTGAAAAAATGGAAAAAAAAAATCGTTAGATTTATATGCAATATAATATACTTATGCTATAGTAGTGTCCAATTAAAACCATTTATTTTCAAAATCAAATCAAATCAAATCAATCAATACAATACAAAAATACAATACAAATCAGAAATAGCGCTGTAATTCTTACCGACTGACGACCAAAACGCACAAAGCTCATTTGAATTCTTGCTATAGGATATTATTTATGAAGAAGTAGAAGATTAGAGAATGGAAAGGGAAGAATACATCCATTTCAATTCACATGTATGTAAACGTGAAATTCAATAACAATAATGATTTGAAACACGGTTTTGTGTGAGGAAATATCGTTCGTTTGATTGTGATTGTATTGTAATTATGACCTTCCTCCTCAAACAATTCCAAGACTCATGTTCTTGTATGCATCATACGCCGAACGAGTACTTGTACGTACCATCTTGAACGAGCATATTCATACTCTTGCAAAGCAAGGACTTCATGGAAAAAGTAATTATCCATATGCTTTAGGACGTCTCTAACTGCTTGTTTTTCTGATTCACTTCCATCTATTCGTTGAGTAACACCCACATTAATTGACACATCGTCGTATTGAGTTCTCATCTCAAGAACTCCCTCGTACATGTCATCTCTGATTCTCCAACATCGATACAAACATCACTATTTAATCCTGTCGTTATTGTCGTCGTCAGCATTAAAATCATTATAATCAAGGTAGATTTATTGCTGAAGATCAAGATATTGATAGGCACCATGTTGATTTATTGTCTTGCATCCTTCTTATATATTGTTCCTCTTGATACTTCTAGCTTAATGTATGCGACGTCTCAAGTAAAAATATCTTCGTTATTGTCCATTGTCGTCATGCAGTTGAATAGTTGAATTATTGTGATCCTTTTTTAATTCCATTTCATAATAGCGCTCCTTTAGTTTCAGACATGGATAAAAATTTATTACGAGAAATTTAAAACAATCGCAGCCCCCCTGCGAGTAGTAACACTGGCACGAATAAAATCCAGATCGCGAACATTAATATTTTACTGTAACATCATATATATTACTTAATCATAACTTAATCACCGTTATTTTAAACAGTTAAGTCGCCGAAATAATATTGTCCGTGATTACAGTCTTGATACGTTTCCTTCCTGTATCACAAATCACAAATCACACAATAAATCGGTATTCAATATACAATCGTATCAAATACACGACCTATTAAAATCAGTACAAGTAGTCGCTCTTCACTCCTATGATCCAGGCCTGATATATTACACAATCACATTCGTATTCATACTTAGAATATGAAGTTTTTCCGACGAAGACATTGTATTTTTTGGCATTTAGCTTTGGTTTTGGTCATAGTTATCTTTTCGTCGGCGGGGACGACGACTATATTTTTAGCAGGAGCCATAAATGATATTAGTGAATCGCCTCCTTCTTCGGACGACGACAACGGTGACGACAATAATCACAAGCAAGAATGCAAAAATGATAATGGCGAAGGTGAATGCAGCAAAAATAGTAATGAGCAAAACCAGAAGCAGCGTGTTCATCGGATAGTTACACCAAATGAACTTGGACTGAAAACAGGTGAGGATGGTTCCGCAGTTTGGATTTCCATTTTGGGGATATTTATGATGTTACGGAAGGTAAATCCTTTTATGGGAAAGGTAGATCATATGGTGCATTTGCTGGTAGAGACTGTACCGTCTGCTTTGTCAGTGGTGTCTTTACAGCAGAAGAGGCTACAAAACATACAGATGAACTAACCGACGCGTTGCTACCAGGTGTATTGGAGTGGGCTAGATTTTATGCAACGCATGAAGCATACAAGTTTATTGGATATCTTGTTGATCCACGATATTATAATGAAAAAGGAGAACCCACTACGAACTTAATAGATTTAGAAAAAGATTTTCCGTCTCAGTACAAAAAGAGAGAGAGAGAGCGAGAAAGGAAATTGAAAAAGAAGGCATAGTATAAATATCCTATCTTATTCGACAAACCAGTCAGTGGTTACGTTATGATGTACTGTGGCTATAGAGAGTATGTACGTATCACGAAGGTTCGGTACCGCAATTAAGCGGTACGACTGTGTCTCTTTGACTGGACGACACCGAACGTGCTTTCCGTTTCTTTTTCTTGCAATATGTATTGTGTGGGGATTCGATACATTCGTGATTACGGTACGAAATGAATCAATCCGTTCGACTGATTCGACGCTATCTCTTCGTAAAATTGAAAAGGATAACCGCAAGATTCGACTCATCACCATTTAAATTTAAAAAAACAAGAAACCCTTATTTAAAGATACATCATATGGAATAACGACAACAACTGAATATCATTGGGTCTATTTTACTATGAGAATAGTAATGCTCGTGCTCGTTTTTCGCATCACGTTACGATTATAAAATGTAGCGCTATTCCATACCTAGACTTAAAATAGAGGAGATTTGGTTGGTGATAATGTTCGTACTAAAGTTACTCGTAGATTTGAGATTATAGATGCAAATGGTTCGTGATTCGAGAATCTAGTCCCGCTAGTACATAACGTTTTCAAGAGCGCGCGTAAAAACAAACATGACCATTCATCGTCCGATTTCTTGAATTTTCAATTTTAACATAAAAAATAAATGCGATGATTTCAAGTTTATCATCACTTCAAAACACCAATTATTAACGTTACATTGTAACTAGTCGTCCTCGTCGTCGTCTACTACAACTTCTACTGTGTATCCAGTCAAAAGAATCTACCTAGTATTCAGCGAAGAATCGAATGAAATCAATCTTATCCAACTTGAATTACACCCTACCAATACTTTATTATAATTACGATGACGACGAAAGATGTTACCACACAAACAGTGGTGACGATTGCTCTTACATTGCTGTCATATAATATCCTATTTGGGAATAGACATAGACGAAGACGCCAAAGTCTGGCAAAGGAATTAGATGTTGCAAAGAAGCAACTAACATTCTTGGAAGAAAAATTACGTGAACCGACCAAACCAAACGAAGATGGTGAAGTTGTTGAGGAAAAGGAGATTCGAATCTTTATGGAAGGTGCATTTGATCTAATGCATTTTGGTCATATGAACGCATTCCGATTGGGCCGATCACTTGGAACGTATCTTGTTGTTGGGATTAATTCTGATGAGTCTATAACAGAATGTAAGGCACCACCACTCATGAATAACGACGAAAGACGTGCGATGGTTCAATCATGTAAATTTGTCGACGAAGTCGTCGAAAACATCCCCTATATCATGAATAAGGAATACATTGATTGGATATTCAAAACCTACAATGTAGATTTTATCATACACGGTGATGATCCTTGTATTGTCGATGGAAGGTGAGTATTTATAATGATGCAATGTTTTAGAATATTGTCGTCTCAATAAAATGTTTTATGTATTCTCACATGAATTATACTAATAATGATTATTGTATATTGTATGTTGCTAGGGACGTGTACGAAACAGCCAAACAGGCAGGTAAATTTCGAACAATACCAAGGACAGAAGGTGTATCAACGACTGATATCTTAGGTCGAATGTTACTCCTCACTAAAGAACATCATATGAAAGCTGGATCTGCAGGCGTACTTGGAAGTCAGTCTAAGTTTTTAACAACGACTAGATTGTTACAATTATTCAGTGCAAATGTTAAGTCACCGACTGAGGATATGCGTGTTATTTACATTGATGGAGCCTGGGATATGGTGAGTAATGCCATCTAATAACATGTAATATGCTCAACCCATGACTACGTCCTACTTGTTTACATTTGACATTATCCTATGATGCGGTATTGAATGTATATTCACTGATGATTTTTTTGTTTGTGCACTATCATTTTTAGTTTCATCCTGGTCATGTGGCCATTCTCAAAGCGGTCAAGGAGGTAAGATCGTCTATACTCTGTGTGTATGCGTGTGTTTTTTATTTTAATGATCTTGCTTCTCGTTATGAGTCACTTTTGTTATTATATTTCTGACTGAAGACTACTTGTTGTTTTCTATATTGTTGGTGTTATTAGCGTGGGGATTATCTCATTGTAGGTATACATGGTGACGCTTGTGTCAATAAAAACAGGGGCATGGTGAGTATTCATTTCTTTACTTTATCTATGATGTCATGTTTAATGTGCAACAGTAAATAGTAGATCTCATGCTTCATTTCTTCTTCCTAATTTTTACAATAATTAATTATTAACGGTGTGATTATTCATGAATGAAAAGAATCTCCCTCTACTGGTAAGTTACTTTTTGCTAGTTTCCTACTAATTCCTTTTTTTTCACGTAGTAGACTATTTCTCATACGCCACACAACTCATTTATTTCGAATATATTTCCTTTCTATTTTGTTCGAATATTCCCGCGCCATGTTGATATTTTACAATAGAATCTTCATGAACGTGTCCTAAGCGTTCTAGGATGTCGCTTTGTTGACGATGTTTTGATTGACGCCCCCTATGAAATAAGTTCTGAAATGATTTCATCGTTGAGGATTGCTGAAGTTATTCATGGAACCTGCGATGAAGATGATGGTTACTCCAGTGACAAAGATGAAAGATACAGGTATGCAAAAGAAAAAGGAATATTCCACATGGTAAAGAACCCCTCTACATTTTGTTTGAAAACGATCTTCGAGAGAGTTCGCAAGAACCAAGAGATTTTTACAACGAGATTTGAAAGAAAGAGGAATTCTGAAACTCAGCATTACAAACAAAAATATAATGAAAGTTCGACGAGCTAACTGACTAGGTTTGAAAAGCAGAAATATAACTGCACACAAAGATAGTACTAGTACAATAGTAAAAAAGTTTTGAAAAATTCGTCCATTCGTCATCATAGATAGATATCATTATAATCAAAAATGATATTATAGTATAATTTTTATCTACAGTTAGTTGCTACCGGCTTTCCCACTTACAAATGAGTTCCTATTCGTCACTGGAAGAAGAGCTCCTGGATTCTTCACACTCCTTATCCATGCGTTTGCTATGAATAATGAGATTCGCCTTTGTGAATTCGTGCGACTCGTGGAAACCTTTCAAACCTTTCAAACGCTTTCGTGGGGGACCCTTGCTAGTACGTCTCGAAGCCGTTGTTGACGACTCGACAGACTCCTTCTCAGAAGACTCCTCACTTGAAGAATCTCCCATTTCGTCAGATTTAGAATCTTCTTGTGAGCTTGAGTTTGAGGATTGTTCGGTCGTTGGATGTGATGATGTGCTGGATAACGTCTCGGTCACAGAGGCTGGCTTGATCTTCCTTCGCTTCCTTGATGTTTGGAAGTGAGACAAGGTAGTCATTGGATCAGAATTCTGATGTCGCCTACCACGATTTGGACTACTTGGATGTGAACTAACTTCTGTCATCAATGTTGATGATTCTTTATTATTATTAGCATTATCCGTTGGTATTAAGTTTGTTGCAAGATTAGCAGCAACATATTTTTCGTTCTTATTGTCATAATCGTTTCTCCCCTTTGTTGTTATCTTTCTTTCATCTTTGGACTCTACTGCGTCCTGGAATGACTCTCGAAGAGAATTTAAAAACCCAAGCAATATTCTACCAGCTTCTTCGTCAGGTGTTTTCTCCTGTATTGGTTGTTCTTGTTTTTTGTTCTTCTTCTGGTTTTCAGGTTTATCCTCTCCATTTTCTATCCTTGGTGCTACCGATATACATGTAGAAGAAGATGGCGGTGGCAGTGGCTTTGGTGGCGGTTTTAAAGAAGCCTGCTGCTGCTCGTCTCCTCGAAGAGATTCTAAATGTGCCTCGTAGCTCCGTTGAAGGAGCTCAGCTGGACTTATAGTTTCAGGAGGAATTTTGGTGTTGCTACTAGAGTTGCAATTAGTGCTTGCCGTAGCCACTTTCCCATTTGATAAGTCAGATGCGATCGTAGCAGCAGAGTCAGGAGAAGAGGATTGTTCTTCCCGGTCTTGTTCTTGTGCGTCCCGTAGGGATTTTTCGTAAGCCGATCGGAGAGCTCTCTGTTGCTCCTCAAAAGCGGCTTTCAGTTGTTCCGCGCGCTCTTCCTTCGTCAAACCAGTACCAGGGACTGTTGAAGAGTTAAACTTCTTTTTCTCGAGCTGCTTCTGGTATAGTTGCACTTGTTCTGAATGTTGTTCTTGGTTGTTGCCAAGTACTGGCATCGATATAGCAGTTCTATTATTAGTGATACTTGAATTAGCGGCGATACTGGCAGGATAAAATGTGCTAATTGGAGCGGCATAGATTGAACTGATTGGTGCTGTAGTTGGAGCAGCAGGAGCAGCAACAGGAGAAGGAGTAACAATGGCAGCACTACTAGTACTAGGAGATACAATGGATCCATGTTGCTGGAGTTGTGATACCCCAGCTTGCTGGTTAGCCGCCAATACTTGAGAAAAATTCAAGGAAGCGAGGATGTTGTTGAGCACCTGAAGTTGTGGAAGTTGTGGTGAAGGTGTAGCTGCTAGTACTGGATTAACGGTATGTGCTCTGGTAGAGGAAGTAAAAATAGGCAGTTGTTGTTGTGAGAGAGAAGTTTGATGATTAGTTTTAGGGTCCAAAACAAAACAAAAACAAAGAAAACGAGTATTCGAACTTACCTTTCGTTAGGATTCTGAAGTAGTAACTGTCCTGCCATTGTGTTCAGATTGAAACCAGAAAAGGCTGTGTTCGAAATATTCCCCGTTAGGCCAGGTAAAAGCGAAGCTAAGTTTGGAGGTATGGTAGAATTCTGTTGTTGTAACCAAGGATTGTTGTTTGCGTTAACTGTTGGTATTGTGGTTGATACTACTGCTGCGCCTTGTTGTTGCTGTTGTTGTTGCTGTTGTTGTTGCTGTTGTTGATGCTGTTGTTGTTGGTATGAGAAAAGTGAAGGCAAGAGTTCAGCAGCAGAAACTACTGTAGCCTGTGGCGGTAGGGGTTGTGATGGTTGAGATGCTAGTAACTTATAATGCTGTAGAGGTAATGGTAGTCCCGTTTGTTCATGTTCCACTCGTAAACGAAATCGTCGTTCTAAATGTAGTAATTCAAGGTTGGCCATTTCTACCTCAGCGAATGATGCTCTTGGTCGATCACGCAAATGATAGGCACGTCGACCAAGGCAACATGCACCCGTGAACTTTTTCGTTATCCGCATGGGGTCACAGTTCAACTTATCTGCTAGGTACGATCGTAACGTTGCTCCGTCTGGTAAGGTAAGCAATCCTGTACTAAAGTACTGAATTATCCTGGACGTGTACTCTTCTTCTTCAATCTAGGGTTATATTGAGTGATTGAGTGAGTGATTGAGTGAGTGATTGAGTGAATGAGTGAGTGAGTAAGATTAATATTCAACATTCTAGTAGATCGATAATGATTGTGATTACACGTAAAAGTTCATTCACTTACCGTCCATTTTCCTTTCCTCAACTTCTTCGATGCCGTACAACTACTGGTACTACTGCCGGTACTGTCGATCTCTGCGGATTTCGTACTAGTAGCAGAAGCTATACCAGAAATTGTGCTATGATTTTGTGATTTTGTAGCGGTGTCACTATCAGAGTCGTCTACGATCGTGTTTCGTGCTTGATCCATCTTATCGATTATGCATTTATTTGCAATTTCTGTTGTAAATGGTGTTTCTGAATCTTCTTTTCGTTATTCTTCGTACAAGTGCAGCTCTCTTGCTTCTATCTTGTTTGTCTAATCTGATGGCATTATGTGCTGTGGGTGCAACAGCAATTAATTTACTGGCACATACATGAGTTTCAATGTTGTATTGTCTTACGGTACAGTATTCGCAGAATTGAATGCTATGAAGAAAGAATCCATCAATTTTTGTATATTTTTTAGTGAAGTACGCTCAAAAACGTCAATCCAAAGCTTTGTCGCCTTGGTCGCATTTACTTAACGAATAATTAATGTCTTGCATCAATTTCTTTGGTTTTAGGGCCAGGAGTAAAATATTGACAAACCCATTTAAGTACTAAAATTGCGTCACTGAGCGTCATAAAAATATGTTAAGAAAATCCATTTAACAATGAAGAACGGTAAAACTACGAAGCTAATGACGCACTGTGTGCGTTTTCTTCATCAAAGTCGTACGCGATTAGTGTTGCTTTTAACAAAAAAGAACACATGCTGTCACATGCATAAATATGTCTGTCACAAAATCAAAGAACGATGTGAAGCGCGTTTTGTTATCTCAATCGTTTTTATTGTTATTGTCCTACGCATACGTTTAGTGGACAGACTACACAGACCACACAACATTCATTCAAAGAAGTCTGATTTGAGGTGGAGTATGAGACTGCTCTGAGAGAGAGCCAGAAGTAACAATAGTGAAACAAAGAATTATTGATTAAAGCATTCTACATAGGATCGATATAATATAGACCTTGGGCCCACAAGCTATTTACACTGCACTTACATATCTTGTTTTCTGTTTATTATTGCAACACAGCACCCATGATGTACTACATGGTATTGCCTAGCCTGTCTTGCTTTGTTTTTATCATAATACTTTGATAGTGTGAAACTAACTGACATTATTGAATAGTGCTGATTGTAGAGAACAAAGAATACTGCATGCAAAAGGATTGAATTGGCATCTCAAGTTCCAAGTTGCTTTTATTAATATATTGAGGAATTGTTCTGCTTATGCAGCACTGCTGTTTGAACTGATTGATGTAACCTACTGCTACTACCAATACAATAGGATTTAGCACATTTCAATTATAGGGGGTGTTTTTGATCTGCTAATCAAAAGGGGTAACCTAACACAACCACCACAGTCTCCAGTCAATTATATATAAGGTCTGGCTAGCTGGGACCCTATAATAAACAAAACAGTCATACAGATTTAGTAGTATGTTTCTTCTATTATAATAGTATTATACCATACAGGTCCTCACAACAAGTGCTGCTTGAGATTCTGCTAGCATTACTCAACAACAACAACAACAATGGAAATAGAGCAGTTTTATTCCATAAAGAATATAATTTAAAAATAAGGACAAAAATAACAGACACAACACAACCCAAAAACAATCAACAACAAGAGACATCCATGACACTGCCAGCACCCCAAACAACCTATCACAACCTACTCTTAAGGAAGAGCCTCTGGGGGATTTTCATGGTTAGCACTAAGCATCACACTAAATATGTGGCGTGGAAGATATTTAATCTAAATATCTAATTATTTATGCAATGTTATGGATCAATGTAATTCCTCTTGTGGTCAAGTGTGTAGCACCTCACCGGGGTCAAAGAAAGGACACTAGTTCGATTCTTCCCTGCATCACAGCTAAATTTATTTTGTTCTGTTCTTTAGCCTCCCTTTTTCTTTCCAAAGATTTTTCTTTTTCTTTCATCTTTTTACTTGCAAATTAACGCGGGTTTTTTACATGCGTAAAATTCCACAAAATACCTTACAACAGGAATCCTGTTAGAAAAGATGGTTGCTTGTAGTGGCACTTGATTAGATATATAATAAGGGTGGAAATAGGAAAAATGTGTGTCAACAAAATGTTGCTTGAAAAATCAATGAAGTTGAATGATCAAAACAAACTCTTGCATGGCACCAATCCAAAAACAACTAGCATGTGACATACAATAGACCTCACACAAGGGATGGGAAAGTGAGAAGGCTTGGATCAAAGATAAGATGCCATGGTCCAGCCTTAGTAATTCTTCTTTATACAGTTGCTGATAATGTCACTAGTAGTATTGAGCAGTACTACTGGAACCTATGATGTAATGTGCAAATATAATCATATATGGTGAACAAAAACTTACCTGGAACAGTACATTGATCTGCTATGTTAATTAGTGTTCATGCAAAATGTCCTTACTTGCTAGGTCAGAGCATGTCACTAGAGCACATTCAAGTAAGCTTCTTTCATCTGCTTGTGTGCGGTACTTTTTCTTTCCATAAGGATTGTCATCTTAGTATCCTTTTCTGTATAGTGTATCTTCATTATCACAAGACACAGGAAGCACCAGCAATGTTGCTTCAGCATAGGAGTTTTTGGGGTTATGCTATTTATTTTCTAAACTATTATATTGGATATCATGAGCAATCTTGAGACGCTTGCTATTCGGCGTGTTCCCGCTCGAAGCTGCGTGGATTTCGACAAAAAAGGACAATCTGCGGACAGACGATTTTCTACAACACGCGCTATCGAGTGAAGTACTAACAATCGGGGGGATTTTTAACTGTATGGTAACTCCTCAAACCTTCTCCAGTACCTATCCATAGGCATTCTACACATTCCAAATTGTGCCCAGGTCTAGGTAGTGTAGTCAATGACCTGGTACTTCTCCAAGGAGAATTTCCCCCATATAGCGTACGCCGTCAAAGTTGAAAAGTATTAATTTATCGCGCACCTATGCAGTAAATAGAAGGAAAATTCCTTATTAACACATGACAATGGTGAATGTATTGAATTGAACCTCCATGGATATCGGTTTGTTTAATACAAACTTTATAGACGAAATACAGATGTCTGTACTCTTAACAAGGACGAAAAGTTCTGGGTGAATTTGGGCCTATTTTGAGTACATATGGCAACATACACTCTCTCTTAGTGAAGGCACGAATAATATTTATTTTTTGAAAAAACACGTCCAATATGCCGGTTGATAATGGGTCCTCTCTTAATATACCAATAACAATAGAAATTGTCGCATTGACTAATATAACAGTAATAGAGACATCTGTAATATTCGTTTAGGTCATACTCTATTATTTGATTTTTAATTCTCCTCTCTTATGCACCTCTTGTGGCGATTCGAAAATCTGCATGCCACCCATATAAATCTTCATAGAATTTTCCCCAGATGACCAGATCACACCTAAACTTTTTTCCTCTCTTAACAGTACAAATATCTGTATTTCTTCTCATAAGCGTATGTTAAATAGATGGATATCCACGGAGGTTCGTTTCAATACATTCCCATTGTCATGATAATTCCATTCCAATTCTTAATAATTTCAAAAGAATTTTCCTTGTCGCGAGGTATCGCGCGTGTCCCTCAAACCGCAGCATCAAGCTGGAACGCGCCATTCAATCGTAATTGATGGTTGCTTTGATATTGCTATTGGATGCAACTTGGGTGAAAAGTAACAAGTCTTTAGGCTTGCTTGGCATCAACATTGTCATAGTGGGTTGGAATTTGTGATATTTTATCTCTTGAATTCTCAAATTAGTATGAAAATTTACACAGTATCTACATTAATAGTAATTAGAGATTTGTGCAGGCGTAAGACACCTATAGCTATAGAATAACTGACCAAGTATAGACCATATCCATGCTGTATCTTCTACAGGTCTATTCTTAGATACTACTACTGCTCTTCTAAGAATACTTGTTACTACTACCACACTATAAAACTTAATATTTAAAAGCTGCAGCTTTGCTCCTCAAGGTCTTAGAAAGATAGAGAGTCAACGATCGACCAACTAAATTAATCTACATTACTAGATATTACATTGGTTCGTCTCCAAATCTGTCCTCAATCATTTGTGTCTCTGCTACTTCCAGTACAGTTTGTTCTAGTTGATCTCGTCTTTCCCACTTTATTGTACAGTTTTGATATCAAGTGATTGGTTCTATATATTATTTAACTTTCATTACTGGTAGTACTCTGCTTGATGATCTCTTTTTCTCCAACCTGATGTACACATTTGTCAATGGATTGTTTGAGTATTTCCTTGTTTTCATTTGCTGTGGTAGTCTCCTTGACAATTTAGTCCTTGCCGGCTTGTTTGTTGTGAAGTGTTTCCATATCGGTTTGCTGTTCTCTTTAGCTAGTTCCTTCACTCATTTCATGCTATGCTCAATGACTGGTTTCCATCTAGTTAGCCATTTTTCCAGTTGTTGGTTTGTATCTTCCAGTCTTGAGTTGAGTGATTTATCATATATCTTTAGTTCATCCTCTGGCAGTACCATTTCCCTCATTGTATATAGGTGTGTTATTTTCTTTGATAAGGAGGCAATATTCTGCCACTATTCTGCCACCATTCTGCCTCCCAATACTGATGTATTGCAATCAATGCACCTATCTATCCACATATCCAATATGAATGGTACAATAGCTTGAAAGAACGCATGAAACTCTTCTGTTTTGTTTTTGCTTTTCTTCTTGTTTTTGTTTGTTTCATCTTGTTTCTCTTGTTGTCTTTTCTTCCTTCTTTTTATTCTGTCATTCTTGACTGGATCTACTAGTCTTTTCTGGTCTTGTGTGCTTTCTGTTGTATTCTCCATTCTTTTGAGAATCTTCCTCTCAATAGATTGTCCCATCTCCTATTACTAATCATTGTTCATCTATCAAGTTCTTGTACCTTCCCATGTTATGTCTTTCATTCCCCTTATTCTCAACATCATAGTATTAGTCATGCATTCACCTATGAAGTATGCAGTTAATCCTTCTTGCAGTATGTCACATAAGTTTGTGTCGACTGTGTTTTGCAGTACATTCAATTACTACCACACACTAGTTATCATGGTATGGTTGGTAAAATATATTGTTGTTGTCATCATTATTATTTGTTTCATCATCATCATCATCAGCAGCAGCAGCAGTAGCATGCTAGCAGCAAGATCAAAACTATCTGAAGCTGGTGATACAAAAAAACAAAGGAAATGCGGCAAAATGCCACCATATTATCTAAAACTCAGCAGAAGGGGAAATCAATGGCAGCAGCATTAAAAAGCAAAAACAGATCTACTGTAGTCACATCATGCCAGAGGAAAATTGGCTATGCTGAGGAAACAAAGATAGGAATAAGAAGCAAGATAGTAGTAATATATTAATAGTGGGAGCAATGTAACAAAAAAATAATTACAATATTTATCACAGCCTTCATCACGACATTATAAATCTATTCCATGATGGATTTGATCTCCTTCTTTTTGTCCAGGAGGAGTATAAAATTAATTAGTTTCACAAATTCAATGTGTGCCACATGTAAATGCGTCTAGCTAGCTAAGGCTCATTAGACTAAACCTGTGAATGCATCTAGCTAGCTAAGGCTCACTAGACTAAAGACTTCTCAAACTCTGTCCTTTGTAAATACAGTAGTTATTAGAAGTGTCTTTGTTGTTGCTCATTGTTGAGTATAGTCAGTCCTTGGTCAGTCATATCCTAGTTAGTTACTCGTGTCTACCACAGTAATTAGAATACTTATACTCCTGTGTAGTTGGTTGACCGCGAGGAAGGAGGTCCTTGTAGCGAGCGAGATCGAGCGACGCCATAATAAAAAGTTGTAGTCGTCATCATGGGGCATAAGCACGATGAAGAAAAAAGAACAGTCTAAAGCTTTCTTTTTCATGACGACGTGTGCGTGAATTGTGTTTTGGGGGAATGGGATCTTTCACGCTTGAAGTAACATACTCATTCGAGCGCAGAGGCACGCAATGAGAGCTAACTATGTTCCAGCAGAGAAGATGTCAACAGGCCTATTTTATCATTATGGGAAATTAACTGTACCAGTTATTGAGTTGAATTTTTTAACTTATCTTTTTATGTGCATTAACAAGCTAAGAGCAAGTACTAGTACTTGTACAAACTTCACTACTGTACATATCAACGACAAACATAGTATCTATACGTACAGTGGAGAGGTGTGTTCTTTTTTTCTTTTTGTGAGGTCGACGTCTATTGGTGAATTTGTTTTAAAAACATACTTGTGAAGATTAACACAACCTTGATATCGTATCTGTTAGTGTTCCGATTGTCAAGGCTCTTCACTGGAGGTAGTTGTAACACCTCCGACTTCAACTCTAACTCATTGACGCAACCCGGTAGTGTACCATAGCGTTTACTAAGTAAAGTTAATAAAAGAAGTTCAGACGGAATTGAATTGATTCATTCAGTGGGCGATATTTTGCTACACGCAACAGTAGTAATAGTACAGCTCTTCAGAAGCAAACGTTAATCTCGCTTCACTGCAACCCAACCCAACCTAGCACAACTCAACTCAACTGAGGATTTGGTTTCTACTCGACCAATTTGTCATTTATATTTCCAACGGGTTTAATAATTGATATATTTGATATTTTAATCTCATTGGTATAAAGCAACCGTCTCATTATTTCGAACATTGTACTTGAAATTAAATTGAAAACGAATACTGTAGTTATACCACACGCACACGCACACACACAAATATGTCTCACGGAATACAACAACCGTTGTTTGCTTCGGCATCGGCGCAAGGCCAGGTTAGTTCAAATTTAGTTAGTCGAGTAGAGAGTAGAGTTCAGTCTACCGTGATCAAATTGTACTTTTCCTTCCTGAAAAAGTTCAATTCTTTTGCTGTTGCTGGTATGTTCTTCACTGTTCTCACACATACTACTACCTACTTTTTGTTTTTGTTTACCTTACGTAATAATCAGGGAGATGACTTTGATTTGAATGAAATTTTTGCGGAATACTTCATAAGTGAATTTGAAAATCCTGTAAATGCATACACACAAGGTATGGGAAACTATGCTTCGGGAAACAATACATCACAAGCAGGTGCAGCAACAGCACCTCATCTCGGCAACGCCGCACCATTACCAATTACAAATAGCTTTGCTCCAGCGCCAATTAATAACACCGTTCAGCAACAACCACAACAAGTACAGCAGGTGCAGCCGTTACAACAACCTGGATTGAGTAGTGGGATTCGAACGGCATACCATGCTGCGGTGGCCGCTCCTCCGATGCAACCTCAACAACAACAGCAACAACAATATGGATTACCAATAGCAAAGAGACCGAAACTAGAACCGGGAATAAAAACAGCACAAGTACCCGCCAACGTTGCCATGACAGGTGGAGTGACTAGTCGATTGGGATTCAATACTGGAAATCTTCATCAAGGTGGTAGTACTCATATTATGTCGGGAGGGATCCATGCCCCCCTTGCACAACAACAACAGATTGGTGGTCAATACCAGCAACAACAAGGAGCTATTGGTGGTGGTGTTGCTCTTCCTGTCGGACGTGGTATCCGACTTGGTGGAGCAGGTGGGGTGGCTCCAGCTACAGCACGAAAGGTACCTGGCGTGGCGGGTGGCATGATTTGGGGTGGGCCTCAGATGATGGGTATGTCGGATCAAGCTGTGGCGGAACGTCGGCAACGTAATAGGGAACACGCCAAACGTAGCCGAGTCCGTAAAAAGTTTATGTTAGAATCATTGCAAGAACAAGTCGCTGCGTTGCAACGTGAAAATCAAAGGCTACGTATTATAGTACAGGACAGCATCCCTGAACATGCACAGGTGATAATATCCGAGTGCTGTACATCTAGTCCACTCTTCGGAGACGGAGATAACCCAGCTCTACCGTCTATTGGCCTTGACGACGAAAGTATTGATGGAAAGAAGGCATCGGCTTTAGTTCGATCTGATTTCCAATTGATTGATAGCTTAAGTGCCGGACAACAAAACTTTGTATTGTCCGATCCACGTTTACCTGATAATCCGATCGTTTTTGCCACACCTGGATTTTACAAGTTAACTGGTTACACAGCAGAACAAGTACTTGGACGGAACTGTCGGTTCCTACAGGGTTCTGGAACTGATCCTAAGACTGTTGATATAGTCCGAAAGGCAATCCAATCTGGATCGGATTGTACTGTATGTATTCTAAATTATAAGGCCGACGGAACTCCATTTTGGAATCAATTCTTTGTTGCAGCCTTGCGTGATTCTGACAATTGTATTGTGAACTACGTAAGTTATTAATAAATTCGTATTTTATGTGTGTGTATGTCCATTCTGTAGATACCATTTTGGGAATTTAAATCTGTCACCACACACACTCACTTTGAACCTCTACTTCTTGATTCATTTCTCTATTTTTATGAATTTTATCTTATATCTTATTTATCAACAGGTGGGGGTACAAACTGAGATTGAACCAGATGCTGGTGCTAATGCTTTGGAAGACCGTGTTAACGCTGTTATGCCACTTGCCAACAAAGAAGACGAAGAAGAGGAGGCAATGGGAAACCAAAACAGCTAAATAAAATCAAACCTACCACATATACGTATATCTATAATATATATATTTGACTGTAGAAGAGCGACCCGGAAAAACCAACGGAGTACCTACAAGTCTTATCTGGATAGATTAGATATTTGACTCGACTCAATAGCACTTGATTTTCGATTCATTCAGTTCAATATGTGCTAATTTTTTATGTTTTTATATTAGTGTCTAGTCGCTAATAGATATAATAATGATAATTTATTATATGTTTGTTGATGGTTCCGCCACAGCTATAGTACCACCCCGAACAATATTCTTGGTCGATGTTGCGTCATCATCATCATCCGAATCATCATCATCTAATGCTGATGCTGTAGTTACATGTGAATTTTTACTCAATCGTACCAATATTTGATCAATCGCTGCGGACGCACGTAGTCCTTCTTCTTCAGCCTCATTTCGTTCTCCCGCCTTGCGATTGTCTAATATCTTACGTCTCTTCATTCGTTTATTTAATTTCATAAGTGATACGACTGGATCAATTGTATCAGAATCAACATTATTATCATTAGTATCTTTCTCTTTGTCGTCGTCGTCATCATCATCATCATCATCATCGTTTTCGTCGAAATTCCAGGTGTATCCAGTAGAAGGAAGATATCGTGCACACACACTCAATGCAGAACAAGCCCCTTCAAATCAAGGAAGAAAGAAGGAAAGAAAAAGGATCGTGATCAGTATAATGAATAATAAGTCAAGTGAGTCTTCACATTAAACGTAAGTCCAAACTTCAGTACAACATTTGAACAGTACAGTCGAAGTCGAGTTCGTGTTTTCATCCCACTCTTTCTCTACTCCAGGTACCATACCGTACCTGCTAGACCCTCTAACGTCCTTGCGACGTTGGATTTCATTAATGATCGTATGTTAGGACTTTTGTAAATAACACCCTCAACGACATAATATACACCTAATATCTTCACACTGCTTTGATTAGTTCGTATGACATGACGTATTGTATACAGTGGTGATGGTTGAGTATAATGGTCACTATCATTAGGATCAGCTGGTAGGAGTAACTCATACTGATCACCTGTTAAAGCCGATAGCTTCTTTGAATACGCATCTTCTGCTGCCATAGCTGACAATGGTATATGATTCCCCATCCCAGCCTGCATTAACATTCCTATACTTATCCCTTGCATATTCAATACCTCATTACTTGTATTATTTTGTGTCCGGAATGGATTAAGTGGATGAAGAAAATAATCAACGACATTAACACGAGAAAGACCAAATCTTGCTAAGAAGACCGGATCAACAAAGGATGCAGTTTCTGACATCTTATTCTTTTTTTCTTCTTTTTGTTGTTTTGTTATGTGTGATTTACGTGTGGTGTACAATCACCATTAACAACGACTTCGACTTCAACTCTTTTCTTTTGCTGGCAACGCTTAAAGAAAATGCATCAATGTGTAATAGATCTCTTTTTTATCTTATCTTAATACAGGTCTCAGGCTTGTTAATAATGATGTTTTGATGTTTCGATGTTCATCATTGAATGGTTTACTTTTTATCGGCGTGTCGTCTTTTGTTTGCTTCGTCAAGATTTTTCCAAGATTTTCTCTTTGATTCACTCATGATTCGATTGATTCATTCGATTCAAGATATAACGGTATTTTGCGCGCGCAAATCGTGAATGAATCATTAAGGCGAATGAAGAATCCTCGTCATCCTTTCAAAATTCGAAGCAAAATTTTTCTCACTTTATTTCTCACAATCACAAGTTTACTATTTTTATTTGTTGTTTGTTGCAATTTGCTTGACGATGAACAAACAATCAAATCGTTGACGATGAGGCTTATCCGTTCCAAGGTATTAAATTTTCACTCGTCCTTTTCTATATATCGACGATTCCTTGGTGAGAGTAGTTCCAACAATGTCGTATTATTACCACGATGGAGTACAGCGTCTGCTTTCCTGGAAACGAAATCCCAACAGAGATACCAATCATCATCTGCCAGAGAAGATGAAAGTATAATAGAAGATTATTATGACGGGGATATCAACATCAGCATCAACAACAGCAATATAAAAACTAAAATAAAACGACTGAATCATATACGTAATGTCGGTGTACTGGCACATGTCGACGCCGGCAAGACTACCGTTACGGAACGGATGTTGGCGTTAGCGGGAGTAGTTCGTAGTGCCGGTTCGGTCGATGATGGGAACACAGTAACGGATTTCTTACCAGCAGAAAGAGAACGAGGAATTACAATTCAAAGTGCTGCAATATCATTCGAATGGGGATGGCACAACAATAACAACAGCAACAACAATAACAACAACCATAATAACAACGTTTCCATCCAGTTGATTGATACTCCTGGTCATGTTGATTTCTCAGTTGAAGTCAATCGCAGTGTAGCAGTTCTTGATGGAGCAGTTTTAGTACTGGATGCTGTTGCGGGAGTTCAAGCGCAGACTGAAACGGTTTGGAGAGCAATAAAACGACCATCCTTGAATAATCATGTAGTACGAGATGCAAATGATCAACTTACACATGAACCATTGCCTTGCTTGGCTTTGATTAATAAGATGGATAAGGAGGGATGTCACTATGGTAGGGCAATCCAATCGATACGTGATAAACTACCAGGTGCTAATCCTATTCCAATTCAAATTCCACTTTTTCGTGGAGGAAACTCACGACCAAGCAACAGCAGGAATACTAAAAACAATATGGAAAAATTGGGAATTAATGACCGACTTCCCTCCAATATTGTTGCAGTATCACCCGAGGAACTAACAATGAATACAGTTATAGGAGATTTTGTTGGTGTAATTGATCTAATACACATGAGAGCAATTATCTGGCCAGACACAAACGGAATTGGTGTAGACGTTGAAAACTGTGTTCCAGATGTAGTTCATTTAATGCAACCCGAAACGCTCACACCGATACACGAGGATTGTCAGATAACTAAAGATGCAATCAAAGCTCGATTTGAGTTCATTGAAGCTCTTGCCGAAGTTGATACTGCCGTAGAAGAATGTTATCTCAATGATCAGGAACCCAGTAATGAATACCTTCGTTCCGCACTTCGTCGTGCGACGCTAGCGCAAAAGGCTGTGCCGGTAATGGCCGGAGCTGCACTCTCAGGGAAGGGATTAGAACCTCTCTTAGATAGTATTGCAGATTTTCTACCTTCGCCACTGGATAGACTACCACCGGCACTACACGAAGAAGGCAAAAACGATAAGGTTGCAACCACGAATGGACCATTGTCGACAGAAGAATCGAAAAAAATTACTCTTGGTCATCCACTGCACGAGTCTTTGTTGGCGCTAGCATTTAAGGTTGTGCACATGAAAGGTAGAGGTAGTGGCGACGGTCGTGTTGTCTTCGCAAGGGTCTATTCTGGAAAACTTCGAGATCGCGACCAGCTTCAGGTCATCACACCTCCCGCTCTTGGTGAAGCAGGGGCCGAATCTCGGACTGAACGGATAGGCGGTATGCTCGAACTTGCTGGTGGGCGCTTCGACAACGTAGAGGGTGGCGTAGTCGAGAGCGGTGAAGTTTGTGCTCTTGTTGGACTCAAAACAGTAGTGACAGGTGATACGTTGATGTTGACGTCAGAGAGCTCATCGAGTCAGAAACAAAAGAAAGGACATAAAAAAAGCGGTCCGGACTTGGTGTATCTGGCCGGAGTTGCATCCCCGAAACCAGTCATAACTGTACGATTAGAATCAGAAACCACGCAAGAGCAGACTCGACTTTCCGAGGCACTTAAACTTATGGTGACAGAGGATCCCAGTTTAGTAGTGGAAGAATCGGAGTCAGCTACACTAATATCAGGATTAGGAGAACTACACATTGAAGTAACTCTTGATAGGCTGTACCGTGAACATGGACTACAAGTTATGGTAGGTCCTCCCTCTGTAGCATATCGTGAAACGGTCAAGAAAGAAATCGAAACTCCTGGTGGACTGCTTGAGTACGATCGCACGATCGGTGGTACACGACTTCAAGCAGCTGTTCACTTAGTTCTTAAACCAAACCACCACGGTGACGGTGAAGAAGGTGATAATTCTTGCATATTGCTTTCTGAACCAGTTGTGAAGGTTGAATCAAAAGCTCGAATATTTTTGGGTTTGAATCCAGATTTACCAGAAGATGAGCTTATGGTGAAGAGTAACTTAGCAAGAGCCTTAATACAAGGCTGCCAGGGTGCTCTAAAGCGTGGTTTTCTCAAATCGGCCGAGATGACTAATGTTGTCTGTCACATCATAGACGTTGATGCCGAAGGTGGGGTGTCTGCTCTGAATGCTCTTCCGGGAGCACTTCAAGCTGCATCAGCCAATGCTGTAAAAGTTTGTTTAAAACATAACGAATCTCACTGTTCCGTATTAGAGCCTACCGTATCCATGGAGATTCTGGTCCCGAACGATATGGTAGGCAGTGTATTATCTGATTTGAATAATAGAAGGGGAATCATTGAAGATGTCATTGTTGGGGATGGGATCCACAGCAAATCATTAGTACGAGGCGATGTTCCGTTGGTTGAAATTCTTGGTTATGCTACCAGTCTACGGAGTCTAACTGGAGGAGAGGGAGTGTTTACTTCCGAGTATCGAGGGCATTCATTTTGCTAACGATACCAACATAGAATTGAAAAAAGATTAGAAAGAAAAGAAGAATACTGTTTCAATTAGATAGAATTTGTACCATATGCCATACTAGTATGAATAATCTTCTTATAATTAAATTTTTCTTCAGTAGAAAACTTATTTAACGCGGTGTTTTTTGCTTTCAAAGCCTGTTGGCTCATTTAACTTGATGGAACGCTTTTGACTTCGACCGGAGTCAGGACTGATCTGTTTTGATTGTACGTCGTCACAGCGCTTCATGAAAGTGTTGGAGAACCCTACATCGCCATTTACATCGTAGCCATCATCTTCTTCGCCAAATTTAAATTTCATCTCGATTTCAATCTCTGCTGCCAACTTGTTGTTGTGGCGGTCTGCGTATCTCATAGCTATATCGTAGCTCTTCTTAGAGTGGAGTCGACTAACAAGCTCAAGTGCACCATCGTATTTTCCTGCTTCTACCATAGCTGCAAAGAGCTTGATTGTGATTTTGTCCACTTGCCTACACATCGCGTTGTACTCTTTCTCTAGCTCGTTGGCATCGCAATCAACATCGCAATCAAGTTCATTTTCGTTAACAAATTTCTTTTGCGCAAGTGCAATGTTTGAACGAACGGATAATTCTTCCAATGCAGAACTACAAACAACAATACCGAACAAGACATGTAAGTGCTAGTACCAAAGCATCATCAAACAGAGAAAGAAAACAAGCAGAAAAAAACGAGAAAATGAAGTACGTACTTCTTTGAAAGAACTGATCTTGCCAATGGCATTCGAAGTCCCAGTGTTGTTGTAACAGGACGCCGACTTGCATCTGGGTAGGTGTTACCACCTTTCAATGGAATGCATACCAGTTTCCCATCATATACAGTGATTGGCCAATGATTGTCGTCAGTAGACTTCCGGAGTCCAATTGTATCTAGAACTGGAACCCATTCCCAAAACAGATTTCCAACGTCATCACCCTGACTAGCTGCAACTAGCATGGACAACATCCCATCGGAGTCCATGACTACGAGAGAAAAATCGTTGTTAAATCCTACCCAAGAGATAGACGATCCCTTGCTAAGACATGACACGGAACCTCGAGAAATTACTCGGAAATCTTTCGCATCCCACAAAGTGTATCCAAGCTGTTGAGTTTTATCTGCTAATGGGGATGATTCGTGATAGAAGACAGCCAATAATCGGCCGCGGCCGACAATGGTCACAGGCTCCCCCTTAAGCCAGATAAGTTGGTTTTGGTTCCCCCCAGAGGAAAAAAGACGGAGAAAGCGGCGACTACAGGAGATAATTTGGTTAAAGATACATACATAGATGCACGCAAATAAAAGATTATGTTAGCGTAATCTGAAGAAAACGCATTATAATTGAAATAGTGTTTCAGCCGTGCTTGTGCCATAGTCATAGATAGTTATCACTCACCTTGTCATAACAGCTGACCAGCCATCCCCACAGGCTGCACCCAATGCACGCTCACCGTCTGGAAGAATCAAATGCCAGTCTTTGTTCTTGGTAATGTTAAGTGTGTCAGCAAAGCGGTAGAAGAAAATGCTTGATCCCGTTGGTCTAGAAATATCAGAACCCTTGACATGCTTTCGTTGATCACGTCTGACAGCCTGCTTGGTACGTTCTGACATGTTCAAGTCGTCTAATCCATCAATATCCTCTCCATCTAGAATATCATCATCTTGGATGTCTGACGCAAATATTCCACCACTCTCCCCAAGACTGCCAATAATAAAATTGAGGTTATCTGTAAAAGTAAATGGTCTTCTTACTGCGGACTCTGTAAAGTTGATGTCAATAGTGTTCCGGTGATCATCTCCTTGTAAAATTGAAACACTACCAATATGATTCCAGCACAGAAAACGTCTTGCCAGGTCTAAAGGCGTAGACGATGGCGAGAAGGCTGGTTGCGGCTTGACGACATCCATCGTCCTGATAGGATTGTGGATGTATGTACGTCGATTCGGATCTTCTACCATAAAGCTTTGCTCTGATGCAACAGAATCATCATCGAAGTCAGTGACTCCGTTACCAGAAACAGCAGCAGAAGTGGAATTAACCTTTGCCTTATCTTGGTCCTCGTCCATCATCATCATCATCCGGCTTCATCCAAAAAGTGAACATTTTTCTTCAGTGCTCCAGAAGATTCTTCGTTAGAGGAAAAATCAACTGAATCATCATCTTCTTCGTCTTTGTCGTCACTTTTTTTCAAAATACGCTTAGACGACTGGGACGACTTCTGCGATTGGTCTTTCCCATCGATTATGTTGCTTGTGGTATCAATGGCACTAGCTGTACTTTCTTCGTTATCACCTGCTAGATCATCATAACTACTTATAGCAGTCTTGCTGATTTTTCTGCTCTCAACAATCTTCGTGCTACTATTTCTGAGAAGGCTGCGATGCTTAGAAATATCCAATACTTGGAGGCTACCGTTAGCACAAGCCGAAAACAATGAAAGCTTTTCTTTGTTGGTCTGATTCTGCTGAATAAACAAATCTGTGGCTGGGGATTTCAACTGAAACTTTTCTACGACCTTCCATTGCTTGGTGGTCCTGCCATCAGAAGAGTTTTGACCTTCCCATACTTGTACTCGACCATCGCGTCCACTGGTGACCAAGAGACGGTCAGAAAAAGTCAAGATGGAGACAATAGATTGTATGTGTCCAGTCTCTTCTTCTGGGATTAAATCAAAGGACGAATCATCGACGAGTTGCAAATTCAAATTGCTATCTAAGACGCGAAGACATGGCGTCAACTTTCCCGGTGTGCCAATGATAATATCAGTAGTGTTCTGTTCGTTGTAAATGACAGGACGACAGGACCTGTCGTAAGCATCAGCATTATGGATTTCTCCAACATCCTTTTTCGGGACACATATCTGTTCTTCTCGCTTCAAGAGTTTCATCTTCGTAACATCCCAAAGACACATTCGACCGTCCATTGCTAGACTTGCCAGAACTGTCGTTTTACTGTTAACGACGCTGGCGGCTAGGCCACGAATACCACAGTGATCGTGGAATTCCTTAGACTCTTGTTCCAGCAAACGTTCGGACCCAGTCATAATATCTTGGCTCGTGACATCAATCACACACATTCCTGCTTCTGAGGCAATAGCTAGAAGATAAGAAGACGACGAAGATGAGGTGTCGTCATCACTGTCACTCGTCTGCGGAAGAAACACCAGATCTCGAATAGGAGCACCTAAATCGGGACCAATAAAGTAGGAACTGTTGTCAACGATGCCACAATCTTGAGACATGAGATCATCGTCGTTCTTCTTTTCTTCGGCCGACTTGATTTTCTCGATAGCTTGCACATAAGGATGAAGGACTAAAAGTTCGTCGTCGGTGTTTTGATCAAAGGTATAAATTTGCGTCGATCCCGTATCAAAACCGACGGCCAAACGTTTCCCATCTTGGGAGACAGCGATGCTACGAACCTCGTCATCGTATTGTTGGACAATGGCGAATTTGTTGCTGGTGCTGTTCTCGGTAGATTCTTGTTCGGGAAGTAAGCAACTCACGTTACCACTTTCACCGCCGTAAGCAAGTAAGTGCCCCGATGGCAGATAAGGAAACGACGAGGTTTGTCATCGTTTTCGTCATCCTCGAGACCCAATGATAGAAGACAAGGTTTCTCGTCGTCCTGTAAACCCTCTTCGGACATTGTAAGTGTTATTGCAGAGTATGGTATATATGAAATCGATATATTTTCTCTGGTTGTTTGGTGCTCTTGAGATTGATTCATTGTGTCTACTTTGCTAATAAAAATGCATGTAACGCAAAAGTGCGGCATGTTTGTTGTATCTACTTCTTATTGTACACGGTACAACACCAAAAAATGACAGGCGCGCCAAGCAATGAAAGTACCCGGATGTACTTCGAAAAAGAAAAATGGCGCGAAACGAGAGGAGGGGCTACGGTTAAACATTATTGTGATAACGAGTAATTTTGTTCAAAATCTTAATTTGATCTTCGATCAAGATTTTCTTTCCACATCATCAGAAATATTTCTTGAAATGAGAACGATTGGCAAAAACCAGGAAAGGAAGGATCATAAAATAGACAGTGTACCATCATATTAGTCATGACTACTAGTACCACAAATAAGGACATAGATGAGGAACAATTATTAGTCGAGGGGAGCTTGCCCCTTCGACTGATTTCAATCGTCGTTAAGGGATTTGGTAGAGGTAGTACCGATCTTGGAATTCCTACTGCTAATTTGTCAAGGGACGGAATAAAAATACAGAAAAGAAGTAGTCTGGCGAATGCTTCCTTCGACGATCTTCCTACTGGTATGTTGGAGATTATTCTTCTTTGTTTCTTTTTCTCTTCTCTCTTTTTGTACTTTACAAGCTAAGGTAAAAATGTAATAATTGTTCTTTCTAATATTTAGATCGCATCTCAATATATACATATCTATTTATTCATTCCATTATTTATCTATTTATTTATTCATTCATTTAGGGATATACTGGGGATTTTGTCGCATTGGTACAAATCCTGCGATTTTTAAGACAGCATGTAGTATAGGGTATAATCCATATTATGGAAATAAAACGAAGACTGTCGAACCTCATTTAATCGCATCTATAGACGACAGTGAACATCGACATGCAAGTTCTTGTCAGGAGACATTATTAGGAGAATTTACAACCAACCAATTCGTCTTACATTGGTTGGATATTTAAGACCAGAACTACCATTCGAAGGATTGGAAAAACTTGTCGCTGCAATCAAACAAGGTGAGTTGTGTTGAGTGATGGAATTAATTTCAATAATTTTTTATCTTCTCGCCTCAGAATTTTCTTTGTAACTAATAACTGTCTCTATACTTATTAATTTTCGCGCTCTATACTCAATGCGGTACGACCAACACGTTTATATATAAATGGTGCAGATATTTTGGATGCTGAAAGGTTAGGCGATGGTAAAGATTTATCAACAATAGACGAAAAGAAATGGGTTGCATCGGATGATGATATTTCTTCACCATCATAGTAATATTCATAGAGTAGATTATTCTAGAATCAGAAGAATGATTTTTAAAACTATTTCCATTCAGAGCATACCGGTAGAAGATGAACAAATTTACAACCAACAATTGATTCTGCAAGATTAAAAAAAGGTTTGTTTCGCACTATTATTATTTACCGTGACCTTTACGGTAGGAAGTCTAAATGATAATAAAAAATGATACTAAATTGATAATCTTAACCCCAGAAAGGACAAATTAATAAGGAGTAGCAGCCATCCGACTTCGGGGCTTCCGAAGTTTTCCACCCCCACCAGCACGAGCCACTGCACCTTCTTTTCTCTTCCTGGTAATAATTATTTGGTTTCCATTTCCATTTCCATCAATAGATGTTTTCGATGAGAAACGGCCCCATTCACACATGCGTGCATCTTCACCTACTGTAAAGAAGGATGATCTGTTAGAATTGTATGACCAAGCCCGGATGACTCCTCGATGGCCTCCCCGGAGGCAATGAAGTGGAGAAATCTGTTGTTCATCGACTTGAAAGACCGCACCGTCTCCTTTGGAAGATCCAGCAAGCATCAACAATTCCTGTCGTGCAAAATCCCAATGACAATCGACTAAGTATTCTATCGGATGAACGGATGATGATGATACAGATGTCGTGGCGACGTTTTGTCCGTATCGTACAAGCTGATTATTTAGATATTCCCGCGTATTACCGAAATCTTTACGACAGTTTGCATCGTCTTTATGATACAACTGAAGGCTTTCTGATCCAGTCAAACAATAGATAGCCTCCGAGTTTGGTCCAAAGAAGCCTACATCTCGAATCGGTGATTGAACTGTCAGAATATTTGTTATAGCACTTTCCTCTGTCGTTTTACTCGTATCAAATACACATGCAAGGCCATCCTCTGATCCCGATACCAGTGTTGAAGTTGTAGTTTTACTTGTACAATTAGAATCTGATGATTGTGTAGCAAAGCTCTGAAATCGCACCCTTGTAACTTCGTTTGTATGAGCCTGACTGTATGTTCCCAAAATACCCCGTTTCTCCCGTATATCATAGAAATGAATCTTCCCCTTGCTACTTCCAACAGCTGCAATTTTTCCATCGAATCCCATAGAAATACATAAGGCTTCCTCGTCTGGTCGAAGCGTATTTGTTATTTCTACTGCTGGATTTATTGGTTGTCGAATGTCATACAATGTGAGACTTCCATCGTTCGCTGTTGCTGCCAAAAGATTTGTATCGAATGTATCAAACGTCATTTCTGTAACCAGACTACTATTCCTTTGATATGTATGCAAGTGCTGCAAGGTAGTTTGATCATAAATTTGAACCTCCCCATTGCTCAATGCACACCCAACCTTTTGACGTTCTTCATTTGTAGCAACGCATAGCACCCAATCCCCGTCGTCAAAATAGTCGCCATCGTTCAGAGTGCTCTTTTTTGGATTAAAACTAGTGACTACTGTCCGGGATGGCGAGAGTTTACCTACGTTCTGGTGTGCAACGAATGCATTTCCCACTCCATGATTCATCATGATATTTTCGATGCTATGTGCTTGTGTGTGAATGGGAGCTACTACGGCAATGATTAAGGTTAGAATAGACAGAATCTACCAATCTTGATAATGATCATCGGACGCACTGGTAGATACGCAATACTTTGATGCTATACTACACGTCGGACCTATACATGGAGTAGTGTATCAAAGTTTATCAATCGATCGAAAGATAAACAGTTTCAAAATTCAATAGTTGTCGGCGGCAAAAGCGAAAAGATGTGTGGCTACTGATAGCGAGGCGCGCGGTAAGTCCCGAGTAAAATGAGATTAATTGTTTCTATTTTTATTTTTAAATATTCTGCTTATAAATTTACACTCTACTATATGTTGAATGTGATATCATTGCATCCAAAAAGGATCCTGTCTTTCGAATATATCAGTGCAAGTGACAATAGTACGGATGTATAACAAAGTCTACGTGCACGTGGGATATGCAGTAATATTGCATAGGACTAGTAGTCTTACTGTAATGGATGATTAATTACAACCGGTCAATTGTGGAGCTTGATAATCATACATGTGGGTCCATAAGTTTGCACCAAATTTCAGACCCTTTTCTACTGGTAATGCCTGGTGCATCATGCGGCCGTCTTTTCCCATAGGATCTGCGTTCATAGCACTAGGCCATAGAAGTGCTCGTCCTTTCTTTGGCATCACAGTTATTCCTAAGTCTGGAAAATCGGTACCCTTTACAACGCAGAAATGAAAGAAAAAAATGGAAAAGTAAATGAGCAAACACAACAACACAACGTTCAATTATAACATGTTCCTGTCTCGTTCTCGTTCTCTCTCCACTTACCCCTCCTGCTTCTACATCAGATAGATACAAGAAAAATGTCAAGATCCTGGGACCACATTGCCTACTCTTTTGATGAGGTATATAATCATGATGGGTCTAACAAGAAGCGAAAAAGGTAAAAAGTGAGATCGACGTAAATTTAGTTCAATATTAAAGTTTAGCTTGTGAAAATTGTTTGTTGTCCTTACCTTGTAAACTGTGTTTTGTGCGTTTTTAGTCATTTTATAGTTTGGAATAAATAATAGCCACAAGAAAGTCAGATGAGTCTTATACTGTAATGTAACATAAGATATTCAATCTCACGCAGGTAATGATGTTACGAGTATTATTGAATACGTACATTGTCCCACATCATACTTAAGGATTTGAAAGTCTTCGCTGTTCTGAGGAGGTATCCCCATAACAGTGGACATCCTATTAAGAATTCGTGTCGGAATTATTTTCTCTCTACAACCATTGCGGGTAGTGCACCATGCATTTTCGGATGTTCTTCCCGTGCTTTTTTTAGATTCAACAGATCCGTCAAAATTTTGTGCTCCAACATCTTCGCTCCGTTTGTAACCCTCGTCGTATCCATGCTGAATAAGTGCATCAGTTTCCTCATCGGTGAGAAAATTATCCAATGTAATTACCCACGGTGGCAATTTCTATCAGATTGAATATTTACTTCCGTTGCAGACTCGTCACTTGGTCGAGAATAAACTTTAACTGAGTATTCGGTCATATCAGATTTTTTAATCGTTGTCGTTCTTCGTCCGATAATGTTCTATTCCCTGGAGCTCTTTCAACAATTCTTTCAAACATTTGTTTAAATCCCCCGGACCAAGAGCTGGAACTGCATCGGGAAGTTCTGGACAACGAGTTGCCATATCAATTAGGTGGCATGTCTTGCAAGCTTTGAGATACGAAGCAGCAACGTTCAGTTAGGTATTTGTTATTAATTAATTATACGAAAAGAAAAAGTGAGTGCGTGACGTACCTGGGGCACATTGTACCTTCATAAACGATACATTTGCTTCGCATTCTCCGACCGCAGCCCAAAATGAACAGAGCTCATTCTAGAAACGATAGCGAAATAGAACGAAGAGTACAATACATGTGAGAGCATGGACTTTTCACTTTTCACTACTACTACACTACTACTGTTAGATTGAAATATACATACCTTATTTTTGCAGTTATCCTGAGTCTTCGAAGAGAGAGTAAGAAATCGTCACTCTTTTCCATATAGTCTATCATTTCTCGTACATTATCTAAGGTTGCTTGTCCCTTTTCTCCTGATGCAACTTGCTTTTCTCCAAATTACCAGTCCTTTTCAGCATATCTACAATTGGGTCTGTTTTCGTCTTCGATGTTGCTGCCGTTGTCGTTGCCGCACCCTCACAAACACCACAACTCTTTCTACAGTTCTTTTTCATGTATTTCGGGTTCTCGTCACATTCTCCCATATCCTGTAGAATTTAGAATATTGTTGTTGTTGATCACAGTGATAGAACTAAAAGTATTAGAGAATCTACTCTACTCCGAATATGCAAGAACAAAATTCATTCTTTCTTCGAATCTCAATAACACCCGTATCAACAACAAAACATCTCAAGAAAAAAATTTGATAGATAAAGTTCTTACCGCCCAGCCACTACAAAGTTCATGATCGTCTGTACACAATATCTTCTGTTCTCTCTTTCCTCTGTTTGGTGCATCCTTGTTCTTATCCTTAGTGCTATTATTTCCACATTTACCAACACCACAGGATAATGGACAATACTTTTTCACTGATGGAATAGTTTCACATTCGTTATCCCCAGCCCAAAAGGAACAATTTATATGAATGTCAATACATTCAATATTTCGACGAGGGACTGGCTTCATATCAGTGCACGCCACTGGACAATATGTTTTCATGTAGGATGGATCACGATAGCATTCTCCCTCATCTTTCCAAGAAGGACTGAAAAGAAACGAAAAATCATCGTAATGCAAATGCAAGAGGCGTATGATATTGTACCGTAGAAAAAATTACCGCCCAGTCCAGAAAACAAAAAACGACATTGTGAGAGAGAAAATATCTCGAAATATCTCTCTTTAGTATGGAACAAAAGCACACGTATTACACACTAACACACACGCCACCACCCCCCCCCCCCCCCCCCCAAAAAAGAAAAAACTCAAACTCACCAACGTATATGACTATCGCAAGTACCATCAGCTCCACATTCTTGAGAAGCAACTGGTTGAATCAAGGAAAAAAGGATAGCCGTCAATCCTTGGAACGCAAAACGTGTGATTAGATGCTGTACTTTCATAATGACGTAGCGATATGGTATATACGTATCGTTTCTTCAGTATAGTTGATTTGTTTTGGGTGTAGTTTTACTAATAGTAGTTGTCCACGTCAAATGGTTCAGTATGCCATACAATAGTTGTAGTAGTCTTGTTCACGTCAAATTTAATGATACGGTCATTTTTGATGCTACTGTAGGAGCTTGATCGTAGAATTTTGATTAATGATAAGTAGATTTTTCCATCATAAATTTTGAAAATTTTGAGAATTTTCTACCATACTAAGATTCACGCGGGCCTTATATTATCGTCTGTCCATACATCACAATCTCTTTGTCAACCAGCCAACCAAACCACTCGTCGACACGCATCGCGAAGGAAGAAATGAGATTTGCTTTTTCTGTTTGGAATATTTATTTGTTGCCGAAAGGAAGAGGACTAGTAAAAGTGCGACCGATCTCTTTCCCGTAATAGATTGAAGATAGAGAGTAACCGAGATAACAATTGATTGATTCAACTACAAGTATATCGATTTTATATACTGTACACCACTTATTTGAAGTATACATAAGCAAAAAATACATTAAATTAAATAATCACTATGGGACGAAGAGGAAATAAGAAGTCAGCGTCCGATATGGCAGCAGCTGCAGAACCAAAATTTTCGGAAGAAGTAAATGATTCTGACGATGAAGAAATTCCAGAAGACGAGGCATTCAATTCGGACGATGAGCGTCGATATGGTCATTTCTTTGAGAATTTGAAAACACGCGACTATATGGAAGGTGATAGTGAAGATGACGAAGAAGAAGATAGTGACGATGATGATGATAAGAATACAAATGACAAAGGCAAAAAGAAAAAGAAAAACCAAAAGAGAACTCTGGATTCTGATGATGATGATGATGTTACGAGTGATGAAGACTCTGACGACGATACTAGTGAAGATGACGACGACGATGATGATGACGATGATGATGGCGGCCAGTATATGCTTGATTTATTGAACAAGCTAGATGGTTCAAATAGTGGAGGAGGTAATAACGACGGCGAAGGTGATAATAGCAAGCTCTCTTTAGCGGCAATGGGAAAGATTCCAGAATCTGATTATTCCAATTCAATATCTAAGAAAGGTCTTACATTAGATAATTTAATGGAGGGAATTCAGGATACTCAAGGCTTCCGTGATCTTCAAAAGTCATTTACCAAAGCCCCATCAACAACACCAGCACCCATGGACAAAAAACTTGCGTCTCGTGTAGAACGAAAGATTAACTACACGGCACGATCGAGGGATATTTCTCGATGGGTTGAGATCATACAGGAGAATCGTAAGGCAGAATCACTCGATTTTAAACCGAAAGAACGCGTACAATTAACTCGAGATATACTGGTAGAAAAATTTCAACCCAAGACAAACTTTGAAAAGGAAATCGAAGAAGCGTTGGAGGAAGCTGGTCAACAGGACGAGGAGGCTGTTCTTAAGGGAGAAGAGGAAGCCCTGCAAGATGATCTAGGTGCGAATCGTTTGACAATGGAAGATTACAAAAAGAGACGTGGTCAACTAGCTCAAATCAGAGCCCTTATGTTCTACCACGAACGTAAACAGCATCATATAAAAAAGATTAAATCGAAGAAGTACCGTCGAATTCGAAAGAAGCAACGTGATCGTATCAAGGAATCTGCTATGGAGGCTGCCATAGAACAAGACGAAGATCTAGGTAAGGAACTAAAAGAAAAAGAAGAAGTTGCACGGATACAAGAGCGGATGACACTTGCCCATAAAAATACAAGTAAATGGGCTAAACGGATTTTAAAACGAGGAAAGAATGTTGATGTTGATACTCGTCGAGCCCTATCTGCACAACTGAAAAGAGGAGATGATCTCCGACGGAAAATGATGGGAGAGGAGGACAATGATAGTGATAACGATTCAAACGGTGAAGAAGATCTGATAGAATCGGCTCGTAAAGTATTGCAAGATACAGAAAATGATTCGGATCCGACTAACGGTAAGACTGGTCTTTTCAAGCTATCGTTCATGCAGAAGGGAGTTCAAAAACAAAGAGAACAGGCCAAAGAAGAAGCGCGGAAACTTTTAGGAGAACTTGAAGCAAATGAAAAAGATGATTACGACGACATGATGCAAAACGAGGAAGAGGAAGTCGTTGAAAAGAAAAGGAAGGCGTTGTCAGATAAAGAAATGAAAGGTGTGCTACAAAAGGGCGAGCTCGTAGCGTCGTCGTTAGAGTTTGGAAATTCGAATTCTATTGCAACCAGTAATGGTATCGAAATCGATCTTGGCAATGGCGAAGATGATGATGATGATGACGACCAGTCTGAAACTTCTTCTATGGAAGGAACTGCTAAGAACGATAGTGGTACAAGTGAATATGTTGCTACGATGGAATTCGACAAGGTCTCATCGAATGATACATCAAAGCAACCGTCAGATACCAAGTCGAATCAGAAGAAGGGAAGCAAAAAAGCTTCTGTGACAGTCACGGAGCGGGTGATCGCTAACGATGGCGAGGAAGCAAATCCATGGATGAAGCCAACCGATGGAAAGGATCCTACCAAACATTCTAAAAACGACTCCCGAGGCGTATTAGCAGCAAAGAAAGCGAAGCGTAAGGGTGTGATAGATGTTGCAGGAGCAACTGAAATTTTGGATGATGGAAAAGTGGACACGCTTGATGGAGTAAATAATGAAATCATTGTGTCGGATAAGGATGGAAAACCCGAAGGAAAGAAAATCAGTATGTTGACTCAAGAGGAACTTGTTCGGAGGGCTTTTGTAGGTGAAAATGAATCGCAAATTGATGAAGATTTCAAAAAAGAGAAAGAACTTATGGCTGCCGAAGCTGCTGACCCTACACGTAAGGTGGGGAAAGAAAAGATTAACTCGGACGACGTAGTTGGATGGGGTTGTTGGACGGACAGGGAGCCCTCCCTCCTAGACCTCGGAAGTTACCGAAGAAAATGCAAGCTCCAAAAAGGAAGAAGGAGGAGAAACGAAAGTTTGATTCCAAACCGGATGTTATCATAAATCGTAAACGACTAAAGAAGACCGCAAATAGTTATATGTTGGCGGATGTTCCTCACCCATACTCATCTCGAGCGGAGTATGAACAAGCAATGTTAGGTGGTGTTGGAAAGGAATGGAATGTCTCGAGTACCTACAAGAATAATACACGCCCTGAAATCCTTACTCGGTCGGGTAAAATCATTCAACCTATTTCAAAGAAAGCCAAAAAAGCTCGACCTGCTGCTAAGTTTTAAAAGAATAATTATATTACATTAGTAGGTACAACTTTGTATTGTTTCAGATTGATACGTCGTTATTACACTACATCTATACAAAGTTAGAACTTCTTAAGCGTCTGTATTGTAGTAGTGCCTATGTTCACATATTGTATGTATGTATGTATGCATGTATGCGTCTATAATTTTGATATAATGTAATAAGAATGATTTAGAATGAATGAAACTAACAAATAGTTACTTCTACAGTATGTATTACCATAACGAACCCGGTCACTTGTATGTAATTCTAATTGTACGAAATTAGTCATTTATTATTTACCAGCTAGTCTCTTTGCTTTCAAAACTAATGGAACAACAACTGCTAGAACAATTACAAGAATGACAGCACCAAGGATAATTGTCATCTTTAAGTTCTTCCATTGCATTTGTTTCTTTAAATCGGTACTACGTTTCTTAAATACCGATGCTTGTTCATTCAATTGTTCAGACTTTGCTGCCATATCATCTGCCTTTTCTGTATTTTTAAGCATACTTGCAATATTGTCTTGCATTTGTCCCTTGACGGCATCGACTTGTCCTAACACCTGTTGCGCTTTGTCAACAGAAGATGGATCAGCAAACTTTTTGCAGGAATCCTCAAGGACTTTCTTTGCCTTCTTCGAGAGTGAGTTTTCGGCAGCAGTCTTAGCAGCATCACCATGCTTGGCAGAAAAAGTTGTATAAAGATCTGTTAACATGGTAATGGCAACTCGAGATGGGTATTGTGTTCCTGTTATAGTAGCAACGCCTGAAGAAGTAATAAAATATAGGAAAATAAGGGGGTTAGAATCTTTTCCTTATTCTTTATAGAAGCCAGCCACACACGTTCATATAGAACTGAATTGACGTCAGTATTTGAAATTGAAACTCTTTTTATATTCATTCATTCAATATTTATAGATAAGAATACTTACAGAGACCATCAACATCCGCTCCGTATACTATTTGATGTTGATCCGATTGAACAACCTTAAATCCACCAAGAGTTCCAGGTTGAGAGAGACCACTTGGTGGATCATTTGAAACGACACCCGCTACGGCCGCAGCGTACGACTTATCCTTTCCACCGTATAAACTGGATTCCGCTCCGCCATGAGTTTCGTATTGTCCAGCATAATCGAATTTAGCAACACAGACAGCATCACCTCCACCACCGATACGATAAATTAATGCACAACGAAGTTTATTGTCTGACATGATGATATTGATAGTATTGTTATTATTATTATTTATATATTTGAATGGATTTGTATTATGAATTCTGTTGTTTTGTTTTGTTTGGCTTTGAATTGTTTTTGTGCAGTGTGTTAATGACCCGGCGAATTTGAGGCACAAAGAAAACAGTCTTAACGGCTATCACGCATTTTGCACAGCAAAAAGCAGAATTAATTTTCGACGGGAATGAAATCGATACACTGATCATGTCAGATCAAGCAATCCTTCATAGCTAAGTGGCGCGCCGAATAAGTCAGTTGGAACAATAGTAGACTTGTAGAGAGTCGCTCAACAACGTCAAAAAGAACAATAATTTAGCATGTATACCACGACTTACAACGGGGCACAGGAAAGAAACAACCCAAATCATAGCATTCATACTGTGTCAAACAAGCCTATTCAACCGATTAACAGCATAACTGTAAAGAAGTCAAAGAAGGGAGGAAGATAACATAGGGACCATTCACATTATGGAAGCCAATTATATCATTGTTAACGAGCAACTAGCTGAACGAGAACAGCAAGCTGATGATGATGATCGATGATGATGATGATGATGCACGGAGGCGAGAAAGACGTCTCAAATTGATTACAGTCCTAAACGAAAATGAAGAATTTTCCTTCCGTATAGGAAATAAAATTGATGAACTGGTCCAGGAATTCATAGATAACACTGAGGGTGACGTACATGCTATGCTTTGTGAAAATGATGCTGAGAATCATCATGGTTTAGATAGCGATCGCGATACAGAAGAAGAAATTGAAACTACTATTAGATTCGATTCTTTCCAAACATTTTATCTCACAACATAAAGAAAAGGGTCCGAATATTATCCTATCTAATGTTTGCACTTGAATAATACGATCACATACTGAACACACACAGCGGGCATGTTTTCTGCAATTTGAAGTCTGTTTCTTTGATTCCTCTCCTAGCTCGGTTAGCTACAGAATTTGGTTTGTTGTTTGATGAAGAATTGAGAGAAAGATTATTTATCAATGATGGGTACGAGAATTCTGCTTCACCTGACCTAATGCATATAGTACTTATTCACTACGGGACCGATAATCGTATTCGGGAACACGTCGATTCTGTTGATAATAAATATTTACAAGTTTTGTTACAATTGAGGAAAATGGGTCTTTTAGATGAAAAAGACATCCAAAGATATGTCTTATGGAAAAGGTTGTGTTAAAAAAATTACTGCTAATGTTATGCAGAAAAGCAGTTACGATTCTTTGGTCGAGTGGGATTCCAACCGCATTATTACGCTCATCTGGAAGTGAATTTTTACCAATTCATAATCACTACATATACAATTCTTCCATTCGAGGATTCAGATAGGTATTTTTGAGGCGGGGATTCTTTATTTTTCAGAGAAAAAAGGAATCAATCATCTGTTCCAATGTGCTTGTGGTGTATGGAAGAGATGAAGCGACGAAAGTCGCAGAAGACTCTCTTATTCGGCAGTCACTTTCTTCTTCTTCTTCGGACAACAAGACACTACCGTTAAACATTGTGGATGCATTATTATTGGCAGCCATCGACGAGGGTATACATTAAGATTGTGTATCTTTTTTCTATTACGGAGACAACCTGATGTCTTACAAAAACTACCATTATCAGCGACGCCACCGGTGTTGGCAGCGGAATCGAACAACAACAACAACAACAATGATGATGATGATGATAATGATAGTGATAATGGGGCGAACGATGGAAACAATAGCGTCCTGGTAGCAATAACGACGAATTCGAGCATAAAACGAAAGAGAGAATAGACCCGTGATATAATCTTGAAATGAATGATGATGATGATGATGATTACTAGCTTTGTACTGTACCAGTGGTATGAATGATCTAGTACTATTAATGGCTGGAATGTCCACATATAATATTCATTTGAGTGTAATAATAATTAGGCCAGGTCTTAATTTTACATGCAGTACTTACTTCTGATGACCCTATTAACTTGTTATTAATGTACTAGTATACAGTATATTGAATATCCATGATAAATGATAATATATTTTTATTACAATTTATTTACCAGCTGATTTTCATTCACTAACTACTAGTGACTGGCGAAATTTTCACTAAAACACGACGAGGTGCAAAAGACCCCGCGCGATCGCGTAGAATTCGGAAAAAAGCAGTTTTTAAGTTGTGACTTGCAAATTTACATGACAAATACACATACGTGATACAACGCTAACAAGAAGGAATGAAGATCGATCGATAGACCGAGCGATATTTAATGTGTGAGAGACATCCTTTTTCAAACAACAAAATTGTGGTTACTTTTTTAAATATCGGACAATGGTAAGAGCAATCTAAATTAATCGCAGCATTTTAATGAGAGGATAGAAGACATATCTATGCATGAAGGCTACGACAGTTTCGTCATTTCGCTGCATCGATTGTCACTTGTTTCACGGTCATACAAGGCCTGCCTGCTTATAACAGGGATTATCACGAGGACTCATGTAGGAATCCGATGAGGAAAACGAGAATTCGTCTACTGTGTAGATAACTAGTGATCAGTAGTGGATTCATGTCATAACGTTCCTGTGTATTTCAGTTTTTCCATTTGTCTCCTGATTATATCGTCTCCCCGGCTTCCTCTAACCCAATTTTGTGTTCATTTATTACTTCTGTTTTCATGTTGTTTCCCTCGGTCGATTCGCATTTTTCTTCTTCTTCAATCTTCCCATGACTTTTGATAAACGTATCGTAGGTTGTATTATCAGCATCAGTATGTACTAGACAGGGCAAGGCCCTTGTCTCTCGACAATTTGTCGAAATGAATCGATTACGTGTAGAAGGTCTGTTGGCTGCTTTTCCAAAGCTTATCGGACACGCCAAACAACACACTTACGTCGAAACAGACGCCGTTCGATACGTTTACCAGCCTCTTGAAAATAATCTCTATTTGCTACTTATAACAACCAAAGCCTCAAATATTGTTGAAGATCTAGGTACATTAAGACTTTTGGCTAAAGTAGTTCCAGATGTGGCGGGGGGGTTCCAAGAACATGCCATTAATGAAAACGCATTTGAACTAATTTTTGCCTTTGACGAAGTTTTGACAGCAGGGGGATACAAAGAAGATGTATCCTTATCGGCCATTCGAACCAACTTACTTATGGATTCGCACGAAGAAAAGATTGCAAACGCGCTTCAAAAATCCAAACAGGATGCTGCGAAGGTAGAAATGCAAAAGAAGGCCAAGACTCTTCAGGAAGAAAAGATGGCCAATCTACGACAATCGTTCGTCACGGGACAACCCACTTCTGTACCAACTGGACGTATGGAAGGCTTTGGAGGTGGCGGTGCACCATCTCAACAAGGTGCTATTGGAGGCTTTATGGATCAGTTCCAGCAATCTAATCAACAAAATCAACAACAACAGAATAATGTACCGGAAGAATACAACCCATATGCGGCCCTACAACAACCCAAGGCAGTTGCAGCTGCTGCACCCAAGGTTTTGGCGAAATCGGGAATGAAGCTCGGTGGAATGGGGGGAGGAAAAAAGAACTCTCTCATTTCAGCCATGGCTGCCGAAGACAACCTGTTTGGTGGTGCCTCCGCTGGGGCAGATTTTGGTTTTGGTGCTCCCGTGGCTCCGCCCGCTGCAGCACCGTCCACTCCACTAACTTTATCGTTAGAAGAAAAGATCACCGTAAGCATGAATCGCGAAGGTGCTGTCGAATCTTGTGAAGTTAAGGGTATTATGAACCTAACCGCTAATACGGACGCAGGTGCGGCTGCTGTTATTGCCGTGAACAAGGCACAATTACCACCTTCCTTTAATTACGCCACACATCCAAAGGTCGATAAAAAAGGATACGAACAACAAGGAATTCTATCCCTCAAGGGAGGGAAGGGATTCCCAGTTGGACGCGGTGTTGGAATTTTGCGCTGGTCGCACAGTAGTGAGGATGGTGCTCCTATTAGTATCAATTGTTGGCCAGAAGATGAAGGAAACGGAAGAATCATGGTTAATATTGAAATGGAACTACTCCGAGACGATCTTGTTCTTCACGATGTCAATATTTTGATCCCGCTTGGAACCCAACAACCTCCTGCTATTGAAAGTATAGATGGACAAATGAAACATGATCCAGCAGCTGGTATGATGTGCTGGCATTTCGATGTTGTGGATGCCAGTGTTAGTAATGGAAGTTTGGAATTTAGTGTCGAAGGAACAAATCCTGACGTCTTTTTCCCAATTCAAATTGCCTTCCGATCCGAGACTTTACTCTGTCCTATCGTTGTTACTGGAGTTACTAACTCTTCCTCCGGAGCTCCTATTCCCAACGAAATGACGAAAACATTTTCAGCAGAGAGATATCAAGTAGCATAAAGATACAGAATTAATTGTACATATATATGCTGCTTTATAAATAATATTATGCTACTTGCAGGACCGTTTCTGTTTGTGATAGACTGTCGATTGTCTAACTACATTAAAACTTCTAGGCAACTGTTGAACGACTTTCTAATTGATGATTTTGAATTTTTATATATAATAGTATAGGATATGAAATCAGTGAGTAGAATCATAGTTCAAATGGCAACTCTACTATAACCACTTTTTGACGCAAAAAATTTGGCGATACATTTACTTCCAAGTAGGTGGTCTTATAATGTTTGGAGAACAAAACTACAATGATCATCTGGTACATTCCATCAATAGTATCTTCCGTGAAGCCACATCAGTTATCTTAACAGAATTTTGAGTACAACTATGCTATGGAAAGTGAAAGATATTCACAGTATAGCAGTGAGGCAGGGTAGTATTCTCTACAACTGATATAAATTACAGTAATTCTTCTCTTAGTATCATTTTCCAGGTGAAGAGTAATGCTAGCAAGCTCACAACTCTTATAACATGTAGTGACTTGAGTCTCACTTACTCACTACTGTACTACACATGGTATGTGAAAACGGTGGGAGGCAAGACGGTCTCAAAAAAAAGTAGCCATTAATCAATTTCAATCACGTGTTAATTATTCCTGTACAAAATAAGAAAAATACATCCTGTTTTCAAATTTCAAAATTGATATAAAGATATTGAAGTTCGACGCGTTTCCACAATGTTCAATGTAACATTCAATGTACTCTTGTAGGTGTTCTCATAGCAAAGTTATCAGATTACTTCACTCTACTTGTACCGTTATTCGAATATCATATCATAGATACTGAAGATAGTATTATTTGAGTTTGAAATATGGGTGCAGGTCGTAGGTCTCGCCACGCTCATCAAAACAATCCGCGTCAATCATCCGACGATTCTGTTGGAACCCTCAATAGTAACGGTAATCGATCCAAAGGAAGCGAGAATCAAAATAACAGTCAAAATCACCAAGAACTTGCCAAGGCCAACTTGGACTTCAATACTGCACTTCAAGAAGTTGATGGTGATGGGGGGAAAGAAATCACTTACGTCCTATTAATAGTTGCCATTTCAGTTATCCTCGCTATGGTGATTGGGGTTGCTGCTGGGATGACAATTTCTATCCATTATTTTGAGAATCAAAATCCAGCCGTTTCTCTAGGTGGAATGAAAACAAATTACCGAGATAGTCCTTTGTTATATTCCGGACCGTCGGGTGTGTATCAAAAAGTAACAACACTAGATCCTGTCATTGCTTCGAGCAACGTCGTACAGAGAGATGGAAATTTGGACCTAGGAAAAGTTGTCACCGCTACCTCAACGGGTCAATTGAATGTATTGATGGTTGTAGATGAAATTACGCCTCTAAATTCGAATTCCGAACGTGCACAATATCGCAACCACGACGAAAACAACAACGCAGCTAATGAACACAGGTCGGGTGGTTCAGATCATGCAGATGGCTCAAAGGAATCTAAAATTGGTAACTCGTTGACAAGGGAACAAGCAGAAGCCATTGCTCCGGGCTACCATAAATGGGAATCGACTCAACCAAATATCGAACTTAGACAACCAACAGCTCTACCATTATTATGCAGCGATGGTGTAACATTAGGATTCGATAGTTGGGCGAAGTTGCGAACGGCTGTACAAGAAGCTAATTCAATATCTGCAGAAAGATTTATGAAATGGAATGAATACTTCGCAACACATTCAATTACAGCTTTTCAGGATGATCGTTTGTACTACGAGGAAGATGTAATATTTTCAATATGTCCAGGGTCTGTTCTACGAGCAAGGAAGGGATCTATATTTATCAATGCAGAAAATGTTGTCTTGGAATGCAAAGGGAAATGTGTGGTAGACGTTGGGGGTACCCATCTTGCCTTTGGAGCGAATGCCAAAAATATACTTATACGAGGTATCACATTCCGTAGAGTCAGTGCGAGTAGTTTAACATTTTTCCATAACGGAGCTGATGCATCCTTTGAAGATTGCTCATGGATCAATGATTATGGAATCAATAATTATGTCGGCTCAATTGCAAATGTCAATTCAACCAGTATCGTTAATTTCTATCGATGTGAGATAGGACTTGGAGGAAAGATAATTGCAATGGGCACATCATCTGCTACTACCAATTCTCTATCAATACGAGTTTGATGACTTTGAACTAGGATATATTGTACTGTCCGTCTACATAAATTGTATACTGACGAGTCCTCGGAACAAAGATACTAAGCAAGAGTGCTCAAGTTTAAAAATTGTGGCCGATGTGATAAATATGAAGGCTATTACTATTATTATTATTATTACTAGATATTGAAAAAATAATGCAATCAATTTTCATACTGCCAAATATTTCTATTTCTAACAACGAATATTTCCACTAGCTAGTGTTAAATCATAATTGAATCGATGTATAATAAAGGCTAAATGGATTGAATCCAGGACTTACAATCAATCTCGATTACTAATACTACTGGTGCACGTCGTTTTCATTGATTTAGGGTTGCATTTGTTACCCTTCTTTTCGACTATATATTTCGATTCAATCTCATCTCGTTCAGCTTTCAATTGGACAGAAATTTCTTCAAAGCTTGGCCGATCCTTAGTATTTGCGCTCCAACTACGACCAATTATTTTAGACATTCGTGATGACCACGTTGAGAATATTTTTGGTCTATACCCTCTATTACAGACTCTATCAATGATCATCTGTTCAGTGTACAGTGCAAAGGGTGGTTCCAAAGCTAAAATATTCCACATTATCATGGCCCAACTATAAACATCGGTTGATAGGTTGTAGGGTTTCCATTGTGCATTCTCGGGTGACATATACCGGATAGATCCAGTGCAACCAGTCATTTTATATAGACCATCTTCGGTTCGTTCGTCATCTCTCAATTCTTTCGCTAGACCGAAATCAAATATCTTCAGTATTCCATTGGAATCAAACCCAACATTATCAGGTTTCTGTGTATGCATATTATTATTATTATTATAATTATTATATTTAGAGTGCGATATAGCCAAGAAAAAAACGATTCTTCGTTAGACGACAAAGAGCAATTTCTACCGAAGATATACACTTGTAGACTCACTCAAACATAATACAGCCCCCCTTCGTTTAGTAAAAAACGTGTAACAACAACAACAACAACAAAGAAACAAACTTACCAGATCTCTAAAGACAATATCTTTTTGATGTAAATATTCCATTGCTGCTGCAAGATCATAAGCAGCTGATATACGTTCCATTTGTAATTTATGTGCCTTCTTTTTACTTCCAGTAAATACACCTGTTATACCCTTACATTGACGGTCCATATCCATCCAACCTTTAACTTTTTGACCAAGTGTTTCATTCAATCGTTCTAATATTATAAAATATCCATCCGAAAATGCACCATTATTGGATATCCCCCTCAGACTAATAACATTCTCATGTTGTATTGAGGCTAAGAATCTAGTTTCCATTGCTAAATCAACTGTACCTTTAAGAAAATTTATTTTATCGGAACGTTTCAAATCTGATGATATTTGTTTCATTACATATCGGGTTTTATACTTTTTTCTTCCACTACTACCGTTTTTCCGTCCTCCTGGACTACTCCGACTGCTGGCAATTTTTTTGTTGTGGTGGTTCTGATCATTGTTACAACCTATACTACCAGTTGATAACGAACTTGTTTCTGATACTATTCCATTTCCATTACTAAAAGCACCACTACTATTATTCTTATCACCGTCTCTTGGTTCTGATCTCATTCCATTACCACTTGTTGTATTCTTTTTACTATTTTTTGACATTATTCTATTATATCTGGCAGACAAACTAAAGCTACTTAACTTTGATGAAAAAGATCTATTCGTTTCTCCTCCCACAGAATAAGCATTCGAGAACGAGAAAATGGGACACGAACATTCTTTAACAACACAAAATGCACCCCTTCCCAAAACACGACCTATTACCATGTCTTGTTCATCAATTTTGTGGACTCGTATATCATTTAATATATCGTTGTTCGGTATTATATTATGATGAGTATTATTATTGTGAGTATTATTATTATTGTTGGTATTGTTCTGATTATCAGCAATATCATTTTCATCATCGTCATCATTATCAGCATTCTTCGGTGGTGGGACCTGTTTGATCAAATTAGAAACAAGTATTTTTTCATGAAACACATCTTGAGCGGTCCTTCGTAGTACTTCTAAGGATGCTACTTTCATATCCTGTACGATAGCCTTTTCATCTGCTGAAGAATTCATTGCCGTACGTACGACCTTGCTTTTGCTTGGCTTGGGAAAGGGATACAAATAAATTATCTTATATCAGTGATGGAATGGAGGTTGTTGTACTGTAGTCCTACTGTAGCTATCAATTAATTGTGTTCTCAAATAGCTAATAATAAATAAGTTCAATCGACAATACAATCGGTTATCCCCAGTTACAGTACTTTACTAGCAAACGACGTACACTAATTAAAAGTGTAGGACCCTATATAAATAAAAGGTCGTCGCGGCGGCAATATAGTGGTACCTGTACTGTACTGTACTACTGTAACAAGAAGTGAACTATAATAATTTTAAAATTGTAGGCTGTTAACTAATGCACGTGCTACTTCCTTGTGAGGGCATAATTCAAACTCTACATTGCGAGGAGCACTTATCGGCATGTATAATGAATTACTGCTTAATCTATTACTGTAGTACAATAATCACAGAAGAATGTGAAATACTAGTACATTATTATTTATTAAGCCAGTGAACGCATTTCGCTGTTGTGCATAATATTATGCGTCGTGTCGTGGTGTTATGATTTATTTTGAAACGAAGATTATTACTACTGTAGCTTAGAAGTTATTGCTGCCTAAAATATCAAAACGTTTTGGAAGCTCTTCGCACATGCCCCACAAACACAGATATTTAGACTATTTGAGTAAGATTCTTCTCTAAAATAAGCGAGTCTATTATACTATATTACATCATTCATCAATCCCAGTAGTCATTCACCAATTCGCCAACTTTCAAACAAAATGCATCCGCATCCTCTTCAAAGGCGCAGTGACCCAACCCTTCCATTTCGATAATGGGAACAACTACTTCATCAGTAGTGGTTGCTTTCACATTCTCCACAAACTTATATACAAGCTTGCTGGGAACAATCTTGTCTTTGGATCCTAAAATAATAACCACTTTGGTGTTCGGTAGTTCCAAAACACGACGCATCAACTTTATATCATCGTCCAGTTCGTCTTCTTGTGGCATTTGTTGCGCCGCAGCAAAGTTCAATAGACCATCCTCCCAGCCGTGTCCAATGGATGGCCATGCGTATCGCAAGACATCGCTATCTGTGACAGTATTTTTGTTTCCGTACGCCAAAGACAATCCCGTCCTCCAAGAATTCTTCGTGCCGACAGCACGGCGCAATATATACCTAGTGATTGGGAGTGTGACCCTGTGCTGAATAGCAAAACCGACATCTCTCCGACGGCGACCCATCCATGATTGTGGTGAAGTCTTGTTAGATGGTTTCTTTCGACTGAGAAGACCTAATGCTGGCGATGATAAGATGATCAATTTTGGCATGTTGTGAGGTAATTGTGTGGCTAGTCTCAAAATGGACAAGGACCCCATGGAATGGCCAACTAGAGCTACAGGAAGGACTTTTGCAACATTGCCATTATTGCCATTATTGGCATCAGCAGCAATATTTTGTAACAATATCTGCTGGGCAATACTGGCAGACTGCTTTGATGTGTACCACCTTGTGTCTTTGGGTCGATCGGTAAATCCAAAACCAACAGCATCATGTCCAAGAGCTGTCCGTGCACCAAGTTTGTGGGCCAATGGTGCAAATAAAGGAAGCCAAGATAGAGACGACGCCCCAAATCCATGTTGGAAATAAATCGCATCAAACCTTGCCGTTGTTCGATTATTAATTGACATAGTAGTAGAATCATTATCATTATTTGAATTTGTTGCAATAGTAGCGTTATTGTTATCGTATTGCAAATAATGCACACCCAATGATGTCTGATGTTTCGTCGCCAATTCATTCCCTACTGAGGAGGTCGTCGAGTTTTCTCCTGTTGGTATAGTGATTTTACTATACCTAGAATGTGTGGAGGGCAAGTAATAACGACGTAGCAAATTGTCTATGGAAATTCGGGATGGTTTCTTATAAATTTCCTGTAAACAACATTGGGCTGCAAGTGTCAACGTGATAGACTTAAACAAAAACAATGATACTTGACGCAATATTTGTAGATAGGATGATGCACCGCCAGCTACTGTATGTTGCAGTGCAGTCCTCAACCAAAGAATAATAGCAAATGGATGCAACCTAGGAATTTGTTTCCAAGTAGAAACAGCAGCCAACCAAGATCCTAATAAAATATTGATTACTAGTACAGGGCGTGGCAATGGTTGATAGTATGGACTCAAACTCTTGGGAATCATATTGAGAGAGGGTTGAATAGCAACAGGGTTTACTACCGTCGTTTCTTCGATTATTTCTATTTCTTTTCGTCGTCCTTTCGCATTGAATTTTGACAACAACGTCGATGCAGCTGTCCAACCTTGTCGAACGAAACTATTATTCGCATTCTTCCTATTTTTATTTACATCGGCACTGCCATCGGAAGATAGATTTATAGTAGTACTGATACGAGATGATGTGGTAAGAGTACTATTGCGAGTGGGAATACCACTGCCACTGCCACTACTACTACTACTACTACTACTACTACCACAAATGCTACTGCTAGGTCCCGTCATCATCCTCCTCTTCGCCTGGGTCGTCGTTTGCGGATTGTTGACTTTCATCGTTATCGTTTCCCTGTTTGGCTGCAGCAGCAACGGCTTGATTGATAGCTGTGGTGCTAAAGAATCCTTCAAAATCGGGATTAAAGGAATCACTATTCCTGTCACTTCCCGGTGGATATAAACAAAATTCGCACATTCGTTAATACAAAGTTGTAGATTGGAAGATAATGGATCTTTGCTTTGTTGATGTTATTGTGTGCTGTAGGATTTGTGTTGTACGCCGATGCATAGTCGATTCCTGAAGCAGTTTAGAGCGATCGATGACGACGTTCTTTTTTAGTAGCACTTCAGTTATTGTAATTTCAACTTAAAACGCACAAAAAAACCTGCCAAAAAAACCTGTCAAAAATAGAAAAATCAGTTCTTGCGCGTCCGTCGTCGACCTTTATCATAAACAATAAAAATATAAAAATTGAGCAGAATTTGCTTTTAGATTTTTCTAGCCCCCAATCTCGAAATCGTACATTTTCTGAACATGCACTTTTACCCTTTTACTTTATGGGATACATCTTTACATACACTGTACACACATACTTCGACAACTACAACTACAACAATGGGGAAGCAATTACGATACCGTATTGCACAATGAAATATTTGCTGCCAAGACCAATGGCTACCAATCTAAAAAGAAATTTGAATCTTCAATTTTTGACATCAATATCGAAAAAGGGAGTACAAGTATGTTCAATTTCAAGCACGACGAGTACTACTATTAGTAGTAACCACGCTCGTATACCGGATCCTTCGTTCGTCAATACACTCAACGCTCCATTCGACTTTGATGCATCATGTGCTGTTGTATATAATGAGTACATTACTTCGACAGAAGAAGATCTTGTAGCGAACGATATCAAAAATAAAATGAAACGGTAAGCTATAGAATATTCTGCTTGGTTGGTTTAATGAACGACGACCGACGTGCCATGTTTTGCGACAGTCTATCTATCTGAACAGGATAATGTCAATGGTTCTATTTCTGTCATGAAAAATTGTACTGCCTATACATACTTTGATCACATATTATTTATGATCTATTTTAGATTTTTACTTTTCTATTTGCTGTAAAATTAATAATATGTGTGATGAATTCTTTGAGGTTTTCTTTTACTTCTGAATAGTCCGTTCGTATTCATTTCACTGCCTCCTTTTTGTTGTTGTTATGGTGAGGGTGTGGCAGTTTTTATTTGTTGACTACTGTCAATTGACCTCTAACGGTATTTGTTCCTTTTGCGATTCCGCGGCTCTGAAAATGAATGATGAATCAATGAAAAAAAAAAGTCGCCGATATGAAAAAGGGCACTGGGATGCTGTAATCAATTTATACAAAGAAGTTGAAATTGCAGATGATTCATTTCAGGAGGAAGGTGATGAAAAAAATAACTACTCCGAAGGCATTCCAAAGCTTTTCAATAGAATTCGACAGCAATTGGCGGAACATCACCTGACTGATTATTATGACGATCAAGAATCCATTCATTGGCTCCCGTGTCATGCCATAGACTTGAAGAAAGATGGAGAACTAAATGCACACGTAGATTCTGTCCGATTTTCTGGTGATTTAGTAGCTGGACTCTCTTTATTGTCACCGAGTATCATGCGATTGATTCCATGCGATGATAATGATGACGACGACGACAACAACAAAAATAGTAAAAATTCAACCAAAGATGAAGAACCTTATTATGTGGACATGTTTCTCCCACCACGAAGTCTTTATGTTTTAACAGGAGTCGGACGATACAAATATTCTCATCAACTTCTACCTGACGGTTCCATTTTTCACAAAACTGATACAGACATTGTCGTACGTAGAGATCATCGATTGAGCGTCATCTTTCGTGATTCAAAGCAGCCGTCAAGCTAAGAATGTAAAAACGTAGCTTCATGTTAACCTTATCAATAGATCAACGCCTCATTTTGAATATTGATACTGAATCTTGAAGTAATTTCGACATTGATACTGAATAGTTTCCTGTGGATGGTAGACTGTCCTGTCTTTCGACCTTCTAAGATTTGAATAGCGATCTAAATTTGTTGCCGATACCACCAATTTTAATGCCGTTGTTGCGATTATCAGGACCATTAGGAAGAGAAGCACAAGTAGAAACGCTATTGCTTGTACAAGAGTCGATCATTTGCTGAGTAGTAGCCATTGCTTCCTTCTTTGATAGAAAGGGCACGCTCACCCCATTTTTACCTCCAAACATCAATACGTTATCGTCAAGGTCGATTAAGCATTTGAAGCGACGCATCTGGTCTAGACCGAGGATGCAGCATGGTAGTTTCGATTCAATCACCATAAAAAAGAGACGAAATTCAACATGGCCGACCAAAAGTTCTACATTTTTTACAATACCGACAATACTTGAGGTCCCCACGCCTTTTGCATCACCATAGACAGCTCGATCCATCTTATCCTCCAGACCCAAATTCTTCACCATATCTAAAGACATAGCCGAGCAACTTGCACCAGAATCCACAAGAAGGTTAACTTGTTCCCCATCAAGAATACACGAGACAAAAACCATATGGTCGGCGTTAGCATTTTTACCAAAATTGAATCCATCTTGTAATGGATTCTCGCTATTCTCTCTATCTGCTCGATTTATTTGTCGACGACGTGCTTTTTTGCTTTCGTTTGCCTGCAGTGCCATGGCGAGTTCCATATCTTGAACCAAGCGTCTGTCATCTTTCGATTTCTTCTTCGTTGCAAAAAAACTCTCGCTCATAATGTCTTCTATCTCCCTTACTAACACTTCTTTTAGAAGTAGACTCTTACTCTTCCCCTACCGATATATCTCTTTTCTATTTACACACTTGTTTGTATACGATACTTCTTTGAAAGTAGATCCTTACTATTTCCCCTATCGATATCACACTTGTGTATACAAATTGTATATACAAATGAAGACGCTGTATAATTTTTCAATCTTGAAATACTCGAATACATTCTTTAATTCTACTCGCTCAGGTACTTGCTTTTATTGTAATTCAATACAGTATTCAATGTAAGAACAGATTTAATTTTATTTTTGTTGCGACGATTTATTTGATGAAATGAGAAGACTAACGGTAACTTACGTTATTTTTCTATTTAGGGAAAAAATTCTAGCGAGGATCATAATTTCAAAATTACGCGCGGGTATTTAATTGTTTTAGGGATGTGAAATGGTACTTCAAGTACTTACATCAAAGTGAGTTTTGCTCCTCCTCTCACCTAATTCACAAGTTTCCTAGTGTAATAATGTTAGTCTTGAACTCTTTGTAGTTCTTCATCATTGGGGCTAGAAGGGACGGAAACGATATCCTTGCTCTTTTGTTCAGTCTCTACTGCTGTTCCTTTGTTCAGACTTTATCTCTCATTGTTATGCTTCAAAATGAACATTAGTATCATAATATCTTTACAATCTCTACACTCTCCATGATCAATCCTATCTTGTTGTACGAAGCTGCACATACTTTCACTGTGACTCAAATTATTTGCCTTTGGGTATCACCTTGCTTAATGGTGTGGTTTTGGCAGTATTGGCCTATTATATGGCAACAACTACTTACTCCCAAAATTGGTGTTCCTTCCTTCTCCTCTCTTTGTTTCATCAACTGTGTACGTGACACCCAGGAACATAATATGTTGTATCATTGGTGTTCCTTTTCATAACTGGTATGGTGAGTAAGATATAACCGCACTTCTTAAGGGTTGATATTTGTTCCCAACAAGGATGTCTGAACAGGTTTGACCAAACCATGCCATGTAAGAAAAGGGAGAATACAAATTTCATACAAACATGACACATGTGGCCAATTCTGTTCAAACTTAACCAAAATTTGGATTGCAAGGGAGTTGGCTAAGATTTGTAACTATAATCACAAAAATTATCTCATATCTATGAAATCATCTATGATACTTGCGAACTCCATTAGTTAGACATGTACTGTATCTACAGCATACAATTTTTACTATTATTGTTTGAGACGAAATAAAATTACCGCAGTCATTATTATTAAGCCTATTTTTACTTTACTTTTAAGTTAAAAATTGAAAATAAGAGGTCGAGGTCTTCTAGCTAGCCACTAATCAATGATTGCTTAACCAACATATTTCAGTAATAGACCATTGCTACCAAGTGCAAATCCCTTGTTTCCGAATTCTTTGAAGAATTTAACGTTGTAAAGGTTACCTGGAATATCATTGGCACTCTTATCAAAACTGAAATTTTTTCCTCCGTCTTGACTTACGTACATAGTATTCGATCCGCCAACAGCCCAAACCTCTGATTTGTTTCTCCATGCAACATCTGTGATTCCAAATCCACCTGTCTTGATATTTGCCTCTTTGAAATCAAATGTATCAGCCTTTAGGTCTGGTTCTGTATAACATATAAGAAGCTTTCCACCGTTCAATGTCATCCAAGCACCCTTATTCAGATCACCCTCTACGAATCCCATATTCTGGATACGTCTGGACGTTCCTCTGTTGTGTGGGATCCAGAAATCATCACCAGGCTCCCAAGTGAGGAAAAAGTTTCCTCGACTGGAAACAGCTAACCAGGCACCGTCGTCGTCACGAATTTGAGAAATAATTTGACCAGTAAAGTACGAAGCTCCACTGACACCACTACTAGAGATACGATTCAATGTAGCATCAATAGTTTCCTTAACCTGCGCCTTCCAATTTCTTCCGGCGTTTTCTGTATAATAAATAGCACCGGACGACGTTGTCATTTCGGCTTTACCAGGACCCAATGATGTGATCGATGTTGGCTCACCAGGGAGCTTAGGAGAAAGAGGAATTCGTTCCCAAGTTTTTCCAGCATCTTTCGTATGAAGCATCAGTGCTGGTTTTCCTAACACCCAACCCTCACCATCAGTGAAGGAAGACACTGTGAATCTGTACGTTACTTCTTCTTCTGCGTCCAAATTTGAGAATGATCGAGCTTCCCATGTTTCTCCACCATCGCTAGTTTCCGCGAAGGAACCACGAGATCCTACCAAGTAACCATGGGTAGGACTGCGCATTTATTTATTACAATAAAGCAACAAAATGTGGTAATATCGTTATATAAAATCAAATTATGGTTAGTTGAAAAAAAATTGCCTAAACATAGCAGATTAAATTAACAGCACCAAAAGACAACACCGACAACCCATTTTTTGATTATCACTCCCAACAAAAAGGCAGCATGAAATAAATAGAAAGCACACATCAAATCCTCAACTGTAGGGTAAAAATAAACTTACGTGTCAAAATCAATATCATACAAAGTTTCCGCAAAAGGCAATTTAACTTGTTTCCACATTTTAGTAGCAGCAGCTTCTGCAGGTTGGGGCTGAACAGCAAGTCCACCGAATGCGCCTGTTGCTGTTGCCAAAGCAGTAGCTGCAACCGTAGATCCAGTTTTAGTTACGAAAGTACGTCTATCATCTCCAGCTGTATCATCGTTATCAAGATTCAGTCTTGTCGAAGATACACTGTGAACGTTACTTGACGGCGCAAAGGCCGTAGAAGATCCGACAAGGAAGGTAAGGATAGCTGTCGCTCGAAACAACATAGTCGATAAAGTTTACTGGACAATTTTCCGTTGGAAGAGGATAAATTTAAGATTGTGTGTAATGATCTACAGTCGTCTTGTCTTTTGGCTTTTCCTTTTTGTTTGTTATTACTAGTAGTAGCGGTACTGCTAGTAACGTTAGTCAGCAACAAGAAGGGTGTCGCACCATAATTCGTGAGGTGTCTTGATGATGCTTTTTATAAATCGACGGAAATACGTATGCGCCTGTCAGTCGTATAACCTTATCTCTAATCTCATTTGAGTGACGCCCGAAATATTTTCAATTAAATACTAGTATATTAATGTTTGTAGACCTCTTACCATCATATCTATACATACATACAACAGGTAAGTTACATCTGTCATGAATGATGGAAGATAATATAACAAATAGCTGGTAACTCCTAAAATGAACTGTGCAAATTGAGCTCATGCTGAATTTCCCAAATTCAGGCCCATGCTATCGCTAACCACCATTGTCTGCAATTACAAAACAAATCTTATTTGTGAAACAAATTCAACAAAACAAGATAACTCTCGCTTTTATTTAGGAACTGTTCCGAATAATCTGTCCGATCTTTTTGCCTTCCACAATGCTACTTTTGTAGAACTAAACTTAGTGGATTGAATTTCATTGAATCTATGTGAACATATTATATTTCAAATTTGTTCCTCTTCCCCATATAATTATTTTGAAATAATAAAAGTTCTCGAAGATTATGAATACGAACATGAACATGAATGGTGTATTAATTTCAAAACCTATATTTGGTACTTTGCTTAAGAAGTTTCTATATGCTTCAACCTAAAAGACGATTATTTTAAGGAATGTGAAAAACAAGTAAAAGATAAGAATCAACAACTAACACAAGAGAAGTTTGAAACGTTTTTAGTCTAAATGCAATATTGAATATATGTAGCCTATCTATCCAGCTAGCTAAGAAAGAACCTTCTTGGACACTGTCTTGACAATGGCGTCACGGTTTAATCTAGCCAACGCTGGTCGTGCATATCTTAAGGAATGTGTCAAATAAATTCCACTTGTTAACACAACAATGCTTCCAACCTGATGAGCGGCAGCTAATGGCAAGGGACAATACTGAAGAAGTGTTGTGATACCAAGTAGCATCTGCCCAAGAGCTGATGTACCGACAGCATACAGTCCGATTCGAACTTGAGGAGTAAAAAGTGCAGCAGCTGATTTTGCCTTGGTTGCAGGCGACAGTAATCCAATGCCTGCAAGACTCAAAGCTCCAACTGCAGTTGATACTCCCAGAACTCGATGGTTAAATTGTACTGTGGCAGTATTTTCGTTCAAATTTCTATACCAAGGTGTTAAGTCGGCTATTTCAGAGGGAATCCATTCATCATTCATCATTGGAAACGTGTTGTATGCTCGTCCTGCATCGTTACCCGCTACTAGGGCACCACTCACTATAGTAGTAAGAGTTAGTGCGGTCAAACCAATAGCTCCTGATCTTATGCGAATAGCCTTACGGAGTGCATCCTTATTAAACATTTTCAATGCTTCTTCGGCCATGGTTTTCTGATGGGGAAGCCCAAGGATATCCAATCCCGTCCATAGCAATGCTGAATAGGTAACAACGGCCATTGTCAAGTGAGTGGCTAAGCGTATCGGACGAACACGAATCTCATGGCTGTCGTCGAATCGATCATCGCCTAAGCCTGACTTGACCATCCACCATCCAACAAGACCTTGCGTCCCACCCATTGCCAACAACCCAACCATCCGTCCTTGATATCCTCTGGGAATCATTTTCTTTGCCGTGAAGTATGCCCATGGTAAAACGAAAACCAATCCTACTGCTCTACCTAACATTCTATGTCCATATTCCCAACCATATATAAATTTAAAATCTGATACTGTCATACTTTTTCGTTGTTGCCATTCTGGATATGTCTTATAGCGTTCAAATTCAATTTCCCATTCTTTCTCTGTTATGGGAGGTAAGCTTCCCAATAACTTCCACGACGTCATACTCAAACCAGATTGAGTCAATCGGGTAACACCACCAACGTGAATCATCCCCACCACGGAGAAGGCCGTTCCGAGGATCCATTTCCCAGCTGGTGCGTATATGTTGTTAGCATAGTTAGTAACGGCTGGTAAACCCGCTTTTTGAATCAAATAATTACCACTATGGCTAATTCCTGTGGCTATAATTGAAGATGCCATAATATTTTATTGATATTATTTAGCCAAGGCTCTGCTTTGTTTTAGTTTTGTGTTACTATATCCACACTTTTCGTCTGTCAATAGAGTTTTATAAGCCAATGATCAACGAGATGAAATGCATTATAATAATAGCACAGCGTTTCGTTATCGTATCACTTTCTTTGGGTCTGATGGAGTCTTATGGGTGTACAAAAGAAGTAATGCCTCGAAACATGTGCAACTTCTTTCTCACTTGATTTGTGACAACTCAGAAATACAGAAGATAGTAAGAGCAGGACGCGTAAGGTATTATCGTTACAAATTAGTATAGATTCTACGTATTCCGGAAAACTTAGTCATTTTCGACGAAGGCTTATTTAACAAAAATCGTTTTTGAAACAGAAAAAAAAATACTATAATGAGCTGACTGACGGACAGACGATACATCAGTCGGCGTTCTTAATCACAAAACAAGAAAATCGAAAAACATGAAATTCGACAATATTCTAGCATGTCATTTAATTCATTGCTTCAAGCAAAGTCAATGACGAAAGTGTTGGTATTTCTTCAATTTTTATCGTTTCTTTCTCTGTTTGAAAGATACTGGGCCTTTGTATCAAATACCTGTTCTCATCATCTTGCTGTGCGGACGACGAACCAGCAGTTCACCTACAGTTACAGCAATAGTAGGAGTTACGAAGTTGTTGTCAAAGCTCAAGGCAAACTCGACAACCAAGACGAAGACGTAAAAGCGCGATACAGTAATATGGGACATAAGTCCAAGAGGACCCGCAAAAGACCTCTATCTATTGTCAATGCTGTGAATGAAAATTTAGTGTATGAAACCAAAGTCCGCCCTCTTGAAATGGATGGGAAACTAATCGAAGCTAATTACAAATTCTTGAGAACTATCAAACCCTACGCATATACGTATACGACGTACGCGAAGGGTCGATGGGAGGGACGCACAATTCTCGATGTATATTCGACAGAATATGGAGCATATCCAAATAGTTATTATGTAACAGCAATAAGTCAAGGACGGATCCTTGTTTCGGATACTAAAGTTTCGACATCGTACATCATAAAGGGTGGAGATATCTTATCGCACACTGTACATCGTCACGAACCAGGTGTGGCTGTACAATCTGATGTAGAACCATACGTGACGGTAGTTGAGGAAACCGACGAATTGTTGATTGTTGACAAGCCGGGTACAATGGCTGTACATCCATGCGGAGGATATAATATGCAATCCCTCGTGAATATTTTGATTGAACACTACACGAGTCCTCTTACGGGAGGTAAAATAGAGAAACTGTACCCAGTTCATCGTTTGGATCGACTGACCTCGGGTTTGATCATTCTTGGAAAAAATTCGTCTGTGGCTCAAACTCTCGGAAAGTCTATTATGAATAGAGGATGTCAAAAGATTTACTTAGCTCGGGTAAAGGGTAAATTTCCGTTAAAGTATCGGAATCTGAAGATACTGAACCAAAAACAATATACGCAAACTGGTATTCCTTTGCACGGTGAATGGGGCACTATTGCCGATGATGAGGACGAAAAAAGTAACAAAGACAAGCAACAAATGGCTTCTGCTAGACTAAAGGGCACGCTAACATCGAATGATATTTCTCGTCTTCGAAAGCAGCATGCACAAGCCTGTTGGATCGAAGATGAACAAGGTAACCTTGTTTTCGAGGATGCCGATGAAAACCATAATGACATACTCGAACAAGTCTTTCAATGTCGACACAGGTATGATATTTTCGCGTCTTCGTCCTGTTTAATGCTACTATTCTATTACTATCGATATCGAGCCTAATGATTCTAACGTTTTTGTTATGATCCATTCATTTCTTCTACTGTATAGTGTGGACGACTGGCTTACACCCATCGATACTTCTGATGGGAGAAAGAAGAAAGGTGATAAATCCTGGTTTCATTTGGCGTGTCCGACTAGAATAGTAAAACATAAGGATGGTGTTTGTGAGACTAGCTCGTTTGACGACCTCTCGGATGAACTGTACAAAAAAACAGTAAAACCGGCCCACACTGCCTTTGGAGTAGTTTCGTACGATGAGAAGACGGATTCCACACTTGTGGTGAGTATTCAAAATTTATGAACATGAGATTTTCCGTGAAATTTTATCATGGTAGACATACATATTTCACTTTTAGGCCAAGATGTAGAGAATTATCACCATGAGATTATATCCACTCACTCGATGTTGTTAAACTCCCCCCCCCCCCCCCCCTATAGATTTGTCGACCGTATACTGGTAGAACCCATCAACTTCGGTTACACTTACAGCATCTGGAGCACCCAATTGCGAATGATCCAAATTACGGTGGTGACATATGGTACAAAAACTCAAACGGTCAAGAATGTTGCGATATAGCCCAGAGCAGACTGAATATTATAAATAGCAATAGTGCTCTAGATTCAGATGGAGATGTTTGTGAAATTGCCACAGACAAAACTCCTTCCACCGTTGATGAACCTATCAGTAAAAAAATCGCAACAATCACCACACAATCTACGACACAAACATCAGCCATCGATGTTCCCGCCACCGAAATCGAGGTAAACGAGAGTGTACATACATCAAAGCAAGAAAAAGAAGAATCGATCCACGAATTCATCGAGCGGACTTGTGTTTGGTGTGCTCGAACCCGTGCTGCGCGTAGCGAAGATAGAGCTGTTCTTGAGTTTGTTATACGAAGTCCTGGGATTTGGCTTCATGCCCTACAGTACAGCTTTCCAGCAACTGGTCTCTCTTCAAATGATGATAGCAACGACGAAAGCAAAATAGTCAATTTTAGGACAAATCTTCCGTCCTGGCATGACTTCTAAAGGAGCGAAGAAGAAGTTAAGTCAGGGATGGGTGCCACGGAATAAATCTTTTGGCTTTTGCGGTACTAAAATATAAAATATCTATTTAAAAAATAGAATCATCTTTAACACTGAGGCGTGACATTTTCAAGCATCTACTTTTAGGATGAAGAATCAAATAATCATTTCAAGAATCAAAAATATAATAGAAACCGTATAAAAGAGATATATACAATACAAACATGTAGTTTCTTTCTAATATTTTGTATTCGATATGAAGTACTAACAGTTAGTTACATGATGATGTATTACATATCTTTAAGATTTTCAACTTCTTGTGCCAAGAAATTGAGTCTGTCCTTAAGTACCCGTAGCCCAGACATTACGATTTCTTCGGCATCCATAACCCCCGTTGATTCAACCGTAAAGATAAATCTATCTTCCGACGCTTCAACTGTTACAAAATCGTCATCTTCCTTTCGTTTTTTCATAGTTTGTTGAAATTCTTGTAAATCTTCTGTGTAAGTACACATATCCCACGCATCGTCATGTGCCTTAATAGAACCCGTTACGTTGTCAATTTCTAAGATCCTATCCGGGCATACATCAATGATTTCTTGTTTCTGTTCCATGGACAACGTGGCTATCTGTTCCTCGTTGATGGTAATGTTCGGCCAGAACCGATAGGTCGCAATCGCAACCGGACACCATTTGGAATGTTCCTTAGCAATTCCCATTCTTGCTATGGCCTTTAATTTAAGACGCTGTCCCGGTCCTATCTTAACAATCGCTACACCGGCATCTTGTGATTCGTCCTGTTCATCTTGACTCAAAAAGTGAGCTGGTGCGACGGTGTCATTGTTGGACTTCAAATCTTTGGAAGTTATTGTTAAAGGTGCCATAAGTTCTTCTTCTGATCGGAATGTATTAGCATCGTCGAAAGTCACATCAAGTTCGAATTCTACTGAACAACGTGGGCAACGTTCGTAACAAACACATTCTCGATGGGGTAAAAATGCACCGTTGCAATCTCCACCTTTCAAGGAATCTACAGGTTGATATCGTATAGGAATGAGACCCAGTCGGTGGGCAATATATTCGTCGTTCAGTACGGATGAATTCTCGTGAAATTCCACTAGGTCGATCGCTAAGGTAGGTACTTCTGCGATCATGATCCGTCTCAATGTGTTGGCTACCGACGTGTCGGTTTCACTCAAAATGAAACGCATTTCATGAGGAGCCATCTGAAGGATTTGGACTTTTGGGAAGCGTTGATGAGGCATGATTAATTTTATAGAGAGAAACCTGCCGATTGATATTAGTATGAACTTTGGATGATATGGGTACGGTCAGGTCGGGTCGGGTCAAACTGGTGATAGAGTGAACTTTCTTGTACTATTAGTCAGGTTAGGTTACTGGTAGTGTTTATTTTGTGAATATTCTTGTCAATCTTGTTGTGTCTTCGATCTCTTGCGATCGGCGTTGCGTCTTATTTGTGTGAATGTTGTCGAACAAGTATGAGCCGCGCGACGACGGTTAGACGCTTTGCTAATTTTTTTTTCCTACAAGCAAAAAATCTTTAGCTTTTTACTTACAAAACTAACATGTTGATGTAACTGTAACCTTACTTACTTTTCATGTTGAATATATACCTTCCTTCAATTTTTTTTCTACTCCTATTGAAAAGCGGAGGGAGCATGCATATCGAATCGCAAAAGTATTTTCGATATGAAAAATATCAGGTAGATAATGTAGAAAAAATATATTTTATGGATAGTGGAAAATAAATTATCATATTATCAAGATTATTATTTGCCAACAACTATATTTGTCGCCACCTTTTAAAGAAACATCTCTAAACGTATCCAAGAAGCTTCGATGCAACACCTGCTGCAACCACGGCTGATGCAGCAATGTAGGGTCCACCAATTCGTGTGAAATAAATGAGGACACTAGTTTCACCAATAGTGTCTACCTCGTACGCACAGCGCCAATTTCCTCCGTGGAAACCTCCATGGGAAAACAATTGGTTGGGATTCTTCAATGGCGTGTTAGGGTTTCCTGCGCTCTTAGGATTGTTCAAATCGGAAAAGAGAATAGCCGACATAACAGCATTGGAAGTTTCCGGTGCAAAGATTTCGTAGGGTTTGAAGTAAGGCATACCCTCGTAAGCCCACGCAAATGTTCGGTTTTGTACCACGGATGCGGTAGAAGTAGCAGGAGCAATATTCGACGAAACAATACATCCCTTGCTTCTGGCAATCACAGCTCGCCAATGCTGCAAACGTTTTGCTAGAATATAATTGGGTCCCTGGGCAACACTAATTCCGTTGATCATATAAAAATCACCCCCTTCTCCACTAACAGGGCTTCGTGTATTCTTTTTCAAATACTTGCCACCACTCAATAGACGCATCAATATACCTAAGGGAAAGGAGAAAAACGACGAAATGAGATATTTTATCATTTGAAAGCATCTTCCGAAAACAATAAGGGAGTAAGTAACGATTTACAGAACTTACAGAGGAAGCGACTATTATATTCCTTAAAGTTTGCAATACTAGCATCCCATGCTTCTTTGGGTACAAGATGCAAGTCAGTGGGCGTGCATAGGTAAGCAAGGCTCGTCCCTGGACGTTTCTCGCTCAGATCTCTAGTAATGGCATCCATAGCAAGTGAAACTTGGACATGCAAGGCACCATTGAGGTACGCATAACTTCCAACGGTGAAATTCTTCCCTGGGTATAGACTCATAAGCCAATCACGGATCATAGGAGTATGAGTAAACAGATTGCAACCAGCGCTGGCGAACAAATCATCATCCGTCTTCAAGGTTGATTGTTCTTGTTTGAGGGGAAATGTAATAGTACCCGATGATTTTTTCGCTAACCCGATCAACCGTTTCCAAATCATGGGACGGTCCAAGTCCACAGCAATCACATTTGCACCTAATGCCAACAAGACCATGAGGGGTCCCATAGCCGATCCAGCACCTAGTAAAACAAAGTACTTATCCGACAAATCACACCAACCTGGATTGTCCACACAACCAATAATCGCCTCTCCCGCACTAGGTTCAATAGTGCCGTAATCAACCCACGATTTCACTTGATCCTTCAAGGCCTGTCCCTTAAGAATTTTTCCTTTGTAGGGGATTTCTATAACGGCATCTTCTTTGCCGCCTTCGCCTTGGACAAATCCTGTGTAGAATTTTTCCGACGTTTTGGTACTCATGGCTTCTTTGACGCTAACAGCGGTCCCGTCGGGGGCAGCAAATTCAAAAATCTCGTAGGCTTTATCTAATCCGGCTTGAGCAATCTTCAAGCATGCTCCCGGAGACGTACATTGCTCATCGACAAGGCCACACAAATGCTTGACGTATGTAAAGCGATATCCCTTGGCCGTACGAATTTTTTCTCCCTTGGCTGGATTGACAGCGCCAACGGCGGCTGCTAATATTTCCTTGTTGACAGGTGTAGACGATCGTACGTTCTTTCCTGCTTCGATGGGAAAGACAATACCACGAGGTGGTGGTGGGGGTCTTGCAAAACGCTTTTTAAAGGCTGATTTGCGATTTCCAGACATGTTCATGATCATAAAGGGAGATCCAAAGAGGTAAACAATTGGAAGGATGCGAGCGTAGATCCAAACTGCCGCTGTGGCCGATCCAAAGAAAAATGACTGAAATGATGGATCATGAGCAGCATTCCAAAAGCAAGTCAATTCTCCCGTGATACCAGTGGGATACAATACGGCAAAAAGAGAGTATCGGAGGAAAAATAATGGGTATGGGGTCTTTTTAGTGGAATCTCCGGTAATCAAGGCAGATGCGTAGAAAAGATAACGAAAAATCTCCACAATCGACCAGGATAGAATCATAAGACCAGCACCCCATTGAACTGTTTAAGAATTTAAGTGATGAAATGGCAATTTGCGTATGGAAATATTGTAGTAATCAATACAGTGGAATAAAAGAATAGAACGACGACGACGACAGTAATTTAATTTTAGGTGTGAGTGAGCGTCAAATTATCTTCGATTGTAGAAGAATAGTATGATTTGGTTCGATAATCAGAAATCGTCTTTGTATGACAGTAGCAACTTAACTTACTTTTAGCTTGTGGAGAGTATGTTACAGCCACTAATGCCACAATTCTAGAAAAAACTTGCATTGCCGTAACCAAACCGGTGATCTGACCAATCCCACGGCAGCATGAACGATTTCGAGTAGAGCTGCCGATTGTGTGACAAAAGTAGATCTGCTAGGAAATGGATGATGTTGATAACGCCTGCATGGGCATGGTATAACTGGCTCCGTACACATTAGCCAATGATTCAACCACTCCATCTTGGGGAATACCATTGGCAAGGGACTGTAGGGCGGAGATGAGGATCATCGACCATCCAGCACAACAACTCATGTTGTAAACGATGAGGTACATATCTTTGGGGCTCATCATCGTTGCGAATAAAATAACCACAAAAGGTTAATTTATTAGTATTATAAGAAGTTATAAAAATGTACTACAGTAAGTTAGTACAGTGCCAAATGTGATATTGCTACACGATTGTTTCTTGTTATGCAACAGACCAAATCGAAACTATGATACCGCATTCACCCTCCTCATCACGCATGATGACGTCTTTATAAAAAAACTTAAAGTAATAAAAAAACCCAGTATTTTTGTTGTCCAAAGATACAATAAAAAATGACGTGGGTGCACTGCGACCAAGAGATGCAATTATGCGGGACTGGATTTGATCACGGACTTATTGGAGGGTCGCGGGATATTCTAGTTTTGTTTTTCTTGATTTTTATTTCAAAAATCTGCATTAAAAAAAATAACAAGAATGAAAACTAGAAAAGTCATCATGTTGTCATCATGCAAATAATTGCAATGTGAGATAATAGAGTGTTGCTAGCAAAGATTTACATCAATCAAGTATTAGATTTTCTTGAGGTAGAAATAAGAGGTTGTTCATACCAGGGTCGTACTTGCAAAAATGAAATTCAGTAGTACATCGCCGTCTTACTGTATTTTCTTTTGGTGGTCAGGACTGGTCGGATGCTTAATCACCACTACTGGATTCGCTGTTGATCAGTCAAAATTTCGAACATGTGAATCGACTTCCTTCTGCCGTCGTCATCGGGGGCAACATTCAGAAAGTTTGTATCAATATCAAATTGATATAGATTCGGTTAAATTCCATCTTCCTCCTAATAAAGAAAACAAAGATAATGAGAATGATATCAATGATCCAAGCGGTGATGATGGCGATATTGTCGATCAACAGCCGGTAGAGGACGAAAAAAAGGAAGGTGGCGAAAGTACTGGGCTGTGGAAATCTTTACAAGATCGTATATTGGGTGTGGATCATTCAGACGACGACTCTCAAAATCAAAAAGATCCATATGTGAGGGGACCACCTCCTACACTGACTGGTATCTTAAAAAATACTGCCATAGATACATCTACGGGTGGAAAAGAATATTTAGACTTTTCCATTCATGCTTTATCAGATGGTCTGATACGGATGCGTATTACTGAGGTGTATAAAACAGGAGGAAAAGCAGCAAACGGCCATCATAGCACAAAACACGATAAGGCACGTATCACATATGATGAATTGGTCTTAACCGTAGACAATTTGGAAACGGCTGAGCATGCACGATGGATTCGACCTGGAGAAGAATATTTAGTAGACTTACTTGGAAGCAAAGATGAGGCTACACAGTATATGGGATTACAATATGGTGATCATCCTGCACCTAATGGCGACGAGAAGAATGGTATGCTTTTACTACTGCGATTGGATTCATTTGCTACCCATTTGTATCGAGAGGCAGATTTAAAACAAGGACCGATCATATCCATGGGTGACAAGAAAATGACTCACTTTGAAATCCGTCGTAATAAGGATAGTACGACTACAGATGATCCTAATTCAGGTGATGATAACGATGATGAAGAAAAACCGGATAACAATATGGTAATCGATGAAGAAAACAAGGACGTAGACCAATCTGAAAAGGAAATTGTTGGATACTGGGAAGATGGTTTGGCAATCTATGCGGATGGTACACGGGAAGAACGAAAGGTGGATAAAAATCAAGTAGACCGTCGTCAATTAAGCGAGTTAGAGTTAGACAGGGAAGGACTATGGGAAGAAAAGTTTCAATCACATACTGATCATAAACCTCATGGACCCATGAGTGTTGGTTCTGATATTACTTTTCCAGGATCCAAGTTCTTGTATGGACTTCCTGAACATGCCTCGTCGACTGTATTAAAGAATACTGTTGGTAGTAATGCTGAATACGAACATCCATATCGTCTTTACAATCTTGATGTTTTCGAATATGACTTAGATGTTCCCATGGCTTTGTACGGTGCTGTTCCACTGCTTGTCAGTCAAAGTGTGAAAACGGGAACCTCTGGAGTATTTTGGTTCAACCCTTCTGAAACATATATTGATATTAACGACGATGATAGTGGTAGTAAGACATCTCATTGGATGAGTGAAAGTGGGATAATTGATGTCTTTTTCATTCCCGGTCCAACTCCTAAAGATTTTTATCGCCAATATGCAAAATTGACCGGGACAACACCTCTTCCGCCTATATTTAGTCTTGGATACCATCAATGCCGTTGGAACTACAAGGATGAACAAGATGTACATCAAGTCCACGACAAATTTGAGGAGCTTGACTATCCATACGATGTTTTGTGGCTTGATATTGAACATACTGATGGTAAAAGATACTTTACTTGGGACAAGAATTTGTTCCCAAATCCAAAGACGATGCAAGAAAAGCTATGGTCACAGGGCCGACGCATGGTATGTTAAAAGTTGTCCTTCGAACATGCGATTAGCTGCTCTGTAATGATGTGCGCATCATACAGAATCTACCCTTCAATTTTGCTTGTCTATTTAAACAACTAACAATACGTTATTTTTCTTCCCATGAAGGTGACTATCGTGGATCCACATGTCAAACGCGACAATGGATACTACATTCATAAGGATGCTACCGCGAAGGGTTTATACATCAAAGACAGAGATGGAGAGAAGGATTTCGATGGATGGTGCTGGCCAGGATCTTCATCATATCTTGATTTCACCGATGAAAAGGCAAGATCGTGGTGGGCCGATCAATTTGCTTATGATCGTTACCATGGATCGACTCCCACGTTGTATACCTGGAACGATATGAATGAACCCTCTGTTTTTAATGGACCAGAAATTACCATGCAAAAGGATCTTTTGAACCTCCATGGAGATGAACATCGTGAATGGCACAATCTGTACGGGATGCTATTCCAGCGCTCGACAATGGAAGGTTTGATTCGTAGAAATAAGGAAGAAAATATTCGACCTTTTGTACTCAGTAGATCATTCTTTGCTGGAAGTCAAAAATATGGCTCTATCTGGACTGGTGATAACGCTGCCGAGTGGTCTCACTTGGAGATTGCTGCACCGATGCTCCTCAGTCTCAATGTAGGGGCTCTTTCTTTCGTAGGAGCCGATGTCGGTGGGTTCTTTGGCAATACAGATGCTGAATTGATGACTCGCTGGATGCAAGCAGGTGCCTATCAACCTTTCTTCCGGGGACATGCTCATCACGATGCAAAAAGAAGAGAACCCTGGATGTTTGGAGATGAAACAATGGTTCGATTGAGAAAGGCATCGATGGCTCGATATGCTTTGTTGCCCTTTTGGTATACAGTATTCCACGAGGCTAGCATAACGGGAATGCCTGTGATGAGAACAATGTGGATGCAATACCCACAAATCGAATCGTTATATTCCATTGACGATCAATATATAATTGGTTCAGACCTCTTGGTCAAACCCGTGACAGCTCCTGGTGTGACTGATTCGGTTGTTAAGTTTCCTGGAGATAACGTTTGGTACGATGCAGAAAGTCTTGTGCTAGTGTCAAAACGAGGAAAGGAAGGAACGGTCCAGGAAATCACAGTTCCAAGTGACATAGATACAGTCCCAGTCTTTCAACGTGGAGGATCTGTAATTCCTCGAAATTAAGATTACGACGCAGCTCCCACACCATGACTCGTGATCCATATACATTGTACGTTGCCCTGGATACAGATGGCTCCGCATCTGGTGAGTTGTATATGGACGACGAAAACACGTTTAACTATGTGAATAAAAATGAATTTGCTTCAGCTAAGTTCACGGTCGAAATAGGTGGAAAGTATGGTTACATAAGAAATTCTGCAACCGTAGGAGAGGGATGGAAAGGAATATCAGAAGAAACGAATAAAATGATCGAGAGGATAATTGTTATGGGAGTGGAAAAACACCCACAAAGCGTGGACGAAGTTGGAGAAAGTCTGGGCTTCACACATGACAGCAATGCGCACGTATTAGTTATTCGCAAGCCCGAACTTTCTGCTTTGGTAGACTGGGAGGTCAAAATTACATTTTAGACCACTTCTATATAAGAGCTTCGAGCATAAGTTAAAGGAAAATAATAAACCTCTAATTTTGTACTTTAAGGATAAAGGATGTAGAATTTCGTCTTCCTGGCAACCTGTTTGTTTTTCCCACACTTTTTACGCTCTCCCTGATCCACATCCTATAGCTACACCAGTACTGATATACTTGATATACTTAAATTTGTTAGTGTTTTCTGTAGTCTTGAATGTCGTCCGGATCATCAACTGACACCCTAATCCAATCTTAATTGGAGACCGAACTGTATCTTCCAAGATTAATTCATGCCAGCAAATCAATATCCATCAAAAGGATAGCATTACTAATATCCGTGTGTAGTGAGTGTTTGTCTATGATTTCTTTCAGTCGATTGACTTCCTCTTGTAATTCTTTAGCCCGATTCTTCCAAGACGTAAGTTCTGTATCTTTTTCGCTCAATTCTCGTTCGATACGTGCGATGTAATGCTCTCCGCTGTCTGATGACCGAACTCTTGATGGTAGAGCTACTTCATGCATATGTTCATCGTCTTCGTATTGTGTAGCCAAAATGTTACCAACTAGCATGTTATTCACTCTATTCATATTGTTTGACCAGGAAGAATCAGCCCCAATATTCATTTTCTTCATTCCCCCAGTACCATCTGCAAATACTTTTAATCGCTCTCGCAAAGTTCTTGGACTACTAGGGATGTCAGGTTTAGATGACGAATTTCCGAATCCTTCCATTCTTGAAGAACTTTCGTGTAAGGAGCCGGATTTATTCTCTTTGTTGATGAAGAACGACTTTGTTGAAAGGCTTCGTCTTGTTAGTATAGGTCGATGTCTATTAAATATAACTTTGGGAAGAATATCGACTCGTTCATCGTATTCGTCATTTTCATCTTCATCATCACTTTGCTCATCCAGATCGTTAGAGCTATCGTCAGAGCTATTGTCGAGATAATTTTCTGATCTTTTATCCTCGGAACTGCCATTGCAGTCTATCACAACTGAAGTCGGCGAGCGAAATGAGGTTGGTCCGTTATCGTTATCAATATCGTCCTTGGCTGTTTCTAGAGGTGTAAAAAGCATAAGATCAAGTTCTTCCGTGTCTTTGCTGTTCGCGTCGTTTTCTTCTATACTATTTGAGCTATTCGTCTTGTAGGAAAGGTTACTGACAGAAATATCTCCTCCACCTCTATTATTCGAGTCCTCTTCTTCTTCTTCACCGTTTGAGCTTGAGTTTATGAGAGCTTCCGATTCTTTTCCTTCTACATTTAATCCATGTTTTCTCCAATGTCTTAAGTTCCCCCATACTCTTCTCCGTTTCTCATTGAGAGTCGGTTTCTGGATTCCAAGCACATTGTTGTCTTCCTCATCTTCATTATTGCCACCTTCGTCATTTTCAGAAAGCAAAGAAATTTTTTGGTTGCCAATATTGTTTGACATAGATGATAGATCGACCATTGTCGTTGTGTTAGAAGATTTTTCAGTAGGGTGTGGATCACTCCCAAATCCTTCCATTATTTTAACAGCACCACCCACTTGATTACTACTACTATTACTAGATGATCGTATTGAATTATATTCTTTTTTTTCATCATCATCTTTAATATTGTCATTGTCTTGTTTATCGTTATCGTCTTGTACATTATCTGCTACTTTTAGTAATTCAGTTGGTTCCGGTTGACCATCCATACGTGCATCTAAAATTTGTTGATATAATTGTCCTTGTGGTGTTCTGTATTTATTTTGTATGGATGTTAATGTTGTTTTGGATATTCGGAATGATGTTGAAATCTTAATACCTTGTGATGAAAGAAATTCACGACATGCAATATTCCCACCCGAAATTTTCATTCTTTTGATTTGTTGATCCGACCAGGAATCCATTCTTACACTTCTAACAAAAGAGATATGTGTTCCTAATGATCGATGTGGACCACTACAGTCTAAACACATAAATATACCTAATGTTACGGAGGCCCATTCAGGTGTTTTACGATCACAATCAATACATCTAGTATTCCCGGGTAATGCACGTAATTCTTGTAAATCATTGGAATTCATCATATGTGATTGTGATGTAGAAGAAGATGATGCCATCTTATTTCGTCGTGTCGTGTCGTCGTAATCGTTGTTGAATCTTTTATTTGTTGGCATTAACACAGATGTCGTTCGTTTGTTGACAGGTGATGTACAGTAGGAATAGAGTTCAGTACATTTTTCTCTGTCGACCTGCAATTACTCAACTCTGGTAATCAACATGTTTTATGTTACAATGATTTGGTATGGTAGTATGGTTCTTCGTCTCATCTTCACCTACAGTTTTACCTAAAAGTATATCTTGCTTTACGTATGTCTGCAATAATGAGACGTAAAGAAGATGCCCAAAATGCTAAGGCGAAGCATAATATACGGTATTTTGCGCTGTATTTTTGGTATCTGTAAAAAACCCGAATTATATATGCCCCAGAAATTGAAAGTCGATCACGCTCCTCAACTATATTATAATGTAGATTTATTTGTGTGTATTTTATTTATTATTATTATTTTAACACCACTTTTCACATAAACAAACTTACCGTGCTAACTTGCATACTGTTGATATATATGTATATATACATACATATAGCTCTCTCTCTCTTCTCTCTCTTGCTAAAGTTGGATTCAATTGTTGATGATCATGTATGATGTGGACTCAAGCTGGTAGTAGTATAATCTTTTGCCTTGTTTTCAATTAATTGATTCAATCAATAATTTTGACGCTATGACATTGCCTAAATAATATTGTAATACTGGCTTCACTCTGTGTGACCTATGAATACAACTTCTTGTATGCTGTACTATTAGGTATCTTTTTTTGTCCTAATTGATATGATTGTACCCCACAAAAATAATAACACACTCTAACAAAACTACGACATAGACCAGCAATAGTTTAGTTGGTACAAGTAATACACTACCTTGAACTTGTTCAAGTATTATTGTTTGGATGAGAGTGCATTGTTTACCCCTCTTTGCTGTTGCATTTTGCTGTACAAGTATGTAGTTGTATTGTAGCTGACCATAAACCACGTACAACTTTAATTTACAGCACATTACATACAGTAGTATAATAGTGCACTCTAAAAAGTCACACAATTTTATGCGCGTTCGACAAATTATGTTCCCGCCAAAGAAAAAGGATTCCTCGCATTTAATTACGGCAATGCGCTCAGAAAAGTGAAAAGATTGTTGGCTGTTTTGTTGTGGTCAAATTATTGATACCAAAGCTCTACCTTGGTTGTTTCCATACAGTAGTTCCATTGTGAATTTTGTACTTGTTGGACTATCAATCGTATACCTTACCATCGAATTGCTTCCACATAAGATAGTCATTCATTCTCATTTCAATTTAAAGCACGACAAAATTCAGCAAGCAAGCAAGCAAAAGGCTTATTTTATTCATTCGTACACGTCTTAGTATATACAAATCAAGTTTTTCAAAAGTACGATAACAAACAAACAAACAAACAACAATAATAATAATCAATAGCATGAAGGTTGAAACACCACAAATCCTATGGAATAGCGAGGCAGATAAAGGGATAAATGCGCCTCTATTGTCGATCGATATTATTGCAAGTGGTATTGCTAATATCACTCAGCAGAGCAAAAGCAATCAGAGTCAAAACGAATACTCTCATGTTTTGGTAACGGCTGGAAATGCTACAAGCATTAATCTTTGGAAGGTTTCTTTTGGACAGCAGCAGCAGCAGCAGCAGCAACAGGCAACCGAAAAATCAGCAAGAGGTGACAGTAATAATGATTCTAGTATATCCGAAAATAATAGTAGTATCTTTCAAAAACAGACCCGGCCGCTCTTTAATAAAATTGATTACATGATGAGCCTGACCCGGCACGACGTCGCTGTGAATTGTGTTGCATTTTCACCGGATGGTTTGCATTTAGCAACGGCTGGTGATTCTGGTAATATCATTATCTGGTCTGTTCCTGTTCATAAACGTGGGAATAATAATGGTCGTCATTTCTGGTCGACACTGAGCAGCGAAAAGGATTTGACAGTACGAATTGTTAGTACTCATTGCGAGGGTGTTGTTGATTTATCATGGAGTGCGGATTCGAAACGATTTTCTGTCGGCACAATCGATTCCTGTTTATTAATTTACGAAGATAAATTCTATGGGGTAAATGCTTGCAGTCCAGAAACTCATCAAAAGGAAAGTGAATGGCAACTCGTTTTTCGTAACTCAGAACATGGATCTTTCGTTCAAGGTGTTGCATATGATCCTCTTGGTGTGTACATTGCTAGTATGGGTGGAGATCGGACGGTACGGGTCTTCCCTCGTAAAACTCCACAGAAATCGAAAAAGAAGGTATTACGACCTGCCAATACAAGCACTGCTAGTACTAATGCAGCTCTCGTTACTCCTCCACCTCAAGACCATCAACGTTTGGTAGCACAAATCTTAACCGAAGCTAAGTTGGAGGTAGGAAAACCGAAACGTATCAAGCAACGATCAATAATGGTGGAAGATACTTCAAAAGTAATAATAATAATAATGACAAGACTTCTGAAAAAACCATGAAGCAAATCAAGCACAAACTATTTGTTGACGAATCAAACTGCGAATCATTTTTTCGAAGATTGAACTGGACAGTCGATGGAGCCTTCTTGGTAACCCCAGCAGCACTATGGCACGAAGAAAACGGTACTAAAACTACCTCGTCCTCTGGTAGTCCATTATTTTCCACATATCTCTTTGCGCGTCATCGATTTGATGAACCTTACCGAGTACTGACTGGTCTAGACAAACCATCTGTTGTTGTTCGGCCCAATCCTGTCCTCTTTGCGTTACCTCCCTCAGTACTTGAAAACTCCAAGGAGAATCAACTTCCTATCAACAAAAAGGTTTCTAAAAATCATCCACCTGGTTCGATTAGTCCAACTGGTCTACCATATCGTTCGATATTTGCTGTTCTAACATTGGATAGTATACTAATTTATGACACCCATCACGCTGCACCACTTTCGGTGATTCAGGGATTACACTATTCAGGTCTGACGGACTGCTGTTGGTCACCTGATGGTATGAATCTTATGGTTTGTAGCTCGGATGGATATATCTCAATGGTCAACTTTAATAATGGAGATCTTGGGGAAGTATATACACCAACTCTTTCTTCTGCTGATGTATCATCTTCTCGAAGCGACACACTTTCTACGATACAAAAAATGGAGGTACTGCCACCGCCGGTGGATTTACCACCTCTTCCTCCATGTGACAAAGATTCCTTGTCATCGGTTCTGGTAGCTCCTGCTGCCAAGAAGGCCAAAAAGACAAGAATTACTCCAACCCTTGTCTCCACTGGGGTCCAGTCAACTTCAACTAATGTAACAGAAGGAGTGATATCATCAGTATTATCAGCACAAGCAACTACAAATATGACAACATCAAAACGTGCTATTTCTGAAACGGAAATAGTGGGAGAAGCTGTAACAAAGCTGTCACTTGGCGGTGAAGTGAACATAGCTGCTGCTGCTGCTGCCGGGGAGAAACCAAAGAAGAAAAAGAAGCGAATTCAGCCACAGTTGATATCCACTAGTTTTTGAGAACAACCATTAATACTACGAACGAAACTGAATGGAATGTTGGGTATAAGTAGGAGCTTTACTCGTGGTTAGAATACGTCGAGTCCAAGTCAGCTCTATTCAGAATGCATTAGGGGCTTCTTTGTTGTGGCATAATTTAATTTTAATAACACTAATAAATAATATGTATAGATATTTATCTTTAGCGTGCCGTCTTCACTTATCCTACTCTACGCATGTAATGTGAAATTATGTATCAGTTTCATGATCGGTAAATAGATCTTGTTCGTGAGATATCCGCAATGTACGTGCGTTAGTGTATTGATTTATTTCCCCGCATTCGTTACAAATCGATCGGAACGAATGATAAAGAAGTATACATAGTCTCCTTTTTCCAGTTACAGATAATACTGAATATTGTAAAAAACGAAGCAACTTTCATTATAATTGGTTTTACTACAACAAGGGAGGTCGATGAGTGTAGAATAAGTAAGAAGAACGAAAAGTGGAACATGAGAGCTTCTAAAAAGTAGATAATATGAAGAGTGTGGGATACGACTAAAACTGGATGGGGTGTATGTGCAATATCATTAGATTTTTTAGTATCAATTCTTCGGTGACCGTTGTTGGTGACTAGTCAAATATGATTTCATAGTTTTATTGCGTATTTTATTTTTATGTACAGAATTACATCTAACTAACCGTACATGACGCCCATTATTCTCATTCACACTCCATCGTGATGAAAGAAAAAAATACATCAATAAAAAAGGAAAAGAATAGAGACACAAATTATCCCAACGTATCTGTATTCGGTGCAGATTTTATTTATCTATATAATTGCTTTTCCATTCAGTATGGAAAGCGCAATTCGTTCCCTGCATTGGTTGATGTGGTTTTGATTGAATACCAAGGCAGTATCTTTTGACAAAAAGTCAGCAAACATGCAGGTAAACACACCACAATCATGCCCTATATAATATAGTATAAAATAGAAATAGTTCAACTAAGTGAGACGACGAGGAAACAAAGCTAACAACATGACAGTCTGAAGGTGTAAATGTATTAATCATACGTACCATTCCTTTGGCGTGGTGTTGCCCGTTGGGTAGGAACCAATTCCCATTCATCTATGTCAGTAAGAGGAGTCTTTTTCTTATCCATATGTTCATCTTGGATGTAACTAAAGAGAGCATTTAGGTATCTACTACCATCAGATCCCATGCTATCAAAAATTTCGATGCGTTTCTTCTTCATGAAGATTACTGCAGCAATCCAATGCATATTACCCATATTAATTGGGAAAAGAATTTTGTCAAGCTTAAAAATATCCTTGCCTGGTACTTTCTTGGACCATCGTTTCACATTCCTGTATTCATACTTTCCATCACAGGAGGCACTCCCTTCATTCAGAATTTTGGTGATAAAAAAGGATTTAAAGAAATGTGATCTTTGACGAGTAGGATCTATCTTGCACAATTCTTCGTCACGCTTTGACAGCATCAGGTAAAAGTAGTGAATGACTTCATCGTTAAGCCACATTCCAGGTTTCAATGTTTGCATAGACTGTCTTTGGACAGAATCCATACCATCTTGGGAGATAATATCCTCGTCATGACCATATCCATAAATGGCATTTTGAATACTGCGCTGTTCCTCTTCGTTAAAGGGTCGCATTAAGGATGCTGCCCGCTTTTTTGCTTCCTCGGCTTCCATTCGCTCTTCAAGTTTCTTTCTCGCATCACTGTCACGCAACGCTGTCTCCATTTGTTCTGCTGTTCGAATTCGGGCATTAAATTGCATATCAGCCTTTTCGATTGATTCTCTTCGCCGAAGTGTATTTAAATCCTCTTCCTCCTCTGGTTCGTCTCCCGTCGTTTTTTTCGTCTTATCGACCGACCGCCGTTGCTCATCAGGATATGAAGCAATTTGTTTCCACTTCTCGTTAGTGACGGATAAAGTACTGATATTTTCTTGAACATCATCAATTGCTGCCTCCAGATTCTTGGCATGCATTTTGCGATAGATGATGAATCGTTGGATTGTATCGCTAGTATTCCCGAATCGTGGCTATTATTTTTAATTTCTTGAGTTGCAGGAAAAATAGGGTCTTCTTCGGCAAAGCAAAGGACATCTTCCAAGCACTTCTTGGCTTCTTCCCATGAGGAAATTACCCTATTTCTAGATGATGGAAGTTTCTCGAGCCGATTGAGTGCACCCATCCATTCATAACGTAAACGCATTGATTCTTTTTCGTTTTTCTTGGCTCTGCCCTGGAATTTAAATGAAAATGTTCCCCTCGAAGTTTTTGTCCGTCCTAATTTCCCAAGCTTACGTATTTGAGACAAAAATCCATGATGCTCATCAATATTAACCTTAGAATGACTTTCTAAACATGCCTGACTTTGTCCCAAGGCGTTAGCCATTTCAAGAACCGTACATTTTTGGTCCGAGCTCGAATGTAGAAGATCTATGATCTCGCGTTGAATGGTAGCGGCGGTGGAGATATTGATATCAACTTGCATTTTTGCATCAATTCTATTATCTGGATTATTATTTGGTCGCAAGGACGTAACAGTCAGAGTTGTAGTGGGCAATTTTTTCGTAGTTAATAAAGCGGAGGAATGTTTGGACGAAGGACTCGTAGTAACATTTCCTGCTGTTCTCGTCATTGTCGTCGTTGCCGCAAGTCGATGTTTGACGGGATACGGATTCTGCTTTTTCGACAACCGGATACTGTTCGGTCCTGGCGACGATTAAAGCGGGCAAGGATTCCCATTCTTGTTTTAACTCAACTTGTATTAATAAAGAGGATAGATTAGCAAGAATTAATACAAACATACAATAATCCCTCTGAACATATGAACAACATCAATAATATAAGAGCGAGTGATGAGTTCAATCTTTATTAAATAACTTCGAACTTCAAATGAGTGTAAGCAATTCCACGTTCAAACACGTCCATGAAAAGAGATGAATAGTACGGGACTGGATGAAATCACGGACTGATTAGTGCTAGCATACTAGTTTTTTAACTATCCAGAGCCTATCAATGTAAACAAATTTAAATGTTGGCTTACATGGTGGGAGGAATATTATCATTGGCAAGATGTGTTCCAGCTAAGTCCTAGTTACAAATAATCTGATAGAGCATAGCGGCCACAAAGCTAACTAACTAAGATAGAATTTAAATATCACTAGTAGCTGTATTTTTGGTAGGATGGGTTGAGGTGATGATGATGATACTTGACAATGCAAGGAAAATTAATCTACCTGTGTGTGTATTTTCCAAAGAAAATGAAGGAAAATTCCATCCCACTACAGGATTAGAACTGCCAACATTGATAACTCCAAACTAGCTTCATTTCTACTGATACTATAGACTAGATAATATCTACAACGTGTAGATAATATGATCATGAATACTAGGAGCCAGGGGCACAAGTTGGTGGTGTTTAAAATTGGAGCGTTCTGTGTGTTAGGTGTGAATGTATTATGAAACAATGAATATATAAGCAAATTTTTGCACAACAACATCACAAGACATACATAAGATAGAGGATGTAGGCAATTAGTTACGTTGCGCGATAATTAACAAAAATAAGTATTCCATCAACAAAACAATGGGGAATGTGATCAAAGCTCCATCAACATAGGTCCATTCATTACAAACCTATGAGACGAAATACACATATCTATACGCTTAATAAGGACAAAAAGTTTGGTTGAATTTGGTCATTTGGGGAAAATTCTATGAGGTCGTATATGGGTGGGAGGCAGATTTTCAAATTGCCACAAGAGGTGCATAAGAGAGGAGGATTAAAAATCAGATAATAGAGTATGAGCTAAACGAATAGTACAGATGTCTCTATAGTGTTCCATTAGTTAATGTGATAATTGTTATTGTTATTGAGTACTATATTAAGAGAGGACCCATTATCAACAGGTATGTTGGACGTGTTTTTCAAAAATATCTTACCATGTGTCTCTTCTTATACATAAGAGAATTTATGTACTCAAAAATTGCCCATTTTAACAACAGCTTCTACTCAAATTTCGAGTAGTGGGCTGGTAGCTTGATCCCTTAATTGGAAATGTCTTGTCTCTTAGGCAAGCCCCTGCATTAGAGCAAGAAGGTCAATCCATTTGGGACAAATGCCATTGACGTGATGGAATTTTCCATTCTAAGGCAACAGGTGTGCATTAATTTCCAATTCCTTGCATAACTGACAGGTGATTGGTGGAGATGATCAATTGAAGAATACCACGGCACTGACCACACCGCCTACACCAATCAGAAGCCCATCTAATCCAAGGGATTAACAGACTAGTGGGTATTTTGGTAGTGTTGTCTCTTATTATTATACTATTATTACTATTACTGACATATTCCATCCAGATCCACGTCATACCTTTTTAAACTGTGCAACAAGAGCGTAACTGCGTACAAACAGCTTTACAGCCAACAACACAAGAAAGGACCTGTAGATCTCTTTTCTGGTGGAATTTATTAACAGATGCATGGCATGGGAAGCTCGTTAATTTTCACGAGTCGAGGATATCTGCAAGGTGTAGGGCTCAAAAAAGGAAAAAGAAGACGTACAATATAAAACAATTACAGTAGATAATTTTTTTAAATGACAAAAAAAAAAGAGAGTAACCATAATTATGTTCAAAACAAAATTAGGCCCAATGTTCTTTCCCAAGTGTGAAGGCAGGTGTGCAAGAGAAGATGGGAAGGGCTCCTTAATTGAAGTGGCAGTGTACCAGCGAATAATTGTTATTTCTTCGAAAACGCGCACTCTTAAAGTCTCTGTATCGTTAAATAATTATAAAGCGTATCATTGATTTCTTCTCTTTCCAAAAAAAGAAATTTATGAAAAAAAAAGAGACTTGTACTTGAAACTTTACCATTAATTCCCAATATTCAATATAACATTACGACTATCAAGTAGTACAGCTTAAAGCTAAAAGCTGTTGGCATCACAAAAGTTAACAGAATCAATCAGATTACAAATAATACACTGTAATCATAACATGGCTAACAACATTCAACGTGCTGTATACAACAACAGAACAGCAAGAAAAACAACTCTGGCGGTCCTCTATTCTATCTCCTTTTGTTCTGCGTATATCAAATTAAAACCAAGCTGCATTTAATTTCATTTGTACTACACTAACGTTATACATAGCCAACTATTATTATTGATTATATTGTGAAGACAAACACAAACACAAACACAAACAACCAAAGATGAAACACTTCGTCTTCCTTCTCCTTCCGCTCATTTTCCTCATATGTATCGTTTCGGGACAAGATCCACCATTACCACCCGTTCTTGAAAGTAGATGGGATATTTTTACTCCGGTACTTTTCTTCTGGTAAGTCATAAAAACTTATATACCGTAGTGTATGTATCTGCGTATGCGTATGTATATATATATATAGTCCTATATGTGTGTGTGTGTAGGTCCTATATGTATATATCACAGAAATAAGTATCAGCGACACGATATCACAAAAGGCATCCAAACCAAATTAACTTCTATCTCCTTCTTTCTTTCTTTCTCTCTTTAACTACCTAATTCTAAAAACTCAAACAAATACTGAATCTTAGCTCGGAGAATGCAAATTTTATTGTACGTATGATGTTACTTGTTCTCGACTGGTACTATATTTGCAGTACCGGTAAATATATATATATATATATATATATATATATATCAATTCAGCTTGTACTTACAGCTCATTTTCTATACATACGATATCTTTCTTCTTTTCTTCTTCTGGTTTTGCTTGATATAACAATAACGTAGTTTCGATTCGGGATGTCTGATTTGGTAGAAGATTCCCATATTGATTTCACCCTTAAAAGAGGAAATGATTGCGAGATGTAAGTAGCTCTCTGTTGTGTGTGTGTTCAAAACGATCTTGATCTTGATGTGATTTCGTATGTATTGTACTATTATTGTACTACTGTATTATTGTACTGTACTGTACGCTCCAGTATCTCAGCTCAACTCACATTCTGCGTCTACATCTATAATACTATTCTTGTTCTATACACTACAAAGTGACATTTGGAATAACAACTATCTTGTACCAACAACAATATGGGATCAAGCACCGTTAGGTGAGGGAAATCTGGTACGACAAGTACTTGTGTCATTAGAACCTGATATTAACCTTCTCGCAGTATCGCCTATCTACTCAGTAAGCGAAGATGGTGCAACAGGATCGATAAATTTCTGTGTAAAAGTTACTCTATGGACAAAAGATAGGGCAAACATTGTTAACTTCAAGTGAGTTCAGTTTAGTTGAGTTGAATTGCATTGGATTGCATTGGATTACATTGGATTGCATTGAATTGCATTGGATTGCATTGAATTGAGTTTATCTAGTCAGATATCATTAATATAGAAAAATCGAGCACAACTAATATTGATAAAATTGTTAGCAATGCTGCTGCTGTTTCAATTTCAATTGTATCTCTAACTATTTTTTCCTTCCCTCCTTCTCTTTTCTTCTCTCTGAATTTCAGAGAAGTCAAATATACCCAGAACACAGTGATGAAGGCAGACGTTCGAAAACTTGAATTTGAAATGGACAACTCTATATTCGAACAAAATTCACATCAATCTCACCGACGTCTTGCTTATGATTGTACCGATGGGTACGAGGGTGTATTCGAAAACTGGTGGAACATAACAGTTTTGGAAAATGGTGAAATTCTTCCACCGAATGTTACAGTTATGACACCTGTCGATCCGTACGAGGTTACCTACGACAACGTCGATGTAGCACCGGGAAACGAAACAGGCCCTCAGGAACCAGACGAGGGCCTTGTCAAAATCGTTATCGCACCGGAAAATGCTCTTAATCTTAACGATGTTGATGGTCTCGGTGGAGGAGAAGTAGGTTTCGAACTTTTTTTCCTCTTAATTGCTTACGCATGTGATGAAAACAATCTCCCAGTGACCACAGTACCACCCTTAACACAGGGGGATACTATCAAAATCTGTGTTGAGCCCGACGAAAAATCTAGAGAATATGGATTCGTTATGAAACAATTGGATTCCACTTACTATACAAGGGACGATATCCCAGACTTAATCCAGTATGCCGTTGAAGGAGGCCAGCCTGATTTTTGGGGTATGTCCGAGATTGACTGTATCCCAGGAAGCTTGAAGTGCTCTGTTGAGACGACAATTAGAGCAGAATTTTTTGCATCACCAGGCATAGTTAGCGTGGCTGGCGCTGCAAGCTTCCAGTGGGATTTTGAAAGACGTCGTAATCTTAACGAAACGGTCGGACGTGATCTTCAAGCTGTTGACGGCAGAGATGTTAACGACGAAGGACGATTTAACATAGTATTTCCTCTAACGACGTTTCAAGAAACTATGGATATGAAAGCAAAAGGTCCTTCTTCTCTTCAGTCTTTCTTGTTGATTATCTTATCCTTTACTCTCATATTGGCCAGTATAATTCTTCTCTGGATTAAAGATACCAGACGATCATGGACGTACCACAACGATGACGATGACGGATGCACCATCCGCCAATCCATGTCGTCTCATGTAACACCGGGTAGTAGTCATCTCAAGAAGGATATGGCAGAAACCTATAGAACAGAATCATTTCATGACGATGTTCGTGGTCATCTCAAGAAGGATATGGCAGAAACCCATGGAACAGAATCATTTCATTACGATTTTCATGGTCATCTCAAGAAGGATACAGAAGAAACCTGTAGAACAGAATCAATTCATCACGATGTTTATGACGATGATATAGATGCTGACTACTGCCTCAAATTGAAATGTTGAGATGACAACTTCTGTTTCACTCAATTCTCGCTACCATACTACAAATTTATTTTCTTTTTTCCACATGAAATATAGATCCAAAAATATTTTTAAATATGTACATTGTATTTTTACTTTAATTCTTTAAACACATAATGCTATTATTGTGATTATTATCCTTTTACTCAAAAATAAGTATTCAATATAGTGTCACTATCAATCTTCATCTTCTCAGTATGATTCAAAACTAAGGTCGTCGTCGTCAATAAATTCCTCGTCTTTAAAATCGTTTCCTTGATTATTGACAGCAATATTATTTGTTGGATACGAATCACTGGCATAAGACTTTGATTTGTCATACTTCCGCTCACTCCATTGAATGTAAAAGTAGTATACGATCGCCAGAAAAACTAGGCTAGAAACTATAATCAACAAGATGTCTAGTCGAGACAGTCCATCCCCGTCATTATGAATCATCTCTTTCGGTGTAGATGTAGAAGAATGAATCATTTTGCCATTTATGATTGAGTATTCATCCACGCCAAAGATCAAAGCTAGATCCGAATGTAGCTCCTGAGGCACGGATGTGTTCAGGACTTGGTCAATGTAAGACATCACAGTGAGAGAAGCTTCGTCTCCGTGTTGGTGTTTCCCGTATACGTATGCTACGCCGGTGAAAACACCACAGAAATTTACTTCGTTGACTTGCGAGACGCATGATGCTACGTAGATGAAAGCGATCAAAATGAATAAATGAATGGATTAGGACTCGCTATTTAGTTACATTATCAGATTAAGCTGACCATTCAAAAATACCACGAGCTATGATATTCCACGATATAACTTACCGACTTCCTCAAACTTGAGAAATCTAAATCCAGATGGGTGACCGTCAGCATGAGCCAATGATCTTCTTAATTCTTCCTCACGACCGTTTGTTTCTTCACCTGAACTACGACCGTATTCCATCGACCGAATGGGCTCTTGTGGAGATTCCTCGTCCTCCGCCCTTCGGGTTGTCGTAATCCACACATTTCTGGAAATGTATTCATTAGAATGGAATCGACTATCCTGTCTTCAATCACATCCAATATATCCATTATTACTGAAAAGGGCTGTACTTCTAACTGGAATCCGTATTGGATACGAGTGGGCTCTCCTGAAGTTGCACCGAAGAAACCATCGTATTCTGGCCTACAAGGTGAGCTCATCAATGCCATAAATTTCTCATTGTAGGTCGATCGCGGATCGACGTTGATCTCTTTGGGTCTGCTTTGTATTTGTATCGCTTTTTCATTACCATCCGAAGATTTATTTACCTGTAAAATCCTATTATTTTGTCTCTGGCTATGCTTCTTGTTGCTGATTCTAAATTACGGTTGTTTTCATTACTAATATTAATACTACTTTTATGTTCGAACTCTGCAAGTACCACGACGACGAGCAGGATCGCTATTGTCGCCCGGAAGAAGATCATTTGTATACTGAAAAAATTCACCATGGCTGTATTGTATTGCTGGAAGGAAATACCTTATGAAATGCTGTATAACAAAGGCTGTTACGTCTAAAGTTGACTATGTATGATGTATGATGCATTCATCGACATCGAGATCAGCACACACATTTTAGGTAGTGGTGCTGTAATACTAAATTTCGTTTTTCGTTATTCGTGAAACGACCCATGAATCTTGTGAACAACAAAATCTTTGTCGAAGAAAAATTGGGCAGGACTCAGACTCACGAATGATTTTCGTGAGCACAATACACTAACAAACAATGATTTGATTTCAACACTCCATCCACGTTTGGAATAAAAGATATGACATGATCCTGCCGTCAACAATCATACCTGTACGGTAGGCAGAGGTGATGATTTTTTGAAGAAGAAGAAGAAAGAAAACAGACACAACATCGACACACATTAGAAACTAGCCCTCATAACAACGGAACACCCTGTCTCGAGGCACTAGCTAAAAGAGAGATAGAGAGAGAGAGATAGAGAGAGAATTTTGTTGAAAAATAGTAAAATAGTACAATGTACGGTAATAAGTGTTGGGAATCAATCTAGAATTGAGTCCCGGATATTCAATCGAATGAGTCAAATTAAATCGATCGAGTCAATTATCAGGATTCAGGAGTTTTAAGGGGGACGTGACGTGATCGCACGACTGAGCGAAAGAAACGTTATAAAGAGTGTAGGTTTGCTTTGAAAAAGTGCCATGCTCGATAGTATTTTTCTTTTTAAAAAGTGTGACTGTATGTGCATAAAGTTACTCCTATTACGAAATACCGCATTGAGCATCATTGAATGTAATAGTAGTAGGCATACAATTTATTTGCACTCATTCTATAATAATCTTATCCGCATTACCGTGCTGTACCTGCATTGTCCAGTAATCACCAGCATCATGTATCTCTCAACGAACCATTGGTTTTATTTCCTTATCCTTGCTACAGTTGCGTTGCTTTCAATACCACCCGTAACTCAAGGAGAACTGATTTTGAATCCTCATCATTCTGACCCTAGCGAACTAGATGTTTACAGTCGTAATAATACTGGTGGTATAGCATCTCGTTCTGAACCTTGTATATACAATAGGATGGAAGATTTTGTTGGTGAGGCTGGTACCAATTTCTTCACAGTAGAATATTTCTACACCATGGAAGTAAACGCGACCTTGATCGACAATGCTGTTAATATCTTCACTCCCAGGACTCAAGCGATAATCCTTGATGAGTTTGCAAACAACTCCTTACGGAATGTTATTCTCAGTGTAGAGTCTTCTATTGCTTCCTATCTGATGGAAGAATCGTACACGTTTGAGAATGCCACCTGCAGTGGCCATGGGGGAAATCTAGTGGTAAACGTGGATGGAATGGAACAAATGCAAGCAAATAGTACAGAAAGTAGATACGGTGGACAAGAAAACAGTCGGCCATCCAAAAATGTTGGCATCACAATTGCTCCTAACTATGAGCCTGCGCTTAAGTGTATATCCACTGCTGAGGATGTCTTATGTTATGAAATTGCCGGAGCCTTTCAGGTTCACACCGTTGGAGAAACACACAACATAACACAAGCCAAAATTGATATCAGATACGACATTCAAGCTGCTATGGAGAAGGGAAAGTTTGACCCAGCCCACCCTTCAATACTTAATCTTACCTTTTTGGAAAGTATCTCGCCGAAATTTCCAGATGGGACGTTGTCTGAAGAAGTGCCATCCATCCCCATAAATGATAATGGAAATAATGCTGTATTACAAGAAGACGAAACCAACGTAGCTTTAATTATTGGAGGTTCAATTGGTGGTATCTTACTACTGCTTTGTTCTTTTATAGGTATCCGTTGTTGTCGGTGCAATAGACATCAGGATGGTATGGATGGTAGTTTTGAACCCAGCACTATTGTCTGAACCAGTAAGGATGCAAACTTAAGTATAAAAATATGCATATCATATTTTATGTTGATTTGATTTGATCATATTTGAAAATATATCAAATATTACCTGCACGTACCTATTCCACGACCGACGCTCGTGGGAATTTCCAGTTTAGACTGTAATCATTATTCATAATATTACTTCATGTACAGTATCATTTTTTATATGAGACAATACAAGTGTAGATAGCAGCCGTATCTTAGACGGAAGTTTAGTTTTATCTCTGACTTACTTCATCTATTCGATCTCCTTTCGCAATTTATTTCACTACACGTGAGATTATTTGTTTTTGTTTCTAAAATAATCTTCTCTACTGTACAAAGAATACATTACTTCTTGTCCTCACAGTTGATTTTTTTAACTCGTATACTATCTATCACTCTAGTTAGTTATGTTTAAAATATGAATTATTTATTCAAACACAAATGTTATCAATATATCGGTTGTCTACTTTAACTGTTTTATCTTCCCATGAATTCTAGAAGATACCCGTATCTTCTCTTTAAGCAAATGAAGTCGATCGGTGAGCATCCACATCTAGATAGGTTTGTATACCACCACTTTGCATATCGGTTTGGTCATCATTGATAATGCTCATTTTTCGGGCTGTTCTAAACACAACACCAGCGAGGATTGCCACCAGGGCTCCAAGTCCTAGAAAAAGTCCCACCTTGAGACTTTTTCGTTCTGATTTACCAGTTGCTGATTCGCTACCGTTAGCGTTCACCTCGTCTTCGCCATTACTGGTGTTTGACTCGGTAGGACCTGAAGATGAGCTGTCCAAATAGTATAAGCGAACAATCTTATCACTCAAATCGTCATATACTCCAGAATTCATATTCTCTTTAATTAAATTGGCGATGCGAAATTGTTCGTTGGCAGCTTCTCCATCGTTTGTAAACAATGTAAGTTCGCCATCAACAATAGCACACTCATTTAGAGTACTACTTGATCTCTCCACGTTGCAAGTTGCTGAGATCGTACATATGAAATTATAGCAAGTAAGCAAGCAAGAAGTCAAAGACAAAGACAAAGATGAGAATCGAGAAAAAGGAAGAAAGAAAAAAGTCGACATATGAGTAGTAGTGTACTTACAGGTAGTGATATAGTCTGGAGGATACATGGATACTCCAGTAACTTCAAGACGTCTTTGAATACGAAGTCTTCGTTTTCCAATCTCAGTATTACCACACCTATCTGGAAACACTTCTTGGAGAATACTATCGACGATAGCCTTTTCCACTAATGGTAGGATGTCATTATTGATTGTCGATCTTTTCGTACCCGTAATTGCCTCTATCTCATATTGATATTCGATTGGAATCGTCATCAGGGTATTATCAGTATCAGTATCAGAATCAGAATCAATATTACGGATAATTCCAAATGTACCATCTGATGTCGTACACGGCGCCTCTTCAGGATCGTTTGGAGGACTTGGACTAGACGTCCCTTCAGCAACTACATCATTTGTTTCAGTAGGTACTTGAGGTGGTATTGGTGGGCGCTCATAACGTGAATTAGGGTCGACATTTGTTGCCGCATTGACATTGTCTTCATTTGGATATTCATAGTGGCTTGTAGATCCATCTGATCTACCAGCGATGATACCTCTTCCAACGACAGTGTCATTTTCTTCAGAGCTTTCGTTTAGTCCTTCTGTAGATACTGCAGGTGCTGACGCTTCTTTAGGATAATCATAATGACGTCCATTGATCACGTGGCCAGGGTTTATGCTTTTCTTTTCTGCAGATGCGCTCACGAAAAAACAGTATAGAATAGAGTTAACAAAAGTAGTAGCTTTCATGATCTTGTTCTTGAACCGTATATTAAAAGTTACTTGAGGCAAATTCTGGTTATTCGATGTATGGTAGGTATTGATTGCTTGTGGTAGACAATTGAGATTGATTTACTAATTACTTTTCTCGGTTACTTCGAAAGAGATATTAGCGTAATAACATCTATTCTGCTCTTTTGTCTCACACGATTGCCTATTTTCTACTATTAGAAAGAGTTTTTGTGTTCATATTCATTTTCGCGGACAGAAAAAATGTTCTCTAAAAACAATATCGTCGCCTCGCTTTGCAACGGCGATTAACGACGAGCTAGATTTAGAAGCTAAGTCAGTACCAACAAACAGATCTTTTTGTTTTCGATAGGAATTCTTTCATTTTTCTCATAACAACCACCACGATGATAAGTTCTCCGATTATTGTCGTTGGCCTCAATGCCGCACTTCAGAAACGATTCGTTTTACCGGATAAACAAGTCCTTATGCCTGGAAATGTCCATAGAGCTTCTACTGTTAACATAGGTGTCGGTGGCAAGGGTCAGGACGCAGCCATCGCCCTCCACTGTTTGGGACTAAATGATGCAATTAAATTGCTGCAATTTGTAGGCACTGGATCTACGGGAGATGTTGTCTACAAATTGCTACTAGATCAGTTGGGTGAATCGGCAATGGAACTTACTGTACGGCCCTCCAGTGAGATGAGAACTTGTACATCTATTGTCGCTTCAGACGAGACAACAGAACTCGTAGAACCCAGCGGTATAATTACGAGCGACGAGATAGAGGAATTATTTTCAAACAAACTATCATCTTGTGTCAATAACGATGCTAGATCTTTGTGCATCATGGGCAGTATGCCACCCGGTGTGGGAAACGATACATACGCTCGAATATATTCGAAAGTAGTTGGACCTAGCAGTATTTGTGTAATCGATTCTCTTGCGGGGATTGAGCCGCTTTTATTGAAAGTATCTGAACTAGGCAATAATGCTTGTCCACTTTTACTGAAAATAAATGCATCAGAACTGTGTAAACTGGTGGGAACGTCGAAAAGTGGTTGCGAAACCGGCGGTATAAAAAAGAAAGAATTAATCGATGCAATTGACATGTTTCTGTCGAAGTATTATTTAACCCCTACAACTATCAATACACTTCTTGGCTTAGCTATTACCGACGGCAAACATGCTGCCTATTTTGTTAGCTTCGAAAAAGACCAACAAGAATTCAGAATATTCAAATATTCCGTCCCAAATCTCGAAACTTCTCAAACGCTGTATCCAATCGGTGCCGGCGATGCTGTGGCAGCTGGCGTCATCGCTGCTTGGACAAGTATACTAATTACAACGACGTCGTCGCTTCCAACAGTTCCAAAGGCTTGCCTTAAAGTACTAGTTGATTTCGTTGAAAGCATTCGGAAAGACCAATCATCATTGACTACGGCTAACGCAGTAGCAAGTTTCGCCTTTGGTTTAAGTTGTGGATCTGCAAGTTGTCTGCAAGAAGAAAACTCAGTCCTGGACGATAGCGATGTCGTTCGTTTACTTCAAACGATTCGTAAGCCGGATCTTATACATAACCAACCGTTCCGCAAATACGAAGAAGAAAATGAGGATGATTGATAACACTTTTTTTCATTAGAAAAATTGAACTGAAGAAATTCACAGATACTTCTTTAAAACGAGCTATTCGTGGACGTTGTTTTTAGTAATCGGAACGACAAGCATATCTCACAGCCTTGAATTGGAATCTTAATTTCTCCTGCAGTTGTCAAAACTGGACAAATCTCTACTTGCTAATTGAAAAGCAAGGATAATATGCCTTTGTTTTCTTAGCAATGAAATTCAAAAGCGATTGAAATGTTTCCCGTGATAGAATGAATGAATGAATCGTTACAATATAAATATATCAATACGCATTACACGAAATAAAGAATCTTGTATACGCGCAACCTACTGCATTTCAATCAGTTATATAAGGGCGGTGTTGTTTCAATATAACATAATTTATACACCGATTGAACGTCAAAAATAAGATTTTTTAAAATCCACTGCAGCAACATCAAATAAGAAAATACAGGACTATAATTAGTTGTTCGCCTACACTTTTTGACGACTTTTGAAGTTCGATCTTATTCCACATAAGAATTAATTGTACATACAAAATCTGGAATTATTTTTAATCGTGTTTGCATCGTTCAACAGCACATACTAAATCACATCTACTTCAACGTGGGTGAGAGTTCCCAGCCAGGATGTCGTTATTATCCAAAAGTTGGAGTAAACGTGCCATAGACGTAGTCACTTGGTCCACGTACCCACCAATCGATGGTAGTAGACAGTGGCTGAGACATGAACCTACAACACCGTACTCCTCGTCACGCGTAAGTCTAACGCGATCTACAATCCGAATCGATCCACTGTTGTTTGTATCTTCGGATACATGTATTGTGTGAGATGCATGAATCCCACCATGAAAAGGACCAATAGTAAGACCAACATGACCTCGTCGTCGTTCAACAAACATTGTGATTCGACCGTAAGATGCAAATCCTAGACTTTCGAGTAAACGTTGTCCTGCATTGAAAATAAAACTAAGGCTAGTAGAAGGAGATTCCAACACTGAAGTCGTTGCTTCGATCCATTCACCTTCGTATTCTCTGACGCTTTCAGGATCAGTTCTGTCAGGACTCATCCTTGCCGCATTGGCATTGGTATTGACATTGACCGCCATAGGAGAATCATCACTACTGTTTGATATCACGATTAATGTCTCAATGGGGTCACACCAAAGACTTAGTAAATCTGCGTTACTAATTACATCCATCACATCATCTACAGTGCACGGTGAACTACCTCCTAGCAACACGGATACTTCAAAGGACTCATCATCATCAATTCTTATTTGAACTGTTTCCCTGGCTCGTTCAAGAGCTATATTGGCATGATGCTGCTGAATATAGTCACTTGAAAGCAAGCGATTAACGTGTGGTGCAGAATTGATTTGGTTGGAGGTATTATTAGTCTCTGTCAAAAGAGGTGTACCAAGCTCATGATGATTTGCAGTACGGGATGAGCCGGCTGATGGTAAAATGTTGGGCCACCAATTTCTTATCTTTGTCGTTGATAAAGTCACTGGTTCCTCACAAATACTTGTAATTGTATTTGTTGGTGCAGCTGAAATCAGCGCACCAGATTCCATCATCTCTTGATGTTCCAATAAGGGTGGCATGTGAGCATGCATTTGCATATTATTATTATTACTATTCGATCGATTTCCCGATAAGTTCGGTGTTATGGCTGTTGCAGTTGCTGTTGTTGTACGGGACTGCCCAAGCTGTATATTAGAATCATCCGCTGCTTGCATAAGCTGTGAAAATCCAATAGAGTCTGACATTTCTGATTGTTGTTGATATATCGTACGTGGTTCACCAACAAGAGACGACGATGACGACGATACACCCATACTGATACTATCATCATCAGAAGGAAAAGGATTTCGACGAGAGAGAACCTTGTTGGATTCTTTCACTTCCAAATTTACACTTTGTAATGAAGATATCGAGAATATAGCTGATGACATGGCGGCTGTAGATGATGCTGCTGCTGTTGTTAGTGGTTGTGGTGAATTATTTTTAATCTGACAATTATTGAACGTCGATTTTGTCACCACATCTGCTGCGTTGTTCGATGCACTTAGTTCAGAACAGCAGCTTGTTGCATCCGTCATCATCGATTCTACAAGACCCGGTGTTTGTGTAGAAGGTGATGAATTTTGTGAATTACAAGAAATGGTGGAATTGTACGTTGTTGTCATCATCTTGCTTGTATATATATTTGTTTCTGAATTCTTGTTCTTGTTATAAGAGGGTGGCCACGTGTTTGTTTCTTCGCTTGGAATACGCTTACATATATTATCATTATCATTATTATTATGATCCCTACTAGTAGTAGAAGAGAAGGTATCATCAACAGCAAACGGCAGGGATTCTATTATAGAATCATCGTGATGTAAGATATCGACACTAGCGTTGTCACCTCTATTTTTATTCGTCATGTTCTCTTGTGAGTCGATCGAAAAGTTCAATAATTACACTCAAAAGAGACTATCCATTCTGTTTCTTCCGAACTTCTATATATAACAATCAATCAAACTCTAGCGATCCTTTGATATGATGGGTGATAGGAGAGACGATATAGGTGCAAGTATTGCTAGTGCTACTAGTAGTACTGTATGATGTTCGAATAGTGGAAGGTGTTCCATGATACGACTCGAATTACGTAGGACTACCTGGTATTCTTTTCTGAACGTAAATTCTCTCGTCACAAGAACTTGATGGCTGTTCGCATCACAGTTTATCTACTTATCACGCCATACGTTTGGCGCGTTATGGACTATATGTTAGTCTTGTTTTAAAAGAGAGGTGTCAAGAAATTTGGTGACTGGAGCAAAATTTTCGAATTTGAAAAAAAACACGCTCGGTCATCAAATTCCCGCATGACTCGATAGAGCAAGCCAATCAAGAGGCAAATATCGTTTGTTTAAAATAATTTAAACGGCCAAGTTTTGTTTGTGTTGAAATAATTACTGTTCGGTATTGATGGTACCAGTATAATTCAAATAATAATATATAAATAAACCCAAGAATTAAAATACGTCGTTTTCCTATTGTTTTATCTGTAGATCAGTAGTCCTTTGGTATACAGTAGATATAATACTCTCTATCTCTGCCGTCCCAGATTTCCGAACAAAATTTTACATACTAACAATGACACGTAACGCAGACAATGTCGTAGGCATGATGGACGACGCTTATTTTGTCGGCAAAAGCACACTTTTGACATTCTTCAATGAGCTATTGGACTTAAACCTTACGAAGATTGAACAAACCGCTACGGGAGCTGTCGCTTGTCAGCTTACCGACTACATATTTCCTGGAAGTATTCCTTTATCACGAATTAATTGGGAAGCAAGATCTGACTACGAATATGTTAGTAATTATAAACTTCTTCAAGCAGCATTCACAAAACATAGTGTGAAACGTTATGTTGATGTCGGCAAACTAATTCGTGCTAAGTACCAGGGTGAGTAGCAGAATTTAGTCATAACGAGTCACACATAATACAACATTTGTCTGTCTTTTCCTTCTATCCCTTTCGTCGATATTTTCACTCACACAAATGCAAATACAATACAACACAATAATAATGATAATAGATAACCTTGAATTTTGTCAGTGGATGAAAGCCTTTTATGACCAGTCGGGTTCTCGTCGTGAAGGATACGATGGTAGAGCCATCCGAGCGAAAGGAAAAGGAGGTAAAAAGTATGACTCGGTGGTGATCAAGGGTGTATCATCGAAGCCAGTTAGTAGAGGAACAAGACCTACTACTACAAGACCAACAACTACTACAACACCAACAACAATTCCAGCAAAACCAAGAGTCTCGACTCGTCGTCCGCAGCAACAACGACCTGCACCGCTTAAGGCATCAGAAAACAAAGCTCGACCTGTCAATAGATCCACCAATGTGGAAGCAGAAAAGCTTAAAAAACTAAATACTGAAATGGAAAGTCGAATTTCTGAGCTTGAAACAACTGTTGGTGATATCGAGAAAGAAAGAGATTTTTATTTTGGAAAATTGAGAAGCATCGAACTCTTTTTACAAGTCAAACAAGATAAACAATTTGAGGGCGATGACATGGAAGATGTAACTGGAAATATCTTCAAGGTTTTATATGCGACAGTTGACAATGATTATCAGGTGGATGATGAGGGAAACATTGTACCAACTTCTGCTGAGGGATCTCATAATAAAGGCGACATCAGTGCTGATCTTAGTGATGCTCTTGGTTCTGAGGGTGATTCCAATGAACAAATCGATGACTCTTTTTCGAATGAGATTCTAGCAGCTGAACAAGATGTCAGTATTGGCCAATAGCCACTGTATTTATCAATATCAGCCTTTTGTTAAATTAATGGGATAATTATAATTTAAGAGATAATGTATGATATGCAACGCACTAGTCAAAGTATATTTTTTAATCATTATTAGCAATTCTTATTTAGGAAGTTTTGTACAAATTGTCCAGTTTCTTCAGCTTTCTTTTTTGCATCAATAATCACTGAATCCAACTCAGCTGCAATATGATTGTCAGCGTAACTAGGAATGGTAGCGGCACCACGAACATCATCTCTTCGTTTCGATTTGGTCACACGTTCAGCAAAGTTGTATTCTAAATGTTGTAGCTTTTCTAGTAATAATCGTAGCCAAGCTACATCATACTTCATCACCTCTTTGCTAGGAAATTCCTCGAGCAGAATGTTTCGTTGATACTCCCACTCGTTATTGGAAGAATCGTTTACATCCCAAGGAACTGATGGCCATTCTACAGCAGTCGAGGAAAGAACAGGAGAAATAATAGTGGTCGTCTGCTTTGTCATAAATTCATCTTGGATAGCACGAAAAACAAAACTGCTCATTTCATCATTATTAGTTCTGGTATGTTTTTTGCTGCATGTATTGTCCAGCCAAGACATCAAACCTTGTAGTGCATATAGATGAATACAGTCTTCATATGCCTTTATTCCAACATCTCTAGCCCTGAGAGTTAGTCGGCATTCACCTATGCCCGAAACATCTTGCAAAGGAATAGAATGTTCTATACTCGATTGTAGTATACTTCTTGCCACTCGGCATCGTTCAATAGTACTAGGTCGTAAGATATTCCAACCAGTGTAAAATGCATGTCTAGAAGCTTTGCGCCGAGTGATATATTTTTTGTCATTGCGTATCAAAGTATAGGGAGAATGTTGTATGACCCAACCAGGAATGATGTCATTCCATTGTTGTTTTTGTTGTTGTGCAGGACAGTGCACAGAAGATTCTACGATCAACGAAAATGGCATACCGATTCGTTGAGGAGATAATTTTGTTCCGGCAGCGATCATAGAATATGGTGATAGGGTTAAGTCAATAGGAAACTTAACTATACAATTCAATCCCCAAAAGATCCCTTCTCCAACTGTACATTCTTGGTCAGGAAGTCGACCGGTATGATTTGATCCAACATTTGCACCATATGCTACATTGCCCCGCCCTAATGGCCACAGAACACCAATCAGTAAGCTTTGATGATGAGCATTAGTTTGTGGTCCGATAATTGATGCGTGTACTTCTCCCGCTGAAGCATGCGAGTCTGGGCCCATAACAGTTGACTCCATAATACTGGACGGTCCACAATGAGAATGTTCCATCATCAAAACATTGTTGATTTTTGAATTGTCAGTTATTGTTGCCTTCCATTGCATTAGAACGTTTGATACAGTGGAAGAGTTAGTGATTTGAGCACTGGGTAAAAGAGTTGCATTGATGACAGAGCAAGCTGCTTCAATTATGGATGATCGATAAAGGTAGACATTTTTGACCGTTGCAGTATCACGAATCATTGATCCACCAGAAAGAACATTGAACGCCAATGATCTTGAAATTAATTTAGTGCTGGTATCATCATCATCATCATCATCATTGTTGTTCGTTATTTTCATTCCGTCGCACGCTTGTACAAGTTGTTGAGTTACATCTATCATGGTAGATTCTGCAGTTAGTACGAGAGGTCGACCACCTCCACTTTCGGCACCAACAGAAATTTCTAACCTTCCAAAACAATTACTATTACTATTGATATTGATATCGCCGTTCGTCGAGATATGTCCACAGTTCATCAACACTGTCTTCGATCCAATGTAAGTCCTTGATATGAAAGAATTGCGATAAACACGACAAGTTCTTATATCAATGATAGAATCCGAAATAAATATATTGGAATGAATTCCTGGTGGGATTCTTAACCAATCATCGATTTTGTTATTATTGCCTGTATCATTATTATTATCATCAGCCTCGGTCTCTGTCTTCTTGGTTAGGTCGAAGACGATAAATCCATCAAAATGTGTTTTCGACACAAGTGATTGAAATTCGGAACTACAATCCTCGATGTTGGTTTCGTTATTATTATTATTATTGCTATTGCTATTGCTATCAATACTCGTAGACAAAAGAAGATAGAAATTGGACCAGTCATTGTTCGTACAGGAACAACCACAATCATTCTTAAGTGTTTCACGTTCCTTTTGATGAATTTTTCTAAGGAATATCCTTTCATTGACGGTGATGATCGGTGATGACGAAGATTCTCCTGTGTCATTTTCATCCTCCAGCAACACCAGGTCGAAAAGACATTTTAAGTGACGAAGCTGCTCCTCCCGTGCTAATACGGCAGCCTGAAAATCGTTCATTTTTTGCTTTGGTTTGGTTTGTTTAGGAATTTCTCTGACCTCATAGTACCATTTTCAGCTTTCAGATTCTTTTATTTTTTAAGTTTGTGTCGAATTTTGATTTTTCTCGTGATGAAAAGGTATGACCATACGGGACTGGGTTTTCATCAATCACGGACTACATCGTTTTTCATTCTTTTTTTGACGCAATTTAATTTTTTCATGTCGACTAATAATGCATGCTGCATATTCGAATATCGCATAACTGCTCATGTCAACTGTAGACGATGTTAAGACCGAAAGGATCCAATTCATCAGCAAAGCAGAGAATTAATTAATCGAATTGTTGACAAACCAACCAAGCAGCTTAATACTTAGCCAAGTTGTATACTTTTACCGCTGTTTTATCGATAAACAATACAATGCAAGACGGTCAGGCGACAAGCAGGGTCAGTCAATCGATTGATCGACAAATCCTTGCAAGATGGATGATAAACAACACTGATCTACGACGACGACATTTATCGTTGTTTTCCGATGAGGAGATTCTTTTGAATTTGGAAATCGTTGGGAAATTCAGCTTCGGTCAATCCAATCCAACATACCTGATCCGAATACGTAGCAGCAGCAGCATCATCGAGAAGATCGACGGCGACGACGTGAAAGAATTTAATGCTGTACTTAGGAAAAAACCAACATCTATCGCCCATCCTTCTGCACATGCATTGCATCGTGAATTCCAAGTATTAACAGCTCTACAGAAACACAACGAACATCAGAATAATAATCAACAGAAACAGAAACAAGTACCGGTACCTTATCCATACGCGTACTGCTATGATACAACTGTATTAGGTTCAGAGTTTTATATTATGGAATTTGTAAAAGGACGAATATTTACTGATTCATCTATGCCTGGGATGACAAAAAATGATCGGAAACTTGCTTTTGAAGATGTTATGTCGGTCATGGCTAATTTACATAATGTTGATATTGAAGATGTTGGACTTAATACATTCGGTAAAGGTGGAAAGTATGTACAACGACAACTAAATCGATTAATGTCTATAAGTCGAAAACAATCGGAACTTTATAATACACCAGCTCCTGAAATTGAAAACCTTGCCAATCAACTATTACAGTATGTAGGAGATTGTCCCAATCGGATATCTCTTTTACATGGTGATTTTAAAATCGACAATCTTGTTTTTCATCCAACAGAACCAAAAGTGATTGCAGTACTAGATTGGGAACTATCTACTGTTGGTGATTCACTTTGTGATTTAGCCAATCTTAGTATCATGTATCTAATGTCACGTAGTAAAAAAGCAGCTATATCCGGTGTAAAGGGTCTGAATTTGCATCTTTTGGGCGTACCTACTCGAAAAGAACTTCTTAATATGTATTGCCGTCATCGTGTAAATAGCAACAGCAAAACACTTATTACTTTTGACGAAATACAAAAATGGTCTGGATTCTACCTTTCATTTGTTGCGTTTAAGAATGCAGTTATTGTTCAGGGTGTAGCTCAACGGGCAAAAATTGGTGTTGCAAGTAGCGCAAGGGCCGATGAGGTAGCAAAAGCTTTACCAATAATTTGTAGGATGACACAATCAATTTTGGATACAGAAGTGAAACCAATTCTAATTCGAACGAACAGCAACAACAACAACAATAATAATAATAATAATAATGTGACCAGTCGTCTATGACACACAAATACACACACACACACACACACACACACACACACCATATAGTAAGCTCATTGGCATAAATTATCATATCTTTTATAGACATATTATAGAATATCTATTACATTTACCCTTTCGTTTCTACTATTGTTGAGAAGATTTTTTTTTCGTATCTCATCGACTGTTAATTCTAGTTTTCGACTGAAATTTTCCTACGTTATTTTTGGTCCAACTCTCTGTTATTGTGTAGGCATCATGTTCGGTTCAGAACATATGTCCGTAGTACGTTATACACAGCTGATACAACAGTATTGTAATTGAAATGAAAGAGCAGCAGCATTAAAATTGATCCGCATCACGACCATTGCTTTGCTCTTAAACATACCACAAAAGCTAAATGAAACATTTGCCCTACTAACGGTCAAAATATGCTATGAATTTAACGCTTTGACTTCTGGATACTTATTTTGGGACATAAGTTCACACAATAATAATTTCGAATTGCAATACATCTACTTTGTGAGTATCCATTTTGTTAATAGGAAATAGATTTTCACCTTTCGGTTTAAAATGTTAACCCTTTTTCTATGAAAGTTCTTTACAGGTAGTATATTTTTTATAGTTTATAATAAATACTCTAGCTATCTTTCGTTCCAGCTGCTAGAATTTCTTTTTTGTTATTTCTCGTCGTTTTCAAAAGATTCGTTCTCCCTTTTTTCTTACGTGTCAGCTGGATCTTCACCAAACGAAAGGACACTCACTCCGTCCTTGTCGACCTTTTTCATGATGAAATTGGGTTGACTCATCATAAATCTTGTTTTCATTTCTAAAATACATTTTCCAAGAATTTTAATTGCCTCCTCTTCGGTTAGGTTCTCTTTATATTCCCGGTCAAAGATCGAAGCACAAAAATATTGTGCGTACCCTTGTGCACCGTACTTTACCTTGTGTAGAGCACCGAAATAATCTAAGTAGTAAAGAGAAACAGACCCAGGAGCACCCTGTTTGCCTGCGTCATATCCACCAATTAAAACGTTGACTTGGTACGGTCCCTTTCTAATAGCGGTAGCCAGTTCCCCGCGTGCAAAATTTGCTTGAGCGTGTGTCGAAAGTTTAGTTCCCTCGTTCGAAATTTCGTACAGATTGATATTTTTGGAGACATATCTACGACGGGGTTATTTGTAAATAGTAGGAGTGAAAGAGTACACGATTAAATTTGACGATGAGATATAGAGAAGAAGAAATAGGGGGGTAAACAAAACAAAACAAAACAAGCACACACAGCATGTATTCGCACTTTACTTCAGTAATTCAGAACGAACGAATAACCGAACGAATAACCGAACGCCATATACGTACTGTGTGAATTGGACTAAGTCAGAGTTTGCGCCAGAGACCCCCATCATGGAATAATCTGTCAACTTTGCAATTTTGTCAAGATTTTTTTGATACGTGAGAATTGATCGTCCATTGGATTGATCGGCGGCAATGATTACTCCGCCATTATATGTGATTCCGAATACAGTATCAGCCATTTTCCGTTATATTGTTTGAGTGGTGCGGTGGTTATTATGGTGAGTGAGTAAATACAGAAGAGTATCAGTTTGAAATAACTATTAGCTCAATAGTAAAGGATTTGTTTGATATTATGCTTGCATTGAGACTTGCCATTTCCTACGTTTACGTGCATTATTGCACGACAATTTAAACGAAGTAAAAAGAGTGCTATCGAATGTTAGAGTAAGTCACGAGTCACTAGTGAATGAACACACAACTTACTTCAGAGATAGAAGTACAGTAGTACTGTATAAGGAGTTAGCAGTCTAGTGAAACTTAGGTAATGTAGCAGGATAAATTCACAGGTAGTAAGGCTTTTATCTATCTCCACTCTGAAAAAGAAAAATAACTAGGCTTCATCCACATGTGTCGGAAATTGCGACTGAGGGAATTGCAATATCTCCATCCATCATTACTATTTCTTTTTGTACAAGAAAAATGTCAAGCAGTATCATTATTTTGATACAGCATTATTAACTTATCTTAGGTACAATATCAATCAGTCAATCACCAGTTGTTGTTTCAATAATATTGCCGCCTAAGTACAAGTATGTTTTATATTGCTATACAATTTATTTTGACAAGACATTCAGATGATGTCCAACAGTTTCATTCCCAATAATATGTATATCCACATCAGGTCAAAATACCCACTATGTGAAAGGAATAAAGCATAAATTATATATTGATTGGGATCTACCAGACACAAAAAGCTTTACGGTGCTTGGAATATTTACATATTCATAACAGTTTCCAAATGCAGAAATTAATTGAGAAGAATCGAATCATTTTTCAATTAAAGCTTTACCCCAAAATACAATATTTATTATGACGAAATTATAGCTAGGCTATTCAAAACTTTATATTAATAAAGCATATTTTGGAATGAATGAATCATTTCGTCTTCAGTAATTCCGGATGATCCATAAGTGTGATCCTGGCCTACTTTCTTCGTTCCTCTGCTCAGAAAATATGCGGCGGTAAAAATAATTGTTACCTTTGCAATTGGAGCATTCTACCATCAAGTTAGTTTATGGCAGAATTCTGTTTATTAGTCTTCAATAATTCCCAATGATTCACATGTATGATCCCGAACAAATTTGCGAACCCTTTTTCTTCGTACCTCTGCTCGATTATAAGCAACTTCAAGCTTATTTGCTGTTTTGCGATTTTTTTCGAGCAATTCTTCAATGTATTTCATTTGTTCCGTTCGTGTTCTATTCATCCCTGGTAAGGAGGTTACAAGATCATCAATATCTGCACTCTTCTCCAAAACTGTACTTGCAACCTTTTTCACAAGCTCTGAATCCTTTTCCATTTCAATTTTTCTATGTATTCGAATGAAATCTTCTCTTTTCTGTGGGGACGTCGTTGTTATTTTTTTACCATTGCAATCGTATCCGGATCTCCACTTCGATACGAATGCCAAAACTCTTCAAAGTCATTCTCTGAGCTTTCATTAATGCTATTGTTAGGACTACTTTCATTATTCACTTGTGTTGTCCCGCCTAAATTACCAGATTCTGGCGCAACTGCATCTCTGAGACATCTCAACGCTTCGAATAGAGACAGAGAGAAGCCGTCTATTCCTTCCTGTAGTGATGTAATGTGATCTATTTTTTGGTGTTCGAAATTTGAACTCGGGTTTTCAGTCGGTAGATCCCTATCTTGTACATCTTGACCATCGACTGCCATTTTCTTCGTAAACGGTTCAGAAAGGTTGTGTTGGTGTTCGTACACCGAATATAACAGGAATTGGGAAGCTCGCTTTTTTAATTGTTGTGTTTGTTTGTTTTGACGATACGGATCAAATTTATGATATAGCATTTCAACATACAGTAGGTTAGTTCTTGTCGGCGTGACATAAGTCCCGCGGGATTCAATTATAACCAAAAGATTACACGGTACTTTTGGTCAATTTGATGCTTGCCATATCTCTGTTGATTTATAGTTTCATTTCTTCCTCTCTACCCCCACTTTTTATTCTTTTTTTGGATATGATACATTGGTGGTCACTCGTCAAAACTTCAGAAGCAAAGCTTGCTATTCCTTAGACCTTACTTGCTGCATAAAATTTAAGTTCAACATAAAAAAGGAATCACTACATTCATTTGGATGGAGAATTTTTGTATGAGAAGATGATGTGATGTGAATGAGTAACTTTGCCAAGAATGAGAGCATTATCTATATGAGAGATGATCTGATAGGTACTGGTATGGTGTGGCAGTGCAATGTTGCATTGTATGACACTCATTTTGCGGGTTTGCTATGTATAGGTAAGTGTAACATGCAATTTTTCAATAACAACTGTCCCTCTACATCCACAGAGAATTCCTAGCTTTTCTCATTATTTAGAAAAAATTAAACAGTTTAAAATTATTGTATAAAAAGTTACTTAATATATTTATCAAACTGTACATTATTTAAAAAGTGGTTCTGAAATTTGAATAAAATACAGCACTCCCAAGTTAAAGTGGAGGTCCCATTATTGAAATGAAATCATTCCGTGTTGGTTAGTTGAATACCATCTCTCGCATTCCCGTGCATTTGAACATTACATATTGTTCCAGCTTTTGCCTCACTTTTGTACATATCTTATCTTGTGGAGATTTATTCAAGAATATATTGTATATTGTATATTATATTATATAGCTATGATGATACGATGATGCTTTAATGTAATGTAGTATTCATTATTTTTGTCGTGTTAATGTGAAAAAGACAGATGGTTACCAAAGTTTTTCTGGATTTAGGCTGCTGTTAATTCGTCGTCGTCATCAATTTCAACAGCATCAATTTCCACAGGATCAGCTCCAGAAATTTCTTCTTCATTGTCTCCATTCATCGTCAATTCTTCATACAATTCAACCGTCATATTATCTTTCAGTAGAATGGGTTTTCTTTCTCCACGAACTGCAGCAGCGTCAACATAAACTGTATGGACATCCGATAAAGAAGGCACCACATATTGTGTCTCCATCAATACTTGATCTGTTATAGACCGCAATCCACGAGCACCTGTACCACGCGTAAAAGCCGTCTTGGCAATTTCTTGCAAACCACAATCAGTTACATGGAACTTGACATCATCGATGGCAAATAAACGTTTGTATTGTTTGATGATAGAGTTGCGAGGTACGGTGAGAATGTCGACCAAGTTGTCAAGGTCAAGACCCTTTGTTGACACAATCACAGGAAAACGTCCTACAAATTCAGGAATCATCCCAAATTCAACCAAATCTTTTGGAATTACGTTATCAAAGCAACGGCTCTGAACCTTAGGATCATTAATCTTTTTCTTCATCTCTGCCCCGAACCCAATGGATGCAGCGTTGGTTCGTTGATTTACTATTCGATCCAGACCTGAAAAGGCGCCTCCACAGATAAAGAGGATATTTGTGGTATCGATTTGCAAAAAGTCACCACGAGGATTCTTCCGGCCTGGTTCCTATATATTTCATATGATTATTAATAGTACAGAAATAGTAATTAGAGTTGATCATAAAATCACAGAAGGCTAAACACCATACAACAGTATTTTCATTTAAGCTGAGTCCTGCCATTGTCAGTTTTCTTCTTCTTACCTTTGGAACATTTACAACATTGCCTTCGACTATTTTCAAAAGCGCATGTTGAACCCCTTCTCCAGAAACATCCCGACTTATACTGACATTGCCCCCAGACTTTCGAATCTTATCGGTCTCATCGATGTAGATGATTCCTTTTTGAGCTCGTTCTATATCCTGACCACTTTCAAGGTATAACTTGAAAAGGACACTTTCTACATCTTCTCCGACGTATCCTGCTTGAGTAAGGCAGGTAGCATCCGCTATCACCAAGGGGACGTCCATCAGTCGTGCTAGCGTCTTAATCAAATGAGTCTTTCCACTCCCGGTAGGACCAAGTAGCATAAGGTTGCTCTTGTCAATTTCGCATTCTTCAATGTCTGCTGCAAAGTTGGAATCGGCAATACTGTTAATATCTGCCGCACCGGTCATATTATTTTTACTTTACCGTACTGAGTTAGATCCAAATCCGCCAATCTCTAACAGTTTGTCCACCACCGACATTCGAGATTGTGAGTTATTTTCCTCCTGTTGAAGACCACCAGTGGCCCGTCTCGCTGCCTGTGCCGCTTGGGCATCGACGACAGATATTCTTTTGTAATGATTATAAACTCCTACAGATAATGCCACCTTAACATTACTTTGTCCGATCACGTATTCATCTAATCCACGTCGAACTTCACGGGGTGTCGGTATGCGCCTCACTGGTGGGGGTGGTTGGATTTGATCAGCTACGTTTTGATCGTTCAAAGAGTCGCTTTCAATCTGGGTTTCGTCGATAAAATTGCCTTCGCGGCTATTTCCCCCCTTAATAGTAGAATTGTACCGTCTAGGAGCATCATCAGGAATCTGCGAAGTATTATGTTACATTATCGAAATACAAGAGAGAAATATAAAGCGAGCGAGAAAGATTTAAAATAAAAAAATGTTTCGTCGTTGTGAGTGATCGAGTTCGTGTTATTATGTAATTAATTGCAGATAACTTTGATGCCCTTATTTATGCATCACGTGTCACCAGTTCATTGTTTGGACACAACGACAGTTACATCACAATGAGCAGCAACGACACTACTTACATGACGCATTATGATTTCATGTTCATTTCCGGCGGCCTCATTTTTCTTTTTGGCAACCAGATATTCCTCGTGAGAGGATCCGTCCTCGTCACTATGACCATTGCGATTATCGGATGGGTTTGCTGGTGGTGCTGATGCTGCAACAAACCATCCAGCACAGCTTGCACTTGAAGAAAGAAAAATATTTAAAAGGTAGTTGGTATTGATTGATGATTGCAAAATAATGCGAATGTGCGTGTGAGATTATTATTAGTATTAGATCTTAATTTGAGCTCGTTCAAACGAAGCTCTTATCATCTTTTATTTTTTTAAGATTATTAATATGTAGAAGAACTTACCAGTAAAACGTATTGTCTTCGAAATCACATTTAAATGTGACTGTTGTTCCACATTTAGGACAACGATGCCGTCCAGAACCACCGCCACTACCACCTCCTCCACCTCCGTTGCGATAGATTACAGGATTACTACCGAGATGGTGACTCCTCCTTGTTGCTCTTGTTGTCGTTGTTCGGCCGAAGGAGGAGGAGGGTACGGTGTTGTGTTATCTCCTCCACCGATATTAGATGATGATGATAATAATGATGTGTTGTAAATAGGATTAAACTTCGAATTACAATTACTACTCAAAGTGGAGAAAGAAGAAGAAGAAATTATATGTTTTTTTCCACCGCGCTGGTGATGTCGAAATTTCTACGTGAATCGCCGTAGTAAACGTCACCTTTTGATGCGCAGTTGTTATTGACACCAAACTGTGAATTTTGCGTAGTAGTATCTTCCTTCGTTGTGAAAGAGTTTTTACTACTACTACTACTACTACTATGGTCATCTTCGTTATAACTATCGTCGTGCTCATCATCATCTTCATCATCATCAATATAATCATATGCCACAGCTGGTAATGGATATGCAATAGGATCTTTAGCAGTAGTCGTGGAAAAATAAGTGGCTTGATGATATGATCGAAATTCTTGATCCCGTAGCGATGAGGAAGTGAATTTTTTTCGACCGCAAGTCGCATAGGTCGATCTGAGTATTCTAGAATTGTTATTACCAACAATTTCTGTTAGAGATAACGCCTTTTTTGATGCTTTCCGCAACATTATTGAAGTTGTTGCGTTCATTGTTGATGTATTTAATTTAATTTAATTTAGTTTTTATGTTTTTATTTTATTATGGGAAATGAAAAATTGGGAGAAGACCAAAGAAGAGACAAGCGTTAATACGTGCTAATAAAATGAAAAAAACGTGCAAAAAAAGATGACGTCTACCGGAGGATGCTCTTCGCCGGAAGAATCGTGCAAAAACGCACGTAAATTACCTCTACGCAGGCCTCAAGAGAATTAAATTCTTTCACTTGCTTTTTTTAATTTTTGAGTCGCACTAAGTGCGTAACAAACCTGCGGCACTAAAGTTTAACACAAAAAAACGTGAACGACACAGAACAAGTTAAAAATATACCTTAAAAACACCCGTGACGCACACTTCCAAAAACAAAATCGCCAAAAGCATACGTATTGCAATCCCAAGAATAATTTCATTCCCTTTTCTAATTGTATGGATTACTGTATTTTGACTTGTATTTTATTACCAACTCACAATTACACAATCAACCAATAGTGTGGTCAGTGCCAAAACTTTTGCAACCGAAATATGTCTGTAGTTTATAGTAAGCCCAGTCCAGTCAGCTTGATCAGATAAAATGTGCTGGAAGGTAGCTTCATTTAATATGTATAGATCAACCACTTTGATGACTTGGGATGGGGGAGCTCTACTCGGCTCTAAAGAGAGTAGTTGTTTGCAAGCTCTTCTGTGTAACAGAATAAAGTATAGGTGTGCAAGGTTTAAGATGATTGTTCCTGCTGCTGAATCTTCAAACCTAATATATGTTCACGAGGACCCATCCAGTGGTCACCTGATGAATGATTTGTACTGCTACCGCTAACTATGCTTGCTTGTATCTACAATCTATCTTCTGCATAACTTACATGCAGTCTTCTATGTAAAAAAATCCTAATGGTCAGCGATGTTTCTTAGTTTGCTTCATATTTGACTATCTTAGTGGATACACACTAATAATAGAGTAGCTTATGTTATGGTAGAAGATAAACTAGCACAATAAGCATCACAATAACTTGTGATCTTGTCGAAGCACAGCATGTCACTCATCGCGCGCGTTGATGCGCCTTTTCTCTTGATGGCGTAGGCAGACCAGCCATAATAGTACATTCCATCAGGAGCCGAATTCCTGATACACTCACTTTTACCGGTTAGTTATTATTTTATCGGACCTGTTAAGTTGCTTACGTCGTAGATATTTGTTCGTTCACGCTTTGGGCGGAATACGAAAATTAACACGGCGCCGCACATATTTCCGTGTATTTTTCCGTCGAGTTAAAATAATGCCTTCAGGAAACTCATAAAGCCCATCTGGGACTTTTTGCGAACTAACTTTGATCATATATACAATATGCCGTTCTCTAGAGTTGGTGTAATGCCAGAACCAGCACCTCCATCCTATGAACAACAAAAACATAATAAAGAGGATTTGATAATGAAAGGATCCAATAGGAGCAGCCGATCCAAGGGGATTACAATAGAGGTAAGTGCTTTTAATAAAGAAAAAAAGATTTTTTTAATTCCTTCTTTTTTAGATCAATTTATATTTGTTCGTTAGATGGAAATAACAGTATCTTTCAGTACTACTTTCTTGTCGTATTCGAAATTAAATCTATGATTTCCAAAGTCCAATCAATAACCATTGGTCATATCGTCTCAGAAATTAAGTTTAGCTTAGCTTTTGCTGAAACATACTTGTGCATTAATTAATTTTTTAACTAAGATTTTTTTGTGTCTATCTTTTTTTCGACTTTTTTTTTCTTGCTGTGCTGTGTCTCTTGAACTTATCAAATACCAAATACAACCCAACAAAACTGAATACATACAGGATTTGAAAAAACAAACAAGACTTCGTTTGGCTCAGGAACAAACTACCGAACCTGCTTATAAAGAACAAACACAAGTCGGTCGTGGAGAACAATTGTATCCCCATCAAAATAAAAACCACACCTATTCAGCAACAACTCCAACTCCGACAGTGTTATATCCTCAACAATATAATAATCAAAATTATCCTCTTCAGCAGCAGCATAATCAACAGCAACATATGATGACGACGACGACGACGGGGGCCAATTATACAGAACCGATTATTCATACAAGTAGTTCTGATCACGGCGAGCAGCAACATCAATTCCAACAACAGCAGCAGCAGCAACAGTCCAATGGATATTTAGGAGCACGTGCTAGCCACGACCTAAACTACATGCAGCCGCAAAATCAGAATGTTTATCCTACTGGTCCCCCTCCAACAGATAGTCATATACAGGTAAGCTATTACTGTTCGGCATGTAGTCATTATATTGAATAAGTCTTTGACTTTATTTACTCATACACGAATAAATTTGTTTTCCTTTGAACCGTTATCGTCTTTTTGTCGCTCACTACTATAATTTGTATAATTATCGAATCTACTGTATGCAGGGATCACATTATACCAGTAACTACGCACATGGACCGGCGATCGATCCACAACTGATGCCACCTACATCAACTGTATGCATATCTCCTAATAATATGCAGCAGCATCATCAACAACAGCAATTATCGCTACCATCTTCATCGATGAGTGCTCAGCATCAACCTATAGTGTATACACATGATATTTCCCACTCCCACATGTCATCAATAGCTCGTAATAGCAATACAAATAATACGTCTAAAAACAACAAACTTCCTCACGGTCTCACCGTATACGAGCTAAAAGAAATGACCAAGGCACGACTTCAATGTGAAAAGTCAAACGACGCAGACGAAAGTCAAGCAACATCTCGAGAACGTGGTGTATCACCGCTCGACTTTGAATATGGCGAGGCAATACTAGAGAATGCCAACTATGATTCAGTCGCTGCAACTACTGCTTACTTGCCAAACCACCATGTGGCGGCTCCCAACATGCTTCAACAGCAACAGCAACAACCTTCGTCTCAAATGTTCCAATCGGGATTTCACTCATCCAATATGATTGGAGGAGGATCTATTCCGCAGCAATCCTTTCGAACAACAACAGCAAGAACCGATACCTGGGAATCAACTAGTGTTGTATCACATAACAGCACTATTTATTCGGAGAACCCTGGATCGGAATCTGCCTCAGAAGTTGGGAGCTTCGGTCACTGCAGCAATCACAGAAATCGATCCTTCACCTATCCTGCGGGCCAGGTAGCTCGGCCGTCAGATGTTCCCACTGCTTCAACTGGATATAAAGAATCGTCGTACTCATACTCGAATCCGTCACCAACGCAAGCATCACCTCATGGAAGTGCAGGAATTTTTGGTGCTTCGTCCTCCTTATTTAGTGCTGCTGTTGGAGGGAATAATAATCGGCGTAGAGCTGTGACTTTGTCACCCAGCACTGGCTCCATTCTCGAAGAGAGGCCCCTTCGGTACGGCGATCTTGAACCGGTTAATCGGTTGGAGATTCCAAATTTCAATTTTTCACCAGGGACGCCTGCTGCCAGTTTGTCTATGGCACCACCTATACAAGATAATCATAGGGGATACTCTCCAGTTCTCGGACTTGATAACTCCTTTTTATCCAACGGAACTGGGTCAAGTGGCGTGTTTAGAAAAACAAGTAATGATGGGTCATCACTACAACGTGTATCGCCAATATCACCAGTTGGTCCAAGAGGAGAATATGAGGTTAATAAAAATAGTTCATTCTCTTTAAGGGAAGCCACATGTTCAGAAACCAGGGTCTCTGCGCCACCACCTGGTTTCTTGACGTCCAATACTGCATCTAGTAGGCACACCGCCTTTTCACGAGTTGGATCCGTAGATAGCGTCCCCGAAGCCAGTAGCAGTGACAGCAACAACATCGGGAAGAGTTATTTCTGGGGACAAGGCAACAATGATCAATACAATAGATCCCGTCTAGTCTCAGCGGATAATTTTGCCAGCGATTTTGGATCTGTTCTGGATCTTTCGGGTTCAACGGGTCGACAACGCGCCAGTACCTATACATACGGATCAAATCAGACCATTAGCAACAATTCCTACACACCCACACCTGAGGGTGGTTTTCCATTTTAGGATCACTATAGACGTACGGATGGAGGCTGTCAAAATGATTAGAAAGAAAGAAGAGGATTTTACTCCAAATTACATATATACAAACATATATAAGTACATAGATCCTATATATATATATATATCCTACTGCACCTCGATGCTACAAGTACAACAATACTGCTACATATTTGATATTATTCATTTCCATGTTACACATATACGAAGTCACATTTCGAAATTACGAGATGTATGAAGAAAAATCAGTCCGTTTCTGATAAGAAAAAAAGTTGTGTGTGTCCTGCTGATTAACGTTTGATTTTTTGTGTGTAAGAAATCACGGTGGTTGACACTCGAATCACGGTCGTTTGTGCCTTGCAAGCTCGAATTGTTTTGGCCAAGCAATAAGTTCTCTAAATAGATTTATAAATTAATTTACCTTAGCTAGTTATAATATTATAGTTTCTAAATCTGTGTTTATTTATTTCGTTCTTCTAAATAACATCGAGAGATGCATGGCAAACCATAACATTCAGCTGGATCTTTGCAGTAAAATAGATCTAAATAGAGAGGAAAAAGATATTCTACTATTCTTTCTTCTCTTGCTTTTGCTCAGCAATAACTCTTTGTTGTTCATCGAGTTCCTCTTCCTTTTGGTTGTAAGCTACATCAGCTTTCATCATAGAAGCTCCATGTAGTTTCCTATAAATTACCTTCCGTGCTCCTTTGTCCCAATCGCTATTGAGCATTCCATAAACGTTACTGTCTCGACTCGACTCCTTGACAATTTGATCCTTTAGTAGACATCCTTCAGCAGTAAACCCAAGCCGGTCAGCAAGTTTGGAGCCGGGACTATCCTTGGAATCAATAGATATTTGGATTCGACGGTACCCGTATGCGAAAAGACGATCAATAAGCAAGAAACAAGCCTCCATTTGTTCCTTACCTCCATTACTAGACGGACCTATGATTGGTGTGTCTAGTTGAATGGACAAATTCTGTGGCTTGTCCTTACTTAACATCACTACTCCCACCAAACGATCGTTTAGATTGTGTAAAATTGCAAATGCTGCCTGATTCTCTAATTTTTGAAATACAAAAGATTTCTTCAATTCATTTGGACTATCAAAAGGACCTTCTTTCTGGAAACCCCATACCTCTTGATTATCGTAGGCCTTTTTTAGAAATATCGGATCTCCATTTGTTACCGCAAAGACAGCATTCAAATGTCGTTTCCCCTCAAGTGGTTCTAGCCGAACCCATTTACCAATGACATCCTGTGGTCGATTCTTATATAGAGTCGAATATTTGTCGTCTGAAGAAAGCGTATCACAACAAACCGACTCGTACAGGCGAGCATAGGATCTACGATAAGACAACGCCGTCGTGTCTCCACAACTGGCATAAGCACGGGCAAAAGCCTCATAGCGTGCTTCAGGCCGTCCAACGAGGATGGCACCTGTTTCGTAAATAATTGTCATCGGCATATAAAGTTAGCATCACATTATTGTCATAGAGCAAAAAGGAATTTAATGGAAACAAATACCATAGCAAACATCATTCCGTATTCGATTCAATTCAAAATAGTTAAATACTGAAAACAAATTAAAAGCCGGTCCCCCGTACATTATCAACTAAACCAAGTTAATAATTTGGAGAGATGAAAAATAGACACACAAACTCACCTCCTGGCTTGTCTTGACATTTTCGATAACCCATGAAAAAATTCTGTTTGTATCCTACCATCCTTTCCGAATTTTGTTCACTAAAATCGTAAATTTCAACATCTTCAGTTGTATTCTTCTCATTCGACGCCGCATCTTTAGGTGGAGGCACACTAGATAACATCTTGGTAAGATTTGTAATATCGTCATTTCGTTTCGGACGGCTATTGGGATAATTCAACTTAAGCATACGCTCTTGAGCTGATAATAAACGCTCCAACAAGAGTGGTCGTTCTAGTCGTACTCGGTAGTCGCTTTCAACAGAAGATTTTCCTGTGGTGGTTTGTTCGGTGATACGTTTGAATGTTCCACCAAAGAATAGCAAAGCTATTACGGTCGATACGGTGCATGTAAAGACGGCAAAACCAAACATAATTCCATATCGCTGTGCCAGTGGTAACTCTGTAAGACCAAACGCATCTAAAATACTTTCCAAAGATCCAAATTTACTGGTAATCTCCCGGAAAGCTAGCTTAAGTTTCTCGATATCATCCGTATCGGGGTTGGTTTGAGGCATGGTTGGGTCGTCTTATTTGATAGTGTTCACAATAGTAAATTTGATAGTGTTCACAATAATAAATGATTGGCAATGAGTAATGAGCAATGAGTAAAATGTAAAATGGCACAATTGAAATACAAAATAAAATAATGAATCGAATCGAATCGAATCAATCATCTTCATTGTCCGCAACTTTTTTTGAATTTTGAAATCATCTCACACTAACTGCGCGCAGAAGGGGGTGCATGGGACTTCACAACAATGGCGAACAAAATTTATTAAAAGTTGAAAAGTTCGTTGATATAGTACAGCATACAGTACAGTAGTACGTTGTACAGGTACAATTTGTGCAAGTGACATGATTTTATAGTATATGCCTACATATGTGTAGTTAGAAACTAATATCACAAGCCAATCTGTGTAAAATTTGGACTTGCACTGTATTAGATACCTTAAGTGCATAACAACATGTATACTCTCATTACATTTTTTTATATTTATGATTTGGAAGAAAGAGATGTGAGCTCAAACAATGACTATATACATATAGAGCTCATACATTCAAACAAGCAATAGTAAATGAAAAATAGGATGCAATTGAAGGACATGCTCTTAACAAGAATCATTATAGAGTTGTTGTAGAAAAATTACAGTATATAGGTGTATTGACATGAATCCTGTCATTGTGTAGCAGTAAAAATCAAACAATCTCAATTATGGTTGGAATATAGATCACCTTCAAAAAGATTCTTCTAAAGTACTTAGATTGTTCGTTCATAGTCTCCAATTTATAAATTTTCCGGACATAACCCTTTTCTATTAATTATGTAATAAAATGATATATGATATGGTCGCTTTATCTCGATTTTGACATACCACCACCAAACATATTATTTTCTACACCAGCATCCTTATACTTCGACTTTCCCCAACTAATCGGAACGTATTTGTGTTTGTACATATGTAAAATTTGTCTTTTCATTGTCATAAAGAACAACACAAAGAAGTACATAAGCAAGATCGGCCAAAAGACAGGAATATCAAAGACTGAAAAGAATGTCATGAATATCGAAGTGATGGTACCCCTCGTACAAGCCATCCAAAATTTAAATTCAGGTAGACGTCTAGTAAATGGTCGGTATTCTTTCCCCTCACTTTCTGTCGATGGTAGACCTGGTCCATTATCGGTCGGGTCCTCTAATGGTGATAGGAAGGCAATGAAATTGTTTAAGAGAAAAATCCCCAGACCGTACGCAACAATAAAGTAGCCTTGAATTAAGTAGATCCGAAGAAAGAACATCAACAATAGAAATGCAAACAGGCACCATCTTGGAACCACATGAATCGTTGATTTGTCCATCCAATATTGGGTCATACGTTTGACTAAACCATTCAAAAAAAATTAATAAGCAATATATTCGAATACACGTTGGTCAAGAAAGAAATAGAAACGAATAGGATTGACGCATCAGACAAAGAAAAAAGATATACAGGAAGAAAAAGAAAAATCATTTTCAAGTAGATGACAACAGTAGGGTGAGAAGGAGTGAATCAAATATCGTACTCAAAAAATTATAAACTTCCGAATAAGAAATAGAATGGAATTCGTCCACAATGACCCATGACACCATACAACTCACAATTTGCGCTATGCTGATCGAAAGATTGCGATCCTTCAGGATCGTCGGATTCTCCTTCCATCATCTTTTTGTGTATATAATTCGACGGAAACAAATGATATACTTAAATATATATGTTCGTTTGATTGGGTTGTGCGTCCTAAGGGTTGAACAGAGACTAATAATTAATAATGTTTCCAATAAAAAAACAAATTTCAAAATGTGATTTTTATTCGTCATTCATTCAGTCTTTGTGTTGCCACAAAAAATAAGCTTATTTACTAGTTAAGGTTAGGGTTTTACAATCCCACATGACTCACTCACAAACACATACTATTGCGCGGGAATGATTTTCATATTAGATTAGGAGGATCCAGCGTTTAAAGTTTTTTTCGTCGATGTGTTGTTCGGGCGTTGGATCATTGCTTTAGCTATTTTTTTGTACTTGTACGACTCATTCGGACACACACACGCTCGATTCATAGGGCAAGCAAATCGTGTTGTTGCCAGTGTAAATTCAATTTACTTACCGAAATCTCCCCCACTGTGACAAAGAAAAACCAATTTGTATGTTGAATACAATTACTTTTAGCACGGAGAGAGAGAGAGAGAGAGAACAAAAAAAGTGTATCTACGTACTAACTACTGAGTAGGAAGACTACTAAAGTACAGTAGTACTATAAATTCATTCTATTGAATACAGCCACGATTATGCGGCAAATAATACATACAACACCTTGGGTTAGTCCCAACAGCAATGGTGGTGGCACCGGTTCAAGCAGATTTAGTAGCAGTAGTAGTAGTAATAATAACCAACAACGAGGAGGAGATCAAAACAACATGGGTCTATTATCCATAGCCAACCAACGACATTCTGGGATTGATGATAAGCCTCTTTCATCTTCTTCGAGAACGAACATCAACCCAAATAATGAAAGTATGGATTCCTCTTTTGAGGTCTTAAATCGGATTCCCTCTTCTTCAAAGTTACAACAACAAAATAATAATGATGGAGCAATTCATAATCAATCAGCAGCATCACGAGAAACATCCTGGGACGCTGTTTTCGACAACGATTCTGAAATAGTTGGTACTACTAGAACTAGAAGTAGAAGTAGAAGTAGAAATAGTAGCAGTAACGGCAACAACAACATACACACCCCTGCGATTTCTACTGTTGGGGGGAGATATAATCCAAAATCGGTATCTAGACCGTCGTCGGCTGTTGTCACACCTTCGCCTTCTACCAAAAGCATGACGATGGGAAGGCAAATGCAAAGAAATTATTTGAACAGAACCCAACAACAACAGCAGCAGCAGCAACCTGAAGAAATGACATCTGTATCAGCAGCAGCAGCCTCTTCTTCTGCTGACAATTCACGTACTACCACAGGTGGAGGGTCTCGAATATCGCGATTAGCCTCTCTCTTTTCTAGTCGAGCGGTAGTAGCATCAGAATCATTAGCACCAGCACCAGCACCCCCATCATCTTCTCCAACAACAAAAACAACAACCCCGCCCTCTCCACCAAGATCAGAATCGTCCTCTGGTTATGTTGGATGGCCAGGAACACAAGACAAACAAGGTGCAACCGTTGTAGCAGAGCCAAGTTACGAAGAAAGTGATATAAGTGGTGCTGACAGGTTGAAGGGATACCAACAAGAGGTGCAAAAAAATGTAGACCGAGAGCTTACTAGGTGGATGGTTAGTGACGAATACTTGTCGGAAGAATCGAACTCTCCAATTAAAACTCCTCGTGTAGAACATGATAAGATACATCGGCTAGCAGAAGACAAACAACAACAACATCCGTCATCATCGTTGTCGCCGCCATCGAAGGCCCATCATATAGATAATAGTGGTATCAATTTCTTTCAGGCGCATGATGGTCATGGGAATGAAATATCGACGACCAATATTGTAACAAAACCACAATGGAATGATCACGACCACGACGACAATATGTCGGATCTTAGTACGAGCTACTCCAAATCCTCTTCAGCTTATTTCGACCCAAGGGAAGTACAGGCTATTCAAAAGGGTCACACTAAACAACTTTTTGGTATCAATCAGAATCGGTTGGGTGCTGCAACTGTCATGAGACGATGCCAATCATCGTCGGAGCAGGAACAACCTGTACAGTCTCGACAAACACATCATACACAACCTTTACAGTCTCTGACAGAAGAAACATTGGCCATGAAAGATCATTTTTCACCACCATCTCGTAACTATAGTAACAATGCTGCTACCGTTGGATTTCGTGGTCTACTGGATCGGACACAAGATGTTCCTAATTTGATGGATGATAATGCATCTGAATGTACCAGTGCCGTATCGGCAGCAACTAGTCAACATTACGACAATGATAATGATAATGATTATCCAAAGACTAACCAATATACTTCATCAACGTCAGCTCAACCACCACCCTCATCGACATACTACAAATATAAGCGAGGAATACTAAGACAGAAACAGCACGTAACAACCATCGAGGAAAATTGTCCAACTACTGATGAGGATAATAATAATTATCATTCCACAAGAGATCAAGTCGACGTCGTATCGGACATCTTTGATGGAATATCTAAAGCTTCTTTTGACTCCCAAAGTATGAAAGACGAAGATGGAGAAGTAGGGATACTAGGAGCTACAAGTCGAGCAAGTATGGAAAAAATAAACTTAGCACTTCTTGGTGGTGGATTGACAACGATCCAAACTACATCTGATGACTTCGCAAATAGAAAAACAGCGAGTGATTTCGATGAGACTCTTACTAATAGCGACTATGATCAGTACGGATTCGCGAAGATTCCTGCCCTTCATGAAATGGTTTCAGCAGGAATGAGTCATCATGATCGATCTCTTAGTTCTCAGTCACTTCTATTCGCAACTTTGCCACCGCAAAAAACAATACTTGAAAGACAGAACCATAAAGATTACATTGGAGGCGATTCGCGTGGACAATACATCTCGGATCATCATCATCCAGCCAATACGCCTTCACACATCCAAGACGAAGTTGAAGATTTCGACTTCGATGAATATTATATCCATCCCGAGGAAATGCAGATTTTAGTGAAAAAATTCCGAAAAATCAGTCGTAGCCGATACCCGCGTCTTGACTATGAAGATTTAGAAAAAGAAGAAGATTCTACCAAGGCCTTCGCGCTTTCTGAAATGAGGAGTCGAATCATGGAGAAGGACATTGAACGAGGACTGGAACGTAGAGGAGGAACAACCGTAGTTGACGATATCGTCATGACATCCTACAATAAGGCGGCACTCCGCGTTCGTGATGCTATCATTGTGGCCAAGGCATGGCGGGACGGAGCAACCCCTCAAGATGTTATTAACACAGCGAACTTGACGCGACGTTCCGAACACTGCTATTGCATTCCCCGTTTCGAGAGTACCACAAGAGGCGTCTCAAAGTACACCTGGGAAGAAGTCAAATGGGTCGATGATAATGAACTTTCCCAGTATCGATGTCATTCCATCGGCCCTCGCCATCTTAAAGGTGTCGAAATGTTTACAATTGGTGATTGCCAAAGCATTCTCCTTAAGCTTTGTAACGAGCGATGTCAAGAACTTCGAGACGAACTGAATGATGCAACTGCAAACCAAATCGAAGCTGAAATGCTAATGAAGGAGGAGGGAGAAACCGAAAACTTCGACGAGATGATGACCGAAGCTGAAATGACCTATCTCACCTCGATGGAGGCGGTCAAGTTATTGTCACAGAAGGTGGTTCTTGCTGAAAAGGCTTTTACTCTTGTTAGGAGTAGAATCGAGAAACTGGTCGCTAAGTACGAGTCTTTATTGGTTTACTTTGAGAATGAAACCGAATCGGTTGCCCCATCTTCCGTTTTCTCGTATGAAAGTTCTTGTTATTCCGAAACTTATTCCTTCGCAGCTGCTGCTAAACAACGTGAGGAGGAAACTCTCGCGCGTAAGGCACAACGAGCTGAACTTAGCGCCGAGGTTGTTACTCGCGAATCTATGCTTGCCAGGCAGGAGGTGGAGGCTATTCGCAAAGAAAAAGAAAATGAATTGAATAATCTGAAGGTCAGACTTGCTGATCTTCAATCTGAAGCATCAGTTGCTTTCACAGAAAAATCTCACTCTGTAGTATTGGCCAGAAATATACTCGAACAAATCAAGCTAATAGACGCACTACTGGTAGTGGTGAGGGAGGAGCAGGAGGGCGAGACAAAAGTCGACTAAAGATTGATGATATCAAGCAACGTTTCCGCGATCGAAGTGCTGCCAAATTTCAGTTCGCTTCTAGTAAAAGATCTGACGACGACATCCCAAAGCAAACATCCGCGTATAAGAACAATGACAATGAGGATAGTTTCCGTCGTACCGTAGGAGAAGAATGTTCCAGCATTTGGACTTTTACGAACGCTCACTAAAAGCTGTCAAAGAATCTAACCAGAGATAAATTGGAAGGAGATAGGATTATTTTCCTAATATATTGTAATACAATTTGAAACAAATAGAATATAAAATGATACTATATAAATTATTGTAGAATCTATGTCGTATATTACCGTAGTATCATGGGGACAACATGAATTTGCTATCATAATTGTTGAGTGTGACGTTAGAGTAAGTCTAGAATTGATGTTTGGGATAGTATTCAATTAACTGTAGGTTGATGGGTAGTGTCAGTGTTGATCTTTTTGATATGTGCCTACATTTTGTTCCAGATTACTGAAGAACGTTTAAAGCATAGTAGTAACTTATAGTGTTAGTCCTACTATGAAGATATCTCCATGTCTTATTGTTTGAAGGCTATTGTAACGGGTATAGTCTCGTTATGATACAGCTTCTTTAAATTAAATTCCATGCGAAATGACTATTCATATACTGTCCAGAACGAACTGTTGAGTCATTGATAGAGCTCGATAAATTCCACAGTCAGTAGTTCAAACAAGTAGGTGGAGTCAATACGGGGTGAAGCCAAGGTTGTTGAACAACATCTCAAAAGAAAGAGACTATTGCCCCGAGATCAGATGCAGTTCTTAATCATTACAGATTAATGACCCTCTTGATCTTCTATAAGCTAAACTTCCATAGAAAAACGCTTTCTTTAGATATTATACATTCATCTGCTATCGGGAGTCCGTTCACTGTCAGACTTCAATTGTTCAATAGGAGCTGATTCGATGTTATCGTTACTTTGAAAAATCCTTTTTCTTGAAAATACCATCAGTCCATAAAAGAATGCCGCCAAAACTACACCTGCAAAACTGATCGATGCATAGATATAGAAGTATTTTGGATTGGAAATGAAGAGTCCTGCCGTATAAATAATCACGGTGAAAAGGCATTTAGTGATTGTTGGACGCCTCCTACTACACCACGGACGGGCGCAGGAATGTGTAATTGCATAAGCTGAGTTATAGAGATGTCAAACACCCAGAGACCGATTCGACTGAAACATACACCACTAATTAACAAAGTGAAGAATATATTGATATTATCGACAAAGAGAGATACATAGCATGCCGTCAAACAGAGAAGTTGGAAGACAACACTGACCATGCCAACATCTACGAGGCTCATTTTTTTTACCATACAATGATATACAAAAGTTCCACCGAGACCAGCTGCCGATGCTACTCCTCTCCATAATCCAATCATTTCCATACTTATTCCACGCCAGATAAGATACCCTGTCATGATATTTCCGAATGTAAGGGCGACATTCAAGTACAACAATGACAATGAGAATCCTGCCCAGCAGATAGATTGGCTAAAGTATACTTCTAAGTCGTCAAAAAAATGCAGAGACCGTCGGTTTTTGTTTTTTGTTTTGTTGTCTTCTGATAAGTCCACGTCTTTGATTTTTCCTAAATTGCGGGTAGCCGCCATCATGTCATCGTCAGCGACGATGTTCGGATCCGGAGACAAACCTGGTACCTCGTGATATATTTTGGCAGTGCAAATATATTCGACGATCAAGGCAGCAACGTTGACGCCACCTACCAGTAGAGCTGCTCCACGAAGGTCGTACCCATGTTGTTTGCTTGTTCCGTCGTCAAATAGAGCAATAAAAAAACCTGCCGCTGCTGGAGCAACAATCTTACAACTCAAATCTATTTGTCTCATCTTAACATTCGTATCACTCAGCCATGATTTTTGTACTTCTAGTTCTTCTTCTTGGGTCAATTCCCGTCCTGACGATTTTTGAATATTAGATGCATTGATACTCATGACCACAATCCAGTCTCTCTCCACTGCTACAAGAAATCCTGTATCTAATACTAATGCAATCGCTCCCAGTAGATGAATACCGATCAGTAATAGAATAGATTTCCTGTCGTAAATACTTTCCGTTACCGTATCGAGATCATCATGTTCCTCTGAGTTGATGTCGATATTTATATTTGCCTCTTTCGATAGAAGTATGTAGCACATGTATGTAGCAGTTAGGACACAAATATTTTCAAGGCAAATGAATTGCCTTGCAATTGTTAATCGATTTGTTCCATCGATGTGTCGTCCAATAGATGAACCAAAGAAAAAGACAAATGAATATGTAACTAATCCATATGAAGTTACCAGTATTAAAGATTCGTAATTGGTGAAAGCTGACAGAAAGATAGCTAGGCAAAATTGCCACGATTGTTCAGAGAATTGATTGAATAAATGGGAGACGTAAAGTAACCAACGAGCGTTATTCAGATTGTCATCAGTTAGAACGACGCAATATTTGCTGTCAGCTGTATGAGAGGCTATAGAACCTCTTGCGTTCGACCCGGAAATTAAGGGTGCTGTTTCATTCATATCTTATATTACTGTTCTGCTTATACTTCTAACTTTCTACTGGAAAATATAGTATCAACCGACAACGTTGTCGCAGTACAAGTATCATTCGATGTAGCAAGCACATGCATTTGAATGGAGATCCTTTATCATTTTTTAATGGCACGATTAATACCTTTCGTTTTGTAATCGGTGAAAGGAAAGGTACACGTAAGAAACAAAAGAAATAGTACTTAATGAAAAAAGACGTGAAAACAAACAAGAAAGAGTATGGTTCCGTTCAGTGATCTGGACGTCATACGCATTTGACATTTCGGGGGCTTTTTCGATGTTTGGGGTAGTTTTATTCATGAATCATTCGTGACTAGTGTTGTTGATGTTTGTAAAGAGAGAAGATACGCACGCCGTCATCGTGTGTTTTTGCACAAGGTAAACAAGGTAACAAAACCCTTCTGTTGATGCGGAAAGCGATGTAAATGAAAGCAATAGCACCTAACCGATTTGACAGATCAAACTAAATTATATACTAGTACATTCTAAATAATAACTCAACAACACACCATGAAGACTTTTACTCTACTCGCCCTTGTCGGTTCCACTGCTGCTTTTGCTCCTGCCTCCCAACAGGTAAGATATACTTAAATGATTCAAATAGACTTGAAGAATAACCAAGAAGAAAAAAATGTAGTGGTACGATATATCTCACCCAGATCTATACTTAAATCTTTCATATGTCATCGTTTTCTCTACTTCTCAAACATATTCTATTTCGTAGGGAGTTAGCACTCAACTTGCCGCTTTAAGTGATATGGCAGGTAGCACCAACCCAATCAAAAATTTCGATCCTCTTAGTCTCGCTACCGTTGGAAGTGATGAAACACTTGCTTGGTTTCGTGCCGCAGAATTGAAGCACAGTCGTGTTGCAATGCTTGCCTTTTCTGGATACGTCGTTCAGGCTAATGGATTCCATTTCCCTGGTGACTTAGCCACTGGCATCTCGTTCGAATCTCTTTCATCAATTAAGCCATTCGATGCTTGGGAGGCTGTCCCTGATGCTGGAAAGGCACAAATTTTGGGAACTATCTTCATTGCTGAACTTGCCAGTGAATCTCAAGGAACACATTACATGAAGGGAGGAGGCACCCCAGAAGTTGTATTCCCTAAATTTGATTTCACCGGTGTTGATGATGCAGTAATGAAGACAAAGAAAAGCCGTGAATTAAACAACGGACGTCTTGCAATGATCGGTATCATGTCATTCATCGCAGCAAGCAATATACCAGGATCTGTCCCTGCTCTTACAGGACTTCCTATGTTCTAAATGATTTTTTATTTAATGAAAACTTTGTAATATATAAAATACAGAGGTAACTCTACTACTTGAAAAAAGAAAGAAAGAAACCAACCCTAATAAAGGACCATCGTGTGTTGTTGATTTGAATAAACGAACGACGAGAAGGAGACACTCCATCGAAATATATATATAATTAATTGGTATGGAAAGCTAGAATAATATAACCAAATCTGATTATTATTTTATCTCTCTCGGGTTGTAGTAGTACTACTAGTAAGCAGTCTCGACATATTTAACACAATAAATGAGGAGGAGTGTATCGGATGCCTTCCAATGTGTACATCTTGGTCGTATCGTCATAGTATAATCATCTGGCTTGTATACATACTATATACCACCCGCGCTACTCTCATTAGGCGTCATAGTTTTAATAGTGCAGTAGGAAAAACTTCATACGGCGAAACAGACTTCGTTGTTGCACTCTTGGCATTTTTCTAAAACCACACTTCAGATCTGCTAAGTTGCCTATCACCACCCACTGCTATTGAAATATACAGAAAACCTGTGATGCATATCATAGACCATTCAATTTTTTTTTACAGAATGATTTGAACCAATACATACTAGTGTAGTACTTAAGCTAGGATCTTAACTGAACCAACAAATCTACCAAGAACTTTTTTTTTTGCGATGTTTGAGCTGGATATTTTCAGATCATATCAAGCATAGATTAGATTGTATACATATGCATCTACTAATCTATCTGCTTTTAGCTTATACAGCACACATGCTACAGGGTTCAGTCTGTTAATTGTGACACTGCATGCATGATATGGTATATATCAAAGCCGCAAAAAAAGTACAAGCTATTGCTGAGATCCAAGAAATGATGTCTATTTTCTGTGCAATAAGCTGTACCAGCAAGTGTTGTTAGAGCTGTTCTTCCAACTCATCAACTAGCTATTATATGGTGCAATACATTATGATGCACCATAATTGCTAGAGATGTTGTGCCAGAAATTCCATTCATAATATTGCCAAGTAGGTGTTGGATGCATTGAAATTTGTTCAGATTATTGCACAAACTTCTTGTGGATCCGCTGCATGCACATTATATTCTTAGAAGATTCCTATCTCTTGTTTGCTGATTAAAGAAATGTTTTAAAGACACAGGCCAGTCAAAGCAGCTGCAACAGTATTGATGAAATGCAGGAATGGTTACATATATTAGTAGTGTGTTGAAAGAGTAAGGAGCCAATGCCTCCTACCTCTGCTCCTACTCTTCAGTCTAATTCATCATATATCCCATTCTCCTTTCTTCTGAACTCTCTTTGAAGAGCACATCAAGCTTCTGTTACTACTAATCACATCACTACCTGTTTATGTTCCTGCTTTTTATTGTGTCACAAAACGGATACATCACATCTACTTGAAATGCAAATAAGTAAACAACAAGCTACCTAACAAAAACGATTGGAATGGAGTAATGTTCTAGGTTTATCAAATGGCACAATTAGTCTATTGCGCAAAGAAGGAACCATTAAAGATAGTAGGCCCATCAAAAAATAGAATCAGATCACGACTATATCAACTTTTGGATAAGAATATTCAACAACACGATCCCAAACGAAGATCTAACAGCATTTTTAAGGTTACTTGGTAAGACAACGCTTGATTTCATTCCCTTTTAATGTCGTGTTCGTTGTAATCATTATTTCAATTTATATATTAGTATATTGTTTAATAATCACCACCAGCATCATCGGCACCGAAAAGACCACCTCCTCCTGATGGAGCTTCTTGTTCTTCTTCTACTTCAGGTTCTTCTTCGACAACTTCTTCTTCAGCAGCACCACCACCGCCGCCTCCACCGCCGCCTAAAGAAAGAATGGTAACAATAGGGAAGAAATTTAACGAATCAGAACGATATTATATTATAACATTTACATTACACAAACAACAAAATATAAAGATCACTCTCTCCGAGATAATAACAGTAATAATAATATATATGACACGTACCGCCGCCTCCAGCACCAGGTGACGCAATCATTTGTCCGATCTTTTCAGGATCATTTAAAAAGTTAGCGAAAATGATAGGGTAAAATGCCTCTACTTCGGTATTACCAGTAGCCTCAAGAAGGGCACCGATTTGTTCCGAAGTGACTTCAGCACCACCATCGTATAGGGCAAGGATCGCAAACGCTGTGGCGTATTGGTCCTTTTTATCTTTTGAAAGAGCATCCATGTTGTGATATTTTATTTATTTCTATTTATTTAAAAGGTTGAGAATAACGATGGATGCAGGCAAATTAAGTTCGTTGAAACAGCTTGAGTCTATGATTAGTAATAGTAATCTTAGTTACTAAGGGATGATTCGATGATAGAAGAGGTGTTTGCAACACAACGAACTCACTACAATTTATTGTTTTTTCGATGTACGTTTGGAGGCAATTGAGAAAAATATAAGTAATAACGGTATGAGGTAAAATGCGCGCGTTACGCTTATGTACAATTGTTACCTATTTTGTACGATAAAAACTATATACAATAAGCAGTTACAGTAACTTCTTATGAGTATTAATTAAATATATTAATGTTAATAATATATACAGCTGTGCATATTATACTATATCATCATTTCCAAATAACTTATTCCTATTCCTTGGTGGATCGAGAAAGTTAGCGGAGCTGCTATCCCTACTTGTATACTATTCTAGGAACATACAGTCCTAGTTAATTTATTTGTTTTATTTCAGAATAGATTTTTAAATATTTTAGCTATTGTTGCAGTTAAAGTTTTTATTTACTTGTTGTTATTTCAATTCTACGTTAAGTTTAGAAAGTAAAATCGATACTGTACGATATAAGGATTAATTTTATTCGTCTTCTTGAGCATCTCCATCAACTTCTTCATTTTCAAGAGCAAATCTTTCCATCATTTCTTGGAGTTCTGTTTCTTCCTTTACACTAACAGCCTTAGGTGCCATCTTCACATCAATCTTACCACCCTTACTAGTTATCTTTTCCTTAATAACTTCAATGACTTGATTCAGTAAACCAACTCCGACTTCCTTTTCAAGTGTCGTCGTTGATAGTACATAAAGTGGAGGTGCAATCAATCGAATCTTGACTGGATTCTGTTCTGAACCTAAATCCATACCAGCAAACAATGCCGCACGGATAGCATCAATACCTTCATAGGTAAAACATGATACTTCAATATCACTTCGAATTTTAATTGGTTGTGGTGCCAATCTACGTAGAATATATGTTTTCAATTCATCCTTAAGACCTTGTGGAATATCCAAATCTTCAAATGGATCACCAACACCCTTTTCTTCCGAAATTGATAACTTGAATGCATCAAATGCATGTCCGTACTTTTTGTATAGTGGCCAACCAATCTTCTCATACACATCTTCCAAATAGTACTTTCTTTGTGTCGCTAAATGACGCATAACACCATGGACGGCCTTTGCCTTATTGTATCGTTCCTCACATGCCTGGACGTCTTCGGGTGATACACGACGTTTACTTAAATCGATGTAACCCTTTTCTTTATCAACACGCAAAACCATAACAACCTCATTACGGTTGACACGAATTAATTTATGAATAGAACGGATACGACGACGAGACAATTCTGATAGCAGAATCATACCCTCAATTCCGTCGTATTCTAGTAGTGATACGTACGCACCCATATCGGCAATATTACGAACATTGACCATCACAACAGATTCGATTTCAGGATATTTGTTTTCATAAAATCGACAATGTAAATTTTGTCTCCCGCCATCTTCTCCAACATAAATTCGAAACCCATCATTGTCTTCAGGATCAAACGTAGTTTCTACAGCATCAACCACAGTCGATGACTTAGTATCTTCTTCTGACATAATATAATATTATTAATAATATACTTTTTAAATCAATTCAAATGTAGCTTCCAAAACTTTCTGAGATAGCTAAGAGTTTGCTTTTGTTTATACCTTTTATAGACTTGGTATGGTATGGATGTTGCTGAGTAGTTGTATGTGTCGTCCTTTGTTCTATCCTCTCATCTTGCTCTCGATACATTTATCTTGAAACAGGGGTCAAAAACACGGCGGAAACAGGTCTCTCGTACAAATTACGCTGTTGGTATTATTCGTGCATATTCACGCGTAGTTGAATGAACGGTATGTAAAGTAATAGCGTACTGAAGGACGGACTACACAGTCCATAAATTTAGTCCGCGCCAAACAATATTTTCTTTTAGAAACCTAGAAACAACCAGGGGTAATAAATCATAAAATAAATAAGTCAAGCAAGACAAACTAAAGTTCTTAGTTTCCTGTTACAATACCAACAGAGTCTCAGGACCAATACAATTTATAAAATTAATAAGCAGCAATCAAGAATCAGAAAAGTACTGTAATAAAGATGCGATTGTTGACCCATAATTTTCTACAATCAAATGTCAGAGGGTACGTTAATGTGTGTGCGATTGTACGTAATGTCTTGAATCGAACAGAATCTTGAATCTTCCAAACACAAGTCAAATTAAATATGTTTTGCTCACAGATGTTTGTTGTTGGCTTTTCCATTTTGCTTTGCGTATTGCTACTTACTTTTTATTAGAACCGTTGATGGGTATCCTTTGAAAATAGAAGGAACAAATATTGTTGTTGAAAATTCATCGATGGATTCAAATTTGGTAAGAAAGGTATTACCTAAATTGAATTATCCTGCATTGGTAGCAGCAATCAACGACATACGTAATGGTATTATCACATCGTCGAATTCAATGTCCGAAGAAAATAAGTCTATATTCGCAAATGCACCTGATATTCCATTGGAATGTCCTCAACAACAACAAAATTCAGAAGAAGGAGAAGAAGATAATAATAATAATATATCAGAGTCAGTCCTAAAGGCATTGCATTTTTTCCTTTTCGATGTACATGTAATAGAAGGATGTCTCATTTGTCCTGGTACTGATCGTAGATTTCCAATCAAAGATGGAATACCGAATATGATTCTACACGAGGATGAGGTATGAAAAATGAATAATAATACAAGTACCATCATAGGAACAGCGTATACGTTTCGAGAGGTAAAGCTAGTAGTACAAGGGAATTGATTATCTTAAAATGGATTTACTGCGAGAGGGGGAAAGTATCGTATGATTCTTTCTAACAATAGACGTAAAGAAAAAGTAGATCATAGCACAAAATTCAAGAAGGGAAATATTCATTATAATAAAATCTACCCCGAGCTTGTAGTAGAAGGAGAGAGAATGAGATAAGAGTTTTGCTCAATAATTCAACTTTTCTCGTGGAATGGGGAAAGCTGAAAGCTCCAGAATCAAGTGTTGATCATACAAATTTTTATTTCTGTACAAAAAATACGCTCGATGAATAACAGCTTCAAATTAAAACCATACAATAATATAAAAGCACGAACTACAAAACATGTAGTATAATATTCGTTTCTTTACAGTTCGCTTTTAACCACCATGGCTCTGTCCTCTCGAAAAGCCATCTGCCCTTCGGGACCTTCTTTTGGTTCATTCTTATGGAGACCTTTCTTCTTTTTCTTCGCCTTTTTGTTGCACTTGGAAGGCGAACTGTCTTCTTGGTTGTGCGACGACGAAGTCTTCCGCGCGTCGTTTCCTGTCAAAATGACTCCCTTCCACCACAACGCTACAGCAATTGTATCTTCGTCTATTGCTACTTGTATTGGTAACTCTCCACTGCTGGCAGATAAACCTGTAGAATTGTGTCCTATATACATACCCAAATCGTCCACCAAGCAAATTCTATATATTTCAGTTCTAGATTCGACGTCGAATATTATGGCATACGATGAAATCTTCGGTTTGACGGGTCCAGCGGGTCCAAACCACTGTCCAGCTAGCTCCTCAATATCGACATCGGTAGCATCAGGTGTAGATTCAAACACTCGACAGATTGCGATAACGTGGGATGTTCTGAGTGCAATCAGATGACAAACTTCGAGATTTCCTACTAGATCCAACGTGTCGAAATTTGGAAAATTATCATTGTTATGTCTCGAATAAAATGATATCATGGATTTGTGTCTTTTGGTCCTATCTTCATCCCGGACCAAGTTATCGGCAACAACTACTTGATTGTCTAACATTACAACCGGACGCTTCCGCGCCTGACAGAGAGACCAACGATTGTCGACAAGAATTTGGTTTCGAACCAAGTCACTTCCCTGGATCAATGTCGAAGCGTTGAAGTTACCACTAGGGTCAACTGAAAGATTCATTATTGCAGGTGAAACAGAAGATAAGGATACAATCTTAGAGCTGTATCGACCTCCATCCTCCATTTTTACGGAGGCAAGCGTCATATCCTCGTTAATGGGACGTAAAGGATGAGAAGAAGGACACGAATCCGACATCCAAATAATTGCTCCCATGGTAGAAGAAAACAAAAAGAGCTTTCGGAATAGTAATGTCGTGTGGACGTTGTCATCCTCTTCGTCGATAGATTCCTCGTCATCGATAGGTATACTGACCGATACCTCAACCATAAATCTACCATATCCGCATCCAATCAAACTCTGAGATACAATTACGTCGATGTCATCCAAGTCCCCATCAATTGACAGGAAATCGCGTAGCTGCAACAGCCCGTGGTCGACATCGTCACAACTAAGAAGAAAATTTACAACTGACTGACCAATGTCGATCACTTGCGTTGTTTCATCGTTTGAGCCATCGTCGATCAAAAAGTTATCTCGGCTCAAACGGTAAGGATAAAGGCTTCCCCCTCCGTGGTATCGTCCATAACATGCAATAAACACCCTATATAAGTTTCATCAAGTGCCATAGCAACCAATTTACTTTTACGCTTCTTTGTCTTTTTGTAAGGGTCGATGCGATGACAAATAACCTCGCCACACAATTTCTTCCCCGAGCTCCCACTCCGATCAACATTATCGAATAGTCGTAATGAACAATCTCGAGAATAAGCAGCCAAAAAGTAATTAACGGACCAAATTTTAACAGATACACATTGATTGTTAGCTTGTGGAGAACCCTTTGACAATTCGAACGACCGGACGCATCCTACTAGTTCGTTTGTAGATTTTCGAGATAACAAGCAATCAATACCTGTTTTTATACACTCGACGTCTCTCACTGATGCGTAATGTGAAATAAACGCTCCTCGTAACGTAGCTAGTCCGTCGTCTTCTTCATCTCCTTGCTCTAAAGTTGGGATGGGCCACGATCGACGATTCAAGAGATGTCGCCACAGATTTCCAGATTGCTTGCCGATCTCACGATGCCACGAACGAGATACTGCAGTCATTGACGCAACGGCATTATCGTCAAGAAAAGTTAAGACATATTCTAAAATAGTAGCTGATAATGGTATCGACGGAATACTTCTTTCATGGATGTCTTATTTCCATTTTGTTATCAATGTATTTTTGTCTTTCTCGAACTACCAACTCACTTTCCTCTAGACAATCCCGTTGCGGTAGCGATCGTAAATAAATTGGTCACCAACTACGAAGTACACAATACTACCAATGCTGCATCCGTGTTTGCTTGTCATAGCCTCTACAATCAACCCACTAATGGGAGAAGATGATGAAGAACAAAAATGGATATCATCGGGATAACTTTTAAATAATTCATTCGTGCTAATGGAAAAGTAATACAACATATCCATGGCGTCTGAGGTTGGTTCGTTATCCATTGTAGATTCCGGGAAGGAGGCTTCTGATAATGATACAGCGTCCTCGACATTATTACAGACATCGGTCAGCCTATTATGATTTTTCGGATAATGAAAGAAACGGCAATTTGTTTTATTGTGATGATGATTCGACGATGATGCTTCTTTTTACTAGGATTGCTGGTGTCGCTGCATTTTCCGAAAAAGAAATGAGACCGACATAGCTTTGGTACTACTACTTCTACCTCATTGTCGCCCTCTCCAGTATTGTTGTTGTTGTTGCTGTCCATACTGTTCTCTTTGCTACGAGGATGAGAAGATTTCTTCTTATATTGTCCATAATGCTGTTGTTTATTGTTTTTTTTTTATTTTTACTAACGATGTTGTGTTCCTCCCCTTCCTGCCAAGTTCATCCATCGGAGGAGGAGAATCATTGTCAGAGGAGGAGGAGGAGGGTGATTTGTCTATCCATATATGAATGATTAAATCCTTTTTCTCCGTCGTCTCCTCCTGCTTGTGTCGCTGCCGACGAAAGATGACGTTTGCATTCTGATCTAAAAATGACATTAAATCACTTGCTTGTCTCTTAAAGATTTTTTTCTCATCCTTTTGTTGTTTGCATGCTTTGCATCCAGCCGTCGAGCTACACTCTTTTCAACTCGACGTTGCCAGTTGCCTCTAACCATGATTGGATTGGATTGATGATGATGTTATTATAACGTATGTACGATGTGCGAGCTTTGATTTAATCAATATATATGTGTGATGACTTCCAAACAATACCAATATTATTCTTTGTCACTTATTTTAAATTTGTATGACAGATGACACGTAGAAGTCTGGAACGAATGAATCAATCAATCAATCAGAGGGAAGCAGTAGAATCATCCTCATTTACTTTTATTGAAAAATAAATGCGCCAAATGTATTATTTAATAATACTTGTACAACATACAGCTCGTACTACTAATCATACTTGTACACCATACAACTCGTACTCCTAGTACATAATAACTTAGCGCTCATACTGGTAAGTATATTTTTTTAGTACAGCATCATCATTCAACGGATAAAACTTTACAAGATTCAAGCAACGCCAGCCCCCACGGAGAAGTCACACGGCGAACGAGGTTATGTAAATCGTAAAATAAAATTTTCAAATTGGACTGGAGCGTGTCTTATTATATGCATCCTCGAACAATGATGAGTGAATAAAACATTATATAGGATCTATACATATTACGCGTGCTATCATAGGCTTGTCCCGCTACAACCGCCTAAAGTTTCACCTAACCGGTTTTTTGACAAAAATTACTATCGCCGCTGCGCGCTGGCAACAATACATAATATTTTCTACATTTCAATAATAAGACTAATAAGAAACATAGTCCTGTCAAATTGGTAGCGTACACGGCCACCGTAAAACACTACTGTAACTCATATCAACATCTCGAATACATTATAATTCTTTAAAATTCTAATTTATTCCATTCGGGTTGAAACGAGAAGCCGCGTTTTATTGTATATTAAAACTTCAACGTTAATACAATCCATAAAATAAACCACAAAAGGCAGATCCTCTCCCTTCTATAATTCGTAAACAAAATAACATTGCTACTGCAATTGGATAGAGTTTAGAAACTACTGAACGTAAACTGCATAAAAACGAATCTTGTAAACAACTTCACATTTCAAACAATTATCACTATTAACGACGCCACCATGTCGTCACAAATATCTTCTGATTATACACATAATGTGGCCGAAAATATAACACGTAAACGTAATATTCATCGACAACCAGAGAAAGACGATGATAACAAAAATATAGATGAATCTGAGTCGTCGAATGATGAATCTTCGCCTAATAATGGTAGTGAAGAAGAATCATCATCATTTATCTTGAGTTCATTCATACCTCAACCACTGCGGCAATGTTTATCTGGTAACTCACCCGATAGAAGACAAAACAAGATGATCACAATCACTCCACCACCATCATCCGATTGTGATGATAATCCGGCTACAACAGCATCAGACACTAATGCTGCTGGTACTACTCCTACTATTAATGCTGGTCCCTTCTCTTCGACGAAATCATCATCATCAACAAATAATAATGATTGCTGCAACGATAGCGACTTATCGTTTACATCAATATCAACATCATCGTATACACAATTAGAAAACATTGAAACTAGTAGTACTTCGTGCACTAACATCAAAAACAATAACAATAACAATATCTGTACAGCAAGTGATGATAATTCACCGTTTTCGTCCTCTGATGACACTTTGTCAGAAATTGATGGTACAGCTGCTACTCATAATATTAGTTATACGGGTACAACTGTATCCTCGAATACATCTAATATATCAGACAATCTTGATTCTGAATACGATTATTATGGTGATGATGAAACAACACCGGCTGAGAAAAGACGTTCCTTTTTAACATTCCGTTTAAGTTATCTATTCGTTACACTTGTTGTGATGTTAGCAGATGGATTACAAGGTAAGAAAAATGAACAACGACATGCAAACCATTCAACATGACTACTTCCTATCCTTGACTAACCAAACCTGTTCTTTATCTACCATCTTAACGTCATAACACACACAATACAATAGGTACCCATCTTTATGTCTTATATGAAGGTTATGGATTTTCTGTGGCGTCATTATATTGTCTCGGTTTCATCACTGGTGCATTTACAGCTCCTATTACAGGACCACTTATCGATAGATTCGGACGGAAGAAATCTGCATTACTATACTGTGCCCTTGAGGTTGGTATTAACATGTTAGAACAGTTCCCATTCTTAAGTGGTCTTATTGTTAGTCGTATTGTCGGTGGTATCACAACAAATCTATTATCGACAGTCTTCGAGGCATGGTTAGATACAGAATACCGTAATAGAGGCTTCGCAAAGGAAGAATATGAAACTCTGATGAGGGATTCTGTGGTGGTTAGTAACTTGGCTGCAATCGCTTCAGGATATTTAGCTCATACCTTAGCAGAATCATTTGGTAATACTGGACCATTTCAAGGTGCTGTTACTTGTACAGCAGTTGCATTCGTTGTTATTTTAGTTTTGTGGTCTGAGAATTATGGAAAGAGATTAGGTCAACAAGATGGAGAAGTAGATGAAAACAAATCAAAATCACCCATTGCACAATTAAAAGAAACCGTCACCTTTATCAAGTCAGATTCCAGAATCCTTCGTGTATGTATCACACAAGGACTTACACTAGGATCACTTCATATCTTCATCTTCTTATGGTCACCTTTACTGAAAGAATTTTCTGCTGGATGTAGTGGAGCAGTTTGGGGATTGGATAGTCAAGGTGAACCAGCCTACGGGCTTATCTTTGGAGCATATATGGCAGCTGGAGTTCTTGGTGGACTATGTTCTTCTGGGGTTCGGAAAATTGTTACTAAGATACTGTCTCCACTAACAAAGGGATCTGTACCAGAAACTGTTACAGTTGATGATGAAGGCCCTGTTAGAGCTATGGATATAGAATTTCAGGGAGCATTGTGTTATTTCCTATGCGCCATTTTACTTCTGGCTCCATCCATAATGCCGGCAACTGGCGAGTACACATTTTCGGTCGCACTTTTCTCCTTCATTGCTTATGAATTTTCTGTAGGAATCTATTCACCCTGTGAGGGCGTTATGAGATCGATTTATATTCCTCCTGAATCACGTGGTTCAATTATGACAGTCCCAAGTATCATTGTAAATGTTGCAGTTGCGATTGCAGTTGTTTCTACTGAATCTATCTCCAGACAAACTGCACTTTGTATGATTTCTGTCATGATGATGTCATGCGGGTTCTTACAACTTTCACTTGTTTCCAAAAGAGAATGGGCAAGTTTATTCGGAAGAATCGAACATGTTAAAAGAGAATCTATGCGTTCCTACGATCATGTTCCTCTTTTGCTAGTGAAATGGCACGAAGTGCAAAATCAGTTACAGCTACTGATGCTAAAGAAAAGGTGGCATAAAATAATAATGGCATACAGTATGCTATCCTATCCTCCCTCCTATGTACTTATAAAAATAGTACTTTTTGAAAATGAAAATTATACGTGATATATGTTTCCTGTTGTTATATAAAATAGACTTTAATGTTTTACCAATGATAGATCATCAATTATTAACTACAGTATACTCATGTACATATTTAAAAAAATCTACACCTATACTAGTAGCTACAAATATATTTACTACAGTGTACTGTAATAGACCTGGACGGACTACTGTAGGAAGTTAAATACAGATAAAAACATTGGATTGAACTCTTATTCACGCAACCGCCTGAGCTATTATTTTAGCTTATAAAATTCTCCAATTCGCGCGAAATATAAACTTTATATTTCGCGCGAATTGGAGTTCGCAATACCGTGACCGGTAGTAGAATTGCAGAATTGCGAACACCAACAAAACAAAACGACGCGCGCATGTATGTAACTGCTGCTTGTAGCTGCATTGGGTCTTGTGTCTGCTTTTGTACGCGTCGCCGTCTGACCGCACAACTTCAAAAAAAAGCGTTCTTTTTTTGGTCGGTTTTTCTCGAGAATTCTTTATTTCGATCCCACTTGTGCTGTTGTTTGTTAGCGTTTCTACGCCCATCTGTTGACGACGTAACACTATAAGTAAGAAGTAAGACACGATACAGCGCGATAACTCACTCCCTCTTCTACCGGAACACCCGGAATTACATTCTTCAATTTTCATCATTTGTTTCTTCTTCTTGTTGTTCTCCATCCTTGACTAGAGATTAGATTAGCTCTATTAAACTAAACTACAGTAGTAGACTAGCATAACCTGAACCACTTCTGAATACAATACTCGTTGATAGTGTTATGAATAGCTCAGTTACTTTTATATTCACTACGGGCGTAAGAAAGACAACAGGATACAAATTCAAATTCAAATTTCAAGATTCATCGACAGAAAGACACATCATTCGCTCATAAGCAATAATAATCTACAGACAGTATTATTCTCATAACATAACATCGATTACAGCCAAGTGGGAATGAATGGCGATGCCGCCAGGGCAACATCACGCAAACGCAAATATGTTAGAAGTATTTGACACAACAACAATCGCCAGTACTACAACTATGAACACAAATAGAAATACTTCCAACAATAACAATAACAATTTGATCAAACTGAACTCCTCGTATAATAATATCGCAGCAAATGCAAATGAAGATAATAAAAATATTGACAATAAAGTCACTAAAGCAGAAGCAGAAACCTCTTCTTCATCATCAACAACGACAACAGCAGCATCATCGCCTCAATCGCAGGCCATCCATGAGCCCTCATCATCATCAATCAAGAATACGTGTAATACGAATTCGTTAATGAATGATCATAATGGGAATAATATGAACGGGACTGTGACGGTAACGATTGGAACAATTGCAACAACAACAACAATCACAATCACAATAGATATCATCCAGTTCGACCCTCAAGAGAAGATGTACTACAACGATTATCTGAGGCATTATTACGAAGATCATTACATAAAATTGATTTATCACAAAGGAATTTACAACCATCCGATGCACGTTTAGTTAAAATGGCATTAGCACAAAATGCTAATTTAACTGTATTAAAATTAGGATATAATAATTTAGGTGATGCAGGAGTTATTACATTAGCTGCTGGTATTGTTGCACACAAATCACTTAATTTATTAGATCTTGGATTTAATAATATTGGTGATGAAGGAATTATAGCATTAGTACATAGTATGCAAAATGCTTCTGGTCATCAACGATTATGTGATAATAACGGGGAAGAACAGGATTATGATGGTGGTTATAATTATACAGGTAATAGTAGTAATAGTTATAGTAATAGTAGTACTGCCACCCTACATACTTTATACCTAGCGGGGAATCAATTCGGTGAAGATGGCGCAATAGCAATGGCTGACTTTTTAAGACAAGGTAGTCGATTACGAAAACTATTTATGACTGGTAATAGAATAGGAGGGGATGGAGTTAAAGCTATTACAGAAGCAATATTAGAACAAGAAATTCAAATGAGAGGTAGTACATGTACAGGTCAAAATCATGATCAGAATACAACAACTACTACTACTACGATGTTAGATGGCGATGATAATGACGGCGACGGTAGTGGATATGTAAAAGATTATACAGAGAATCCCTACACTGCTATGGTGAGTACAAGTAGTAGTAGTAGTAGTGATAATTTCCTCAACGGAGACGACGAGCATCATGTAAACGGTAACCAAATACTGAGAATACCTGCAAGTGCAACAACAACTTCAAAATTTCATGGAATGCAAGAACTATACTTGGGAGGTACAGGGATGGGACTTATCGGTTGTCAGGCTGTTGCGAGACTATTGGAAAAAAGTTGGTATTTACGAGTTATATCATTACCAAACTGTGATATTGGAGACGATGAAATTTGTATGTTAGCCTCATGTATCAAATCAAATAAAGGCCGACTACCAATAGAATCATTACAACTATCATTCAATAATATATCATATAAAGGATTAGAGGCAGTTGCAAATGCATTATGGGGATCTACAACATTAAAGGAACTGAAGGTTGATAATAATATAATCGGTGATCGTGGTGCACATCAAATGGCTGCAATTATCCCAACAATGAAGGTATTCAAAATTCTTGATGTTGGATTTAATAAAATCACAGCATCTGGACTTACTGTTCTGATGAAAACTATTGCAGAATCACAAACACTGGAATCTCTATCTGTATCGGGGAATGCAATTGATTCGAATGCTGCGAAGTCAGTTGCATTTGCTCTTGCATACAATTGTTCCTTGCAATCAATTTTCTTAATACATTGTTCTATCGGTCACGAGGAACTACGTCATATTGCCGCAGGTATTGTCTCAAACAGCCGAACTTCGTTACATAGAATGACTGGTTTTGGAATTGGACGTAAGTTACGACAGTATTTTTTTTTATATGTTTCTTGTTGTTGTATATTCAAGTTCATATTCGGTACAATCGCTTACAATCCTATTCTCTATTTATTTATTAATCCCCCCCCCAACCCCTCTTTTTTTGGCAGCAATCCTATTAACATTGGGATTTCCAGAACCATTAAAAAATTGGACTAATGAACAGGTTTTCAACTTTATTCATCTAATGTGGGACAAAAATAGAAATCATGAAAATGAGAATTTCCAGTCTGATCTTGAACGAGATCTTGATCCGTTGAGTTTCCTATCGAACCCGTTGAGTAAGAGTGGAAAAGGTACCTCTTTATTACGTCAATCAGGACCAGTACAACCTAGTGTTGTGGTTGAAGTGGCGAAAGGAGCTTTTGAAAACTTAGTTGCAAGTGGGATAGACGTAACCTCAAGGCGGCTACCAAATTCAATTTATCCGCCTATCGGATCAACCCTAGCAACAGACGCTATCATAATTGAATCGCCAATCAAATCATTTACGTTAAATCATACCAATGGGAAAAATTCTGACACATTTATTAACAACAACTCAGGAAAAATTATGTCGACTCAGGCCCGATCGTTTGTAGCACATCCTGAATCGCCAAAAAATAATAACAAACACGATATACCGGATCCTACTAGAAAGAAAAGAATAGTTCAGTGGTTATGTTCACATTCTCAAGCTTTGAATGAACTAGCACAAATGCCATTCGATTCTCGTGAGCTTTGGAAACTGCATCAATTTTATTTTACTCCTGTAGTGAAGGAAAGTGGAGGGTCAAGTTGCCAAGGTCAGGAAAAGGAAGGTGATTTATATATTTCAAGCGTCCCAGAAGTTCACCGAATGAACCAGAACGGATCTACTGTCACACAGTCAGCACAGTCGGTTTATGATCGTCCGACAGTACCCATGAGCGATCCTGCTTTCTCTGGACCAGCTTCTTCATCTATTTCTACGATGAAACGAAAGGTTTCGTACCGATTCCTAGGAGATGCTTCGTCTACACCATGCACAGAACCTCATTTTATGCACAATGCAATTGATACTGGCTCCGTCGCAAAAATTATCGAGAATGGACATACAGGACACTCTCTTCCACCCAAAACGAAAAGAGCGCGCCGTAATAGAACACGAATATCATTTCTGCCTCGAATCAAGACGAAATTGGACGGCTTTCTTGATGTATGTCATGAAAAGGCGCTGATCACAATGAGACAACTGTACTTCGTAGAACAAGCTATACTGTCAGGGAAAGTCAATCGAATAGAATCCGATGGAATACCACGAACCCACCTCAGTGGCATACTAGCTTCTGAGGCTGAAATGATAATAGTTGACATGATGTAGTCTTATCTAATTAAGATATATAAGGTTACGATAATGATTAGCATTTTTTAGATTATATAGTGCCTGATGTAGGATCATGTATCCATGATATTCTCCTCAATGCCCAGTCAGCAAGTATCTCAATTCTCTCTATCTTCCTGGAAAAAGTCGTTTAGCTAGAATCCATGGAGCCTGCGGTTTAATGTCCAATCCAAATGGTACTGCACCACGAATTGTCCTGGCCAATTGTCGTAGTCCGGCAAGCTGCGGAGTGTCAGAAGCAGCTGGTATTACTTTAACATTCGATTTCAAATGGTAATCATCAACCAACGCATTGGCAGCCTGAATTCCAGTTACTACTGCTTTCTCGGTACTCCAAGAGGCATGACCAGTTCGGTCAACCCAATCTCCACAGATGTATAGACCCTCGCTTAGTTTGACATCGGGACTCCAACTGGCACTGTTGACACAAAAGTGTGAGACTGCATTATTGGCCCGTACAACCGACAAATCAGCCACCAAACTTTCGTGAATGTAAGGAATTTTTAACGCCGCGGCGATGGCTTTCAAAGTTACTTGCACTACTTCTTTATCTTCCATACTCCCCAAGGAATCTGCACGGAAGAAGTCAACTTCAATTGCTGAAACGACATCATTGCTATCTTGGAGTCGTTCCAAGTCGTATATACAGAATCCTGTCTCAGAGAGTTCAGGAATTTCACCGATATTTGCTCCACATACTACAACAGGTGAATCCCTCATAGCATCCTTTAGTGGAGAAATCTCTGCATCAAAGAACAGTCGTACTGCAACACAAGTTACGCCACGAAATTTCTCCCAAGATTTTGTTCCAGGAAGCTTTGTTAGAGGTGGACATGCTGGCAAAAGTCTTTTGAGAGCAGTCCCTCCAATTGCAAAAACAATAGCGTCACAGTCAATCGACTCGGCTCCGTCGTTGAGAGATATTCGAAATAATCCATCTGTGCCATCATCTTTATCGTTATCGTTATTTTTTAGTATTGTTGTAAGATCATTGATGGCAGTAACCTTTGCACCACCACGGAGTTTCACATTACCCCTTTCTTGTAGCACTTCGGTCCACGGATTGAAAACTTTCTCTGTTATCGTTCCTCGACACCATCTAACATCGAAGGCACCCCGTGACTGTAATGCAAAAACATGAAGACATGAAATTGCCGCTGCTGCAGAACAATCATATCCTGGAGTCATAGGTAGTACATGAAGAAGAGGAGAAACAAGTTCATTGTAAAGTCTGGGTGTCACACCTGCAATAGACTTAAATAGATTTTCTGCCGAGATGTTGTCGTATCGTTCCCACGATTTGCGATCCTCTTGATTAAAGTCTGCCCAAATTCCCAAAAGTCCTAAGCCACTAAGACGATCTATTGTTGTTAATGGATTATCACCTTCGAATTCAGAAAGCAATGCAAGATCTAGTGGTGGAGGTAATAGTTCTGAAAGACTGGCAACAATAGACGCTGGGTCCATTGCGTTGATACTACCCGATGACCTTTACTGCTACTGCTCTTTTTTCGTTATCATTATCTTCCGAATTGATCTGCCCATTTTGCTCTCCAAGTACCGGTGATAGAGCAACTCTTCCCGATTGTGAAACAAGAATTGAAGGAGTAAATGGAGTAAGTACGTCATCTAGATTTAACCCTATTCTTTCCATAGTTGCGAAGGTGTTTAGGTATTCTCTCCAAAAACCATGCAAACCGGCTTCGACCGGTCTGTTTAATTTTTTAGTTCTCCAACCAGAAGCTAACCCACCAGGTCCACGGGGAGATGCATCTAGAATCTCAATTTCAAAGGCAGATTCACTCCCTCCTCCTTGTTGCGATTGTGGCTGTTGGATTTTAGATAGTGTATCTGCTGTACTGAACCCTGCCCAACCCCCACCGATGACAACAATTTTTTTTTTGGCGTTGTGACATCAGCAAGTCCATTAACTTGAATACCAATAATGGAAATTACAGCAGCAGAAACTGAAATAAAGCATCGTTTCATGTTACAGTAGTTGTACTGACTTCTTTTAAGATGTCTGTGGTTACTTTCTTCTCTACGATGTCAAACCAATAACGCAATTCAGCCCAACACTTTAATAGAGTATGATGATTGTGGATATTGGATGATTGATGATTGAGTGATGTGTGAAAAAAAATTCTGTTTTCTTCTCGGACGATCTTTTGGATATTATCATAAACAGTACTTACAATAAATTATTCACGACTGAAAATTAGATGCTTTGTAAATTAAAAATACCGCGCCATGCAGAATGTCTCTCGATTATACTGTTAGTACTGTACAGTAGAGAATTAAAATGTCTCCATCGTCATGACCTGAAACTATATATCAAACATCACAGGAATATTCTTGAACAACTCATTAATATCAAACGACCCTGGGTTCTTGAGTTTCTTGTTTTGAACTTTTACGGGTCAAAAAAACTATTTCCTAGAGCATTGTTTCAAAACTACCTCCGCTGTTGATTTTGTGGTCAGGGTTGGAAAGTAGCTCTTTCTTGAGTCTATTTGTGAATTCGCACTACTGTGTATAATATCTTTTGAACTAACAGATCAAATATTGACTGGCGGAGGGCGGATAAGACAGTCGATACAACAAAACAATAACTGTGAAATTCATTCGATCCATGCATGATGAGCGATTCATCTCTTTCGTCTCCTGTAAATAATAGGTACTATAGGAAGAAAAAAGAAAATGCTTCATACTCATATTCTGACTCTGAAGATATTGGCCAACGAGAACAGAAACGAAAGGCCGTCAAGAAAAGGCGTTTGCGGTTATGGAGACGTAATAGGTCCGATTCGACAGAAAATGGCACTGTAAGTGACACTGGAGGGAAAGAATCTGCATACTCTCAAAATTCCAAGCAAGAAAGAAATAATTATTCAAGAGGAGCACGTGGTATGGGCGATTCTAATGATAATAACGGAGGATACGAAAGTGATGCATCGAGTCGCTACGGTGGCCGTAATAGCAGCTTTCAACTCGATAACGTCATGTCGAGGTCGTCCCAAGCACCCTCAGGGCGTAATTTCCTTGGTGGGGCGAATCACAGCAATAGCACTACTCCGGTAACTCCTACAAACAGGGGAAGCGATGTAGAGGACGAGGATTTGAATAAAAAAATCCGCGTCAAACCTCATAGTGCGTTCCCTACTGCCACGTACATGAATGAGACTGACCTTTATCAGTGTATGATGGCTGGAAGTTCCAAGTTTGAGTTCTTAACTTCTTATCTAAACCCCTCTACCAACACAACCAGACGTATAAAGGTCCCAGATAGCGTGAAAAGTCAATTTGGAAGTCCAAAGGAGGATGGAAGGGTTGGATCCTTACGAGTTGAAATTCTAGGATGCGTTGGTCTAGATCGTGTCAAGCCCGAAGTATCGGTGTATGCTGTCTGCGGTGATTGTGCATTCAGCACTGACAATATTCAGGGCAATCGATCTCCAATGTGGCCGAATTCATCAAAACGGGCCGCTGTGTTTCCTCTCCACCATGCATATGCGCGACTGTTCATTGGCGTCTTCGATGTCAATAACCAGAAAGAAAGGGAGGCGGATCAACTATGTGGTCGAGTGTCTATCGACATTCCCTCGTTGCGTCCTGATACGGAATATGATATCACTTTCCCACTAAGAGCCTCAGCTTTTCATTTATGATCGGAGGCCTCGGGGAGTGGTTCGTGTGCGTTTTTCCATGCATTGGTTCAGTGAACGATCTGCTATTATAAGTTACTTGAAACGCCCCCGTAATCCACTGGCCTTTTCCAAACAGGGCAAAAAGTTTCCCACAATCCCTTGTGGAGATCCAAAAACATTTCGTAATGTAGCCGTCACGGTTCATGGACAAGACTTTCCGGGGAAATACACTCGTGGAGCTTTTAAAGCAACAATGCGCGAATTCAATTTATCACAGCAAAACATTCGCTTTCTTTTAAAGGTCCTCGTTCTGGATTGTATCCTATACGAGAATCCATTCATGTCTGTATACCTCTTTGTGACGTCCATGTACTGCGTCTATCAGAACTCTATCCGGCTAGCTCCACCATTTTTTGTTGGTTTCTTGATCTATCTCCTTGTGGAGAACAATATGTACTTTAATGGAAGTGAGGAAGGTAATTTAGGATATCGAGCCTTGACTATTCCCGAAGTCTTCTATGGTCTTGTCTTTGATGGGAAGAATCCGAAGCGCAAATTTAATTCAATTTTGGTCAAAAAACGTCCTCGGCGACAAGTAATTGGAGAAGACGGCAAAATAATTGACATCGAGTTGCAGAATCACCGTGAATTTCCTTTTTCTGAGAGATTTGCGTATCCAAAATTCTCGGCTGCCGACGCTATAGCCTCAACTCCATCGACAAATAAGAAAAAGGGAAAGAAAAAAGACAGAGGTGTGTACTGATAATTTTTAATACTGTTGTTGAATGAGTGTGTTCTATTTATAAATTTCTTATTACAATAATTGTTTGCATTCTCACAATATACTATGATGTGTCTTTCGATACGCATAGGGTCTGTACCTGTCGATATAAGTAAAGAAATAAGAACGACACGTCGGTTATCCATCGTACATGCACCGATGGTAGAACAGGTAGACCAAGCAGAAGAATCCGATGAAGAATCTGAAGAGGACAGCCAAGAAGGAGAAGATGAGGATGAAGAGATGCTGGACGATGCGGAATCATATGGGTACGAAAATATGGATGATAGTGATGAAGAAGACTTGGAGGAGGAATCCCGAGTAAGAAGAACAAAAGGAAAGGACGAATCCTTGAGACGGGGAAAGCAAGTAAACACCGTCGTATTCGCGTTGGACCACCACAGAACTGTGACAAATCTGGAAACAAAAAAACCCCACCTCAAGCACATTTGTCCAAAGTCGAGCACATGTTACACCGTGCATCAAAGAATATATCTGTTGAACACGTCCACTTTCCGCCCCCTCAACTATCAACACAGCTCGGAAAAGAGGTGAATGCTAAAGGCCCGGCAGGTGATGTCCTTGTAAGTTTACGTTGCGACTAGGTTCTTTGTTGAGCGGGGAATGACTGTTTTAATCGTTTTCTACTTCGAATATTTTTCTCACGTTCCATTATATGCCCGTCTGGGAACTCTGAAACAAATAAACAAAACAAAAAGACTGCAAAAGAAAAAAAACATTTTGACGATTTTGACAAATTGCTTGGATATCGCCTCAAAAATCCAAATCCTATCGTTAGAATTACATCATCTTTCCTGGGGCCCTTGATGAGGATAATCCGAATTGTCATTTACGCCGTTCGGATTAGCTTCAACGTATGCTCTTGGAGAGATCCGTACCTGACGTTTTGGGTTTTTGCCTTTTTATGTACGTTGGCCTTTGTTCTATTAATATTTCCTTGGAGGACTTTCTTCTTCTTGTCGAGTCTTGTTTTACTCGGTCCACAAAACATTGGTGTTCGCATGTATTTGGAACGCAGGGCAAAGAGACGTGAACAAGAAGAGAAAGAGGAAAAGGAGAAGGAGGCCTTGAAAGCTCAGCTTAAGATGAACGATCCTTTAGGTCCGGCGGCACAGGCCCAATTACAGCAAACCAACAGCTCTATCACTAACGACAAAGACGAGAAGAAGAAGCGCGGTTGGGGACGCAGCCGTAGAAAGGAAGACGAAAACGATGAGAAAACTGAAGAGAATAACGAGGCCGACTTTTTCAACTCACCTCGTCCGGCATTCTACGCCCATGCCAAGCCTAGTAAACGGGCTCAAGTTCCTAGAGATGTAGCTATCCCGTACTTCCGATTCCGAAAGGATCGCTTCTACGACTGGCCACCAGACCCGACTGTATCACGTGCTACTCCGATGATGACCGAATCTCAAACTCGATTCGACGAAGATGGAAGAGGGATGCGTCGTCGCAGTGGTTTCGGCGATGTTGATGGCGACTATGGTTTTAATAGTAATACGCAAGGCAATAGCATGCACAACAGCATCAGGGCTCGACCTGGTCGCCAGGTCACGAATGATCGGAGCGGACTCCGCAATAGAAGTCGTGCTGCCAGTCGTGAAGAGGAATCACAGGATGGGACTGACTACGGCTACGGATAAAATTTTCGGCTACTTGGTAGACTGCCTAATCAATACCTATCGTACTACTACAATAAATTTTAATATTATTACTATACTTTATATTTTACTTTTAAGGAGAAAAATTTAGAAAGTACTCTTCTTCTTGAGTAGTCCTACACATGCATTACATTAGTCCCTTCATTGTTTTATTGTTATTTTGTTATTTTATGAGATAAATATTTTTGTATGTATTTCTCACATTTGCATTGGCCAAAATATTTGTCATATTCATCGTCAACCTTATTATGGTCATCATATAGACAAATTGTGCCAGACTCAAATTATGGAACACGAAATTAGGAGCCATTTCAAAAATGCATGCCATAACTTTATAACTTCTATTTGATAACAAGAACATTGCCAAGTTCGGCTGGAAGAGAGAAGTACATAAATGAAGTTGTACGCCCCTAAGTTACGAAAAATCAAGGGAAACAAATAATATCGATTGCTTACGTCTAGCATATACAACTTAATAGATTATTTTAAAGATTCTTATATTAACGTGCATCTAACAAACAGGTCGTAGATGCATCATTTTATCTTCTACATGAATGTTGCCATCAAAGAAATCGTTGCTAGGAACACATTCTATTACTTCGCCACTTTCTTCTGATTCCTTATCTCTACCAACATCTGTATGATAAATAACAAGTACGACACTACCAGCACAAAACGACTTGATCTTCGCCATGACCAATGATTTGGATCGAGGATCTAGGGGCGCCATGGTCTCATCGATCAACAGGACGTGTGGGCATTCGTCCATTAGAAAAACTTTTCTAACTAATTCCACCTTTGATTTCTGTCCACCTGAAAGGTCGTTAAACCAGTCTTCTTTTTCTTCCTCTAACTCGTCCATGATTCGAGCTATAGTATCCCCAGAAGTAGAACTTGTCACGATGCCATTGCTATCAGGTTCTTCTACGGACAATTTTCTACTATCAGTGACGGAGTCATTACCAGCAATATCTTCTTCGCTTTCTAGACTTTGAGAAAACTCTAACGAATATAGTAACTCGGCCACTCTTTGGCGTCGGTCTTGCATTTGCTTTTCTGTGATGGTTTCCGCAGAACTATGTTGATAAATCCAATCGATCGGTTTGGAGTATAGAGGCCAATAAAATGTTTGAGAAATCTCCACAACACTCGACGACGGCATACTTATGGAAAATTGCGAAGCAATGTCTTCTGAAGATAACAGCCTGTCTGTCTTGGTTAAAGAATCTGTTACTTTGACAACGTCTTCCTCTATCACTCCGTCTGATATTTCGCCTTCAATAACGTTCCTTCAGCCAATATTTCTTCGGCTGGCATTGAAAGTAAGATACTAGGGGGAATATCGATGGGACGGTCGTTAGTGTTACAACTCATGATGACTCTAAAAAGCGTTGATTTTCCTGAACCGTTTCCTCCTGTGAGGGCATAAACACCGGCTGGTAGTTCTATATGATTTATCTGGACTACGGCCGTCCCTCTTGAATATAACAGATTCTTAAAAACAACTAATGGCTCAGATGGGTCATCCCCATGGTTCTTTGTTCCTAAGTTACACGGTAGCAAATTTCGTTGTTCAGCAGCATCCCATACTTCGGATAGCTCCTTCAGGTTATCAATTTGGGTCATCATACGCGCCAGTTCGGCCTCAGACCGTGATCGCATCAACACCATATCGATAAAATCTTCTATGGCCCGTGAAAAGACAAAAATTTCAGCTGCAACAAGCTTACCCGCAGCCATTAACTCAGCCAATGCACAATCCACTAAGACAGAAAAAACAAAGTTACGTTGAATAAAGGAAAAGAATCCTTTTGTGCGTGTCACTAATGAGCTCACAACCATCTTCATTTGAATCCTAACCGTCATGTCCTGCCATCGTCTTTTTGTAAAGTCTATGGCACCTGGTCCGGCGCGTTGCAGCAGCTCGGAATTTTTCATATCGAATTGCTCTACCTTTGATCGGACAGCATTCAGTTCTTGGACATCCTTCTCAAGCTCCTCTATTCGATGGGTCATGTATGAGATGGCCTTGCCCTTAAGCCAGTCAGTGGCGAAAATAATCGGGAAGATTTGGGCAATCATCATTGGTTGTTTAGCCATAACCATCGGTAAAAGAGCGATCTTAGGAAGAGAAAATATTTTGCGATTGAAAATATCGTACGTAGTAGTCACGATGGTATCCATGTAACCAGCAAAATCTATATATAGAGAGAGAGAAAGAGAGAGATCGAATGTGAGAAGTACGGAAAAATTATGAGAGTGTTGTATGGTAGATCTGCGTGTGTGTGTGTGTGTGTGTGCGTGTGCGTGTTTGATATTATATATTACCTGCTGGACTCTTCGCCGAGTGATCCGCGAGCGCTACCAGATAATTGTCGTGATCAAACAAATCATAAAGCCGAACCGCTCGATGAACATCATCTTTAAAACAAACAAAAGCAAAGGCATTAAGATTTCCATAAGCGATGATTTCGACCATATAAGGGGAGGCTGTATAGAGAATAAATGGAAGCGCAGTTCTTTTGAATCTATGTGCTTTCTTATTCATTTTTGATTTCTTCTTCTTTTGTTGTAAGGATTTTTCAGTTAACGGTGTATCCTTCGTTGTCGATGTCGTCGCCGTTTCATTGTAGTCGCTACCGGGAGTTTTATCGATTTCGTCTTCGTCTTCGTCAGTTACGTCTATATCCATCCTCACAAGGGTGTTTCTACGATTTTGTTCTTTTTTCAAAAAGTCAATACCTAAATAGCCGATAGCAATTTGGATATGAAACGTGATGAAGAACAATCTCGCAACCTGGTCTTGCAATAGACCCTCTTCTTGGATGAAATGATCCATGATATCATATGCAGCTTGGATCTCAGGGATAGGAAATATCACCATCAAGGCGTCTGTAACAAACGTCGGCGTTATAGATTTTATAAATAGAAATAGGGCACCTGTGGCAGCCAAATGACAAACCATCAAACACAGAATAGCACTGATAGCGATCAATACAATCCTTAGCATATTCGTTTTGTTTTTGTCTTGCGCAAAGTTTAGAAATAACGATGGAACGTAGTCTGAGAAGAGGCAAATCGGAACCAAATAGGAGAATATTTCGACAGCAAGTATCAACTCGTAGCTCCTGTTTTGATAGCTCAGAAAGGCTAACAATACACCAAAGAACCATCGTAAAAACTTCGGTTCTTTACCGGTCGCCGAAGGAATTTCAAATTGGACAGTTGTCCGAAAGAAAATGATTGCTATAGCGGAAATCAGCATGCCGTAAGGGAAGGGCGCCAAAGATACATCTCGATTTCGAAAAGTAGAAAGCGGAATGCTGAAAAATGATTCAGATAGATCGTTTGATGAAGACATGCTTTCTATCTGATATACTGTACAGCTTGGTGTGCTGAAATCGGATGGTAGATTACCAGCAAAAAATGCCGAAGATAATCAAGCGTATTCTAACTCTGTCGAGAAGAAAGATAGACACATTTAAGTGAGGTGTATGCTATTGAGTGTATGACTATCGAATTTCGAATTCGTGCTTGTGTTCACGTCGCACGTAGTCGCACGTAGTCCACAATTCGTTCGATTTTCATCGGAATGAATTTTCTTTCGTCTTCCAGGCGAACTCCTCTCATTGTGTTTACTCGTCCTTCCGTCACCTAAATTTTGGATGATTTCTCAAACCATAATATATAATATATAAAATCAATGAGTCTCTATTAAATAAAACTAACATATTATTATGTCAAATAGAAAAAGAACCATAAACTCATAACACATCACACATCACACATATGATAGGAGAAAAACTCACCAAATTTATTGCACAAATATTAGAAGATGAGAGCATTTCTTGAAGATCTCCTAAATAAACAGAAGATAGAGAGAGAGAGAGGGGGGGGGAGGTCTCCTTGCCTTTCTTTTGAACCCCCCCCCCCCTTATAGTGTACTTTGTTGTTGAATTCATATCAATGAATACTTGTAATAAATGCACAATTGAAGTTTCTTGTTAAACTGTACTGGGCTTTGTTATAGTCAAGACTATATAGCGGTGATAAATCATATTGAATTCGCAGTCAGCAGTATGTTCCTAAGATTTGCTCCCAAAAGCTTGCTAAGTTTTAGATCTGACAACAGATATGAGGTATTTAGATTATAATGTAGCCCATTTAATCATTTGAAATCTTATGAATTCTTTCCTTTGTCTTTTCTTTCAGCAACTTTAAATTAGTTGCAAAGTAGAATATTTCTTCCACCTATGCGGTGTATATTATATTATATATATATATATATTTATTTATTTATTTATTTATTATATGTTCAATATTATGTATCACAAATCTTTTGCAGGTAATGCACTACCCCTGATTTTTGGTAATACTTGTACTGCCGTAACGCTTACTTATTTTACCTATTTCATACTATCCCTGCCCCTACTCATGTTCCTTGCTGCTACACGTAGTAGATGAGATACCCATTACATCATGTCATCATGCTATTCATATCACTCGTATAACATTGTCCTCGGACAACGAAATACCTAGTCTACGAAGTGATGACGCCCAATAAGCTTTTCCTCCTTTCGCACGACGGTTTTCCTTTCTAAGACCATTGAGGCTTTCTTTAACCTCGGCCGGAACCGTACAACATCGTTCACATAAATGAGCCTTCGTCATGTTTTGGGCAAGTTGGTCTGGAATGTTGGATTAATGGTTGAGATAAAAAACATGAAGGATAAAAATAACAGTTGACTTTATTTCATACCGTATTAAAAAACAATATCAACAGAAGAAAAGGAACATTCAATAACATATAGTACTTACATATCCCTTCGATTGTTTGAGAGAAATTAACTGCTCCTTTAGTCCATGTATCAAGCGGACCACCCTTTGCAGCACAATATCGACATCTGATACCTATTTGACCAACAACAATCTGACCACACCGTCCCGGTGAGGAGCTAACTAAAACGTCGTCAGCTGTAGCCTCGAATATTTCTAAATGCTTCCGAATTTCGCATTGGTACTCAGTTAATACGTCTTCATCTTCGGGTTCATAAAGCACAGTAGAAAATGATAGTGGCAGTTGCTCTTCTTCGCATTGGGAAGGATCAGTGCTAGCGGATGATATTTCCGAGGAGACAACAACTGCACTTGTCGTGGACTTGGCGGCGGCGATCTTGACGTGGATCTTGACGATGGCGTTGGTATTGGTGTTAGCATTGGTATCGGTATCGGTATCGAAAACACTCCCAACACTATCGCTGTTAGCTCTAATGTCGGTCATCGGTCTTATTTGGTGGACATGTGTGAATTTACCTGTAGTAGAGATGTCATTCTTCATATTAACAAGTAGTGTACTGGCCACAGTAAAAGAATCTAAGACGATGAGTGTCGGATTCCGAGTACTTGTACTTGTAGGTGTAGATGTAGATGGCAATGAATCGTTAGAGCCTTCTGTAAAACATCTTTTTCTCTTCTTTTGTTTTCTTTTCTGTGGATGAGAATCTAAATTATCAATTTCGTGCGTCGTCTGTAATAAAATTGGGGTTGATGATACAATTTGTTCTACTAGTTCTGTCGTACCTGCTGCTTTCTCTATGCGATTATTAGGAACCACACCGGCGTCAATTTTTGTTCCTTTTTCGGTGGTGGTGGTGGTGATGATTCTCGCTGTTGGTAGCAACGCTGTTGGTAGGAACGTAGGATGGACCACGGTAGAAGTAGTTTTATCGGTTGTTGGTATCAAGAGGTCCACGTTTTTTAACGTATGTTGATGTTGATGTTGATGTTGACTTCTGTGATGGGAGTGATCAACCCTTGAATCAAATTCACTTAGTTTTTGCCTCCTCATAAATGATGGATGATGAGGCATCAATCCAGATCCATAAGACGATTCGAATAAGCTCCTTCTGTTCGAGGATAAGATACTCGTGTCTTGTTCTTCCTCTCGTGGTAGTGGTAGCTGGTGGTGGAAGTCTTGCTGAGCAGTCGTCATCATTTCAATTGCTGCTGCTTCAGCGTGGTTTGAAAGAAATGACGGAACGGTATTATGTGTAGTCTTTATCTTCTTTAGGTATGAATGGTACATTCTATCCGTTGGAATTGATAATCGATCGTAGTCGGTACTGGTACTGGTACTGGTACTGCTGTTGTTATTATTGACGTTGTTATTGCTATTGTAATTGCTTCCAGTCTGATATTCTCCATGCATAGTCAGAACTGGACAATTCTTCCCATGAAGTATACTTCTCAGAATCAATTCGTCAGCAGCAGCAGAAGCAAGAACTGGACGATTCTCCCCTTGAAGCATACTTCTCAGAATCAAGTTGTCAGCAGCAGCAGAAGCACGAGTAATGCTTGAACTACGATTCTCCCCCTGAAGTATACTTCTCAGAATCAATTCGTCGGCGGCAGCAGCAGAAGTATGAGCAATACTTGAACTTGCTAATGCTGTCACTGCTGCTGCTACTGCTACTGTTGCTGCTCCTATTGCAGCACCATGGATAGGATCCAAAAATTGGATAGATTTTGGATTTTGTTTCCATGATGATGAAAGGCACGGGCGTAACTTTGTCCTTGTTCTTCCATCTGATATGCAGCAAATACGTGAGTAGTTGGGTCAGTAATATAGGAGTTGTGTTCGTTTCATGTGTAAATAATGATGATTCGAATGGAGTTGGGTCTATTTTCAATAGATTATTATTCGAAACACAAGCTGGAAGATAATATTCTTCTTCCTTGGGAGGAGTTAGAACTGTATTCGTATTACGATTGTGATTAAGAATATAATTGTAACTACTACCCTCGCGGCAATCGCGTAGGTCTTGATTTATTGATACTGAAGAGTCAGAATCGGCTTCGTTAGAACAGAATCGTGGTCGAGTTGTAACTGCATTTTCAGTAGCAGTCACAGATAAACTATTATCCGTCCACGTCCCATCATGTAGAAGCAATCGTCGTCGCGTAGAAGAAGTAGAAGAGAAGTAGAAGTAGAAGAAGAAGAAGAATAAAGATTAATAATTGCTGTTGATCAGGACCAGGACCAGGACGAATAATATCGTTACTTCTTGCTACCGCATTTCCAGTTGCGACGTTGTTTCTTCTCTCTACGTCTACGTCAACACGTACTTGAGTTCCTACGTTATTGTGTACCTCCCTCTGCCGATGGTCCCACTGCTTGGCGATGTAATTGTTTTCATTTGCTAACCTCCTTTTGCTTTGGAAGTAACTTACAAGACGATGCACCATCTTCAATATTGTTGTTATTGTTATTGTTGTTATTATTTTTTCCTTTCTGTATTTGTGCAAGATTTCGTACGTATTGTATTTGATGTTATTATACTACGGTATGCTAGGCCACATGAATGCAAACGAGAAGAGATTCGATTCAAAAGAAACGTTGTTTTATGTTTCATTTGTTTCATGTGTCTCATTTGTGATATTTTATGACTGTTTTCCTCTGTTTTTCACGGTTAGCTTCATGTAATTCCTTGTTTTTCACGGTTAGCTTCATGTAATTTGTACTGCCGGTACTGCTGCTTTACTGCGCTAGTACCTTGAACTAAACGACACAAGAGACGTTTAATTATTAGGCGAAGCAGTTTTTCTGACCGTCCAACAATTACTTTTACGTAAACATGCATAGGCTTATATAAAACGATACACACATTATTACTAATTAGACTTCAGGGTAGCTACGGTATACGGTGGTGCCAGCAGTAGGTAACGTGTAATGTTTTTAGAACAGTGTCGAGTAGAAAATTCAAATAGGGCGAACCCCTCGTAGAGCTAATACAGTACATCACTCTCAATATGATGACCTTTGTTTTTTGCTGAAGGAAAAGGTATTGAATTAGGCTAATTTCATTTGTCTTGTAACCATGGTAGATTTTGTTAGTCATGGAAAAACAAACTATAATACTATGTTTTATACCATTTGATGAGCTTTGTAATCTCTACCTTTTATGCTGAGGAAATGTAGACCTTACAAATATCAGATCCCTTACTAAGCTATACAGGTAATTGTATTGTAGTTAATAGTGTGAGAGCTAAGTAGGTGGGAATGCTAAGTTATGGGTTGTATTGAGAGAGAATCTATTCTGTCTGAGGAGAATCAATTAATGATATCAACATAGCAGTCAACACACAACACATTAAATAACACACTTACCTACTCTCCACTAAAATTTGACACCAAAATGGATCAATGAAACCTGAATAAAATTAAAAATATATAGTTTGAAAAAAGAGCTTCTTGATTGATTGGTTTGGCTGTAGAATAGAAACAACAACATGAGCATAACTAGGTGGTGAAAGTGACAGCGGTAGCAATATCAACCAGTAAGAAGTCTCACAAAAGACACAGCATTCAATTCAACAAGAATCATAAACTTCTTTGTACCAATCATTATCAACGGGAATGTTATTAGTCAATTGAGACAATTTTATTGTAGCAGACAAGTTTGAACTGAATCTGGGTTTGTATATGATGTGTAGAGCATATCTTGTTGTGCATGGTCAAACAACACTACTAGAAAGCGTGAGGAATCACAAGAATGACAGGCAATGCGCTATTTTGTAAAGAACTTAGCTCCAAGTGATGTGCATAGATCCACTCTACTCCGGTCTATATTCCTTATTTTTCTACTCTGTGTATTAGCATGGGTGGCGTGGTAGGGTTTTCTTTCAAACAACAATGATAACAACCTCCCGCAATGTTTCTAGATTTGATTGTGTAGTTTTTTGCATTTTGACTGAAGATTCCTCTACTGACCAAATTAAATCATCCAATCTTTTCTATGATTCCCTTGTATTTATAGCTACATGCCGGTTCCACTGCTATTTTTCATCTAACCAGTAAAGAGCAATCATCAAGATATGATTGCTGGAAGTTTATATTCCCCATGGTGATGGAATACATCTTTTCTATTCGTTCATCAAAAGTTAATCTCCATGTGCTTTATCACTGGTAGTAACTAAGAAAGAAGGCATAATGATGATGCTATTACAATTTTAATGCGGTTCAAGATGGAAAAGCAGCAGCTGCTCACGTTGCTTTGGTACTGCGACAACATGATTATTAAGTATGTTGAGATGTGAAACAAATGTTCCTGATTGATATATTTGTTGTCCTTTGTTTCGACTAGATGGGCAAACTTTGTTGACCTTTCTAATACACTAACTATTAACAGTTAAAAATTAAAAATGATATAGAAAATAATAAAGGACTGTTCCAAAAGTAACTATATCATTGTCGTCATGGATTTGACAGCAAACATTAAGATCTCAAAGATATTCATGATAATAATAAAACTGTGTTGCCCAATGATAATTTTTGTCAATATTTTTTAACACCCTCAATTTCTTTCCGCTAGAAAATAGACTATTCATTCGTAGTCCTTCACAAATGTCATTTTTAGTACCGCCAATGTAGTTGCCATATCTAGTTAAATGTTTTGAACATGGCTAAAAATGTTATAGTCCTGTCAGAATAAATTATACAATATTAGGGCACTTGAACAGCAGCCAAATAATATTAATCACCCTCTTAACAACATCTCAAATACTCTGCAAGGGTTACTTCTGTATTACTACTTTATCCATTATTATTACTCTATTGTTCGATTTGCAATCCTCCTCTCTTTTATGCACCTCTTGTGGATTAACCCAAACTTTGCCACATCTTATTGCACACCCAAGTATGTCTACTATGGTGCTGAGAATGTATAAGAGTGCTTCAAGGCAATGGAGACCTGCAAGCAAGCTGGGTGAGCTGACATTTTTAATGTGATTTTAATTTGATTTTTGTAGAATAACAAGAGAATTGTATTTTGTATTTCTAGTTTTGGTCCTGTTATACCATACTGTGATGTAGAGAAATCCAGTCAATACCAGGCAAAACATCAGCTATGGATGGAGTAATAAGCGCAATAATCATCAGAACAAAAATTAATTATGATGTTGTGGCGTGGGAACACAGTATCATCAATCAGTACAGTTTTGAAATGGATGACAACCCACCAAGTCCTGAGACAAATACTTTGTTATCTCTTAAAGTACTGATAGTAGCAGCCATGTCTCTTTTATTGATGCACCATTGGGTGTATTTTCTACCTTACACTGATGTGGAACCCCTCCCCCATTCTCTTCCTTCGAATCATCATGCAGAGTGAGAGTATTTTTTTGATCAATTTTATATACCTACCAGAACCTGATACTGCAAACAATACAATCTAGTACCAAATACACTTGATTGGGTATGGTAATCGATACTTTTATATCATAGGTAAGATGGCTGATAGCAATGGTTTGTATCATTCAAAATTCAACAAACTACTTTTCTGTGAATTTCAAAGCAAAAAGGGAGAATTTACGAAAAAGACATGTTAGTTATTTCTCCCGAGCCCCCAACCAATTTAAACAAAGGTTGAATTTTTATAACGAGGAGATGCTATGAAGCATCAACCTTTTTTCACATCCTCAATCCATTAACTAATTTAATGGGTAGTTAGATTGAAGATTGTGGAGGGCATCACACAATACACTGCTTACAACTTACAACGACATATAATAATTCAAATATCAATCGTTATTATTATACTGCTAAACTGCTTTCAGGATGTCTACCGCTCAGACTGGGGCGACGAAAGCTTCCACTGCTTCATCATCGGCTTCTATTACCGATCTAGCCGTGTTGGAATATTTGAAGTCAAAGGGTATGGGAAATGCTGTCTTGCAGTTAACACAAAAAATTAAAGAAGATCAGCAACCCGCATCAACGTCCAAATCGGCATCGTCTAGCAGAATAACGCGAGAGCAACTCGAGTCCGAAGATGAGACGGCTCGAGCACAGCGGACTGTCTTAATTAAATCAACGGGAGGTGGATATGGATACGATCGTGACGCTGCCGCTCCTATCGCTCAATGGGGTGTACCAGACAACATTGCCACAAACAACAAAGGTTCCATTGACGGACAGCGGCGGGTTGCGGGAACTATGGGAGAGCGAGAGGCAAAATCGTACTTAGATGCCTTCGTGGCGTTACAATTGTGGATATTATCGCTTCCTGATGATAGCGGAGGTATCGTCGGTTGGCAACACAAGACGACCAACGTCATTGCAAAGGCGAAGGCGCTCATTGTTGCTAATTCCAAGAAGGGAAACACCAACGATGGTGCAACAGGTACCGACATTAATGGAGGTAAGAAAGACGATAATGGTAGCGGTTCTGAAAATGCTTCAACCGCCGCCCCAATGGATATTAGCAACAACGATGCTACTGACAAAAAGGAGGAGGAGGAGGGAAATGAAGAAGGCAAAAAAAAGGATGAAGGAAAGGTGGACGACGACGAAATCAAATCCACTTTGGACAAAGACGACGATGATGCCAATAATAAACCCGACTCCAATATCTTATCAACCGTACTTTCAGAACTTGCCAAGCCATCCGCGATAGAACTAAAAAAGAATGACTACACTTCTCGTTCGGCCGTGTATCCTATCCCTCCTTCGGCTAAGGCCGAACTCTTGTCTGTATCCTTCGCTTTGCTGGTTCATACTTATTGTGAATTATTAGAGGTAGGGATGGAATCAACCGCCCACGTATTGCGCGATGCCTTTCAGCCTATTTACGATCCGCTACCGAGCGGATATGGAACTCAATACAAAGATTTGTATCATTGTGTCACGACGGAAGACATGGTTAAACTCAACACACACAATTCCCAGCACATGGAAGCTCTTGCCAATCTCAAAACGATCCTAGTACAAGTTGCCAGCATTCAAATGAAACAGAAAGAATTGGCAAATGCCATTGCGGCTCCTGTCAATGTCGAGCCGGCTACGAAACTGGCCCGTCAAAAGAAATTACAAGAATACGAACAAACCGTTGGTTTATTGCAACAAAAGCATACCGAACTGTCGCAGCGAGCATCACATGCATTTGAGCGAATGTATGATTTGCCCTTTCTGCGACGGGCACGGGCTGTACGGTGGCAGCTCACACTCAGTACCACCTCATACGGTATGTTGTGTCAATTTTTGAATGCGAATATCGCGGGTGGTAACAACGATACTTCATTGCTGGCAATGAGTACACTGTTACAAACCAAATGTGAATTACATGTGGAGCAACGGGACCCTTTGCCTTTTACACCCGCGGTGATCTTGGAAGATAACTCGACGTCAGTGATGAATTCTGTGAGCTTGTCGTCGTCATCTAGCTCGACGTCAAGCGCGAACAAGGCAAGTCAAAATAAGCCGGTACAATGGGCAGCACCAGTGGCAGGATTATCTGGAAGAGTTCGCATCGTCCATTCCCTAACTTCCATCTCGAAGAAGAATACGAAGATGAACAATCGGCACGGCGTGATAAGAGATCAGTAGAATTCAATCGATCGCTTCTGATCAACGGCTTTCGACGTCTCGAAGCATTGGAACGGAAACGAGACTTTCAAGCCATGACGAAGGTACCCTCTCCAAAGATCGACCCGTCGTCAAACATCAAGGACAAACAAGAAGATCTCACCGATAATACACGAGTGAGGCGAATCCTCGCTGATCCATTAGAACCGTCTGTAATGTTGTCCACTCTCTGCGCTAATCAAACACGTCGTCGTGATGATACCGACCGTTCATCCAACGACACCAGCAGCAATGTCAATACGCCAAATTTCCTGTGGGAAGAAGCAGGCATTGGTATTACATGCGCAAAACTTTGCCCGCCTGATGGGCGTAGGGTAGCTGTCGGCTGTGATGATTCTGCAATTCGAATTTGGAACTTGATGGATGATTTAAATCACAAGAAAAATGGGAGCAGTAACAGTGGTGGTAATCAAACGCCGGCAGGGGATGCCGGTCAAGTCTTGTTGGGGCATAAGAATGGGTTTCCCATCTTTGATCTGAGCTGGAACCGTGATGGGCGTTGCTTGTTGAGTGCTGGAGGCGATGGGTCGATACGGCTTTGGGATACAGCGGCACAAGGACCGTTTGGTGAAGTGATTCAATCGTCTAGTATAAACGGTGCTACTGGCCCGGCTACCAGCACCCTATCATCCTCTCAGAACATCAAGAAGCCAATAATCACCAATGCTATTGCAAAGGAGGCATTGACGACGGCCACAGAAAATCTAGAAATGATCAAAAGGCATCCAGAGATGACCGTACCTGGACTGCGCCCTGAATCGAGACCTTACACTAGTGGTGCCGCCTTGGCTGTGTACCGTGGTCATGCCCCGAATACTCCCATTTGGTCTGTGGCTTTTTCGCCTTCTGGGTACTACTTTGCTTCTGGCGGGTCCGACGCAACAGCGAGACTGTGGACCACTGACCGATCTATTCCTGTTCGTCTCTTTACGGGACATACCTCCAACTGTATTCATTCGGTTGTCTTTCATCCTAATTGCAACTACGTACTGACTGGAAGTGATGATAAGACAGCTCGTCTTTGGGACATACAGACCGGTCAATGTGTTCGATTGTTGAATGGTTGTCCAGCGGGAATTTATAAGGTTGATATTGATCCATCGGGACAGTATGCCGTCGGTGCTGATGTTCTGGGCACAGTCCATGTGTGGGATTTGGGCACAGGTAAAAAGGTGACCGAACTGAGGTCTCCTCTACCAAATACTCAAATAGCTACTGGAAGCTTCGGTGGTCAACGAAGACAAAGCGTCGATATGATCCATAGCTTCGCTTTTAGTCCTTGTGGGAGAGCTCTTGCGACGGGAGGTGATGATCGATGTGTTCGGATATGGGATATTCGCAAGGCTATAACGGATCCTACTCCAATTGTGGCTAACCCCGTCAAGAGCTTCGCAACGCGAAGAACAATGATTATGGATCTTCAATACACGAAACGCAACCTTTTGTTATCGGTTGGTAAATACATATCTGCAATTCCAACTGTAAATCGCATTGTAGATTAGGTTTTAGGTTGATCCTCGGTTCCAAATGCATGGTTAGACTTCATGTCCTTCTTATTTTTCTACGAGGATCAACGTTGACGGGAGAGAGGGAAGAAGGAGATAACTGAACTGAAATATATTATACTATACAACAAAGTTTAATAGGCAATTGTGTTTACATTTTTAATACATTTACTTTTCCTAGACTCAAAACATCTTCGATGCGATATCAAAATGAATGTCATAGCGCTACATTATCAATTAATTATGACATTGACTTATACATTTAGACATTGCACTCTCATTAGTAGTCAGCATAGTATGGGTATGACTGATCTGCAGACATTTAAATTGGTACCTATGAATTGCTTGGCAATTCTACCTTGCTTGCAAAGTTCACACCTGGTGGTGTCCTTCTATCTACCTATGTACTGAATCGGTAGTATTTAGTCCACATAGAATAATCGATCTCTTTTTGTTAGAAGACTTTGCTCACTTTCTCCCATTTAGATTCTTAGCTGTTTTACGTTTTACTCTATCATACCGGTATCTTAGTACTGTAAGTAAGCTTAATTATTTTGTATAGGAATAGTACGTAGTTTCCTCATAAAAGGGCGCATCGGGCGCGAAAAAAAACAGTTCGTCCGTCCTTTCCTTTAACTATTTTTTCATAGAAAAAGTACTAAGTAAGTACTGCGTAGTAGACGAAATCCTTTTTTGATGTCATTGGAAAATGTAAAAATCCGCGCCTCACGCACTGTAAAATTTGAAGCATCAACGTTGCATCATTTTCTAATAATGTACCATCAACATCCACATCCACATCCACATCCAGTAGCATAATCTGACCATTTTTTTTTAAAAATCTCATGTCGCTCGTTACATACCGGTAACTTCATCTCTCATTCAGATACAAGGTACAGTAGGACTTTGAGTGCTTTGTGCTTAATCCATTAGCAAGTAGCCGACATCAATATGCCGCCCAAAAATCCAGTTTCAACGCAGAAAACGACCTTGTTCTCTTTCTTTTCGAAGAAGGAAAAGAAAAAGAAACCGGAGGATGATGAAGCAGTTGAGAAAGATCGGAAGACGAAAGTAGTCCAGCCTTTGAACAAATTTTCTACTACGAAGAAGGTAAATGCAAAACCGATGAAGATTGTGAAAGGAAACAACGAGAGTCGCCATACGTCTCCCAAGACACCACCTACGGATACTACCGACAATAGCGATGACGACGACGATGATGATGATGATGATGCTGCTATGGCATCTTCTCCACCGACGACAGGGTTGGTGACGAAAAAGAGCAGACGCGATAGTGAAGAGGAGACTACGATCGATACAACCAAGTCGAAAAGGCGATATGTAATTGATGACGATGATGAAGATGAAGATGAAGATGAAGGCCCTGTAGATGAAGTAGTTGTCGTCGAAGACTCTTCTTCTAAGATGGATGTTGATGATAAACCTCCAATGAAGCAGGCCACGGATAATAAAAAATCGAAGATCGATCCCAAAATTGTTGTGACAACGACAACATCGTCTAAAGGAGGGAAGGCACCACCGGTCAAAGCGAAGAAGAAAGTAATGTCAACTGGTTGGGGTTTTCTAAATGGTGATACTTCCTTCAAGAGTGCCACCAAGAAACGAAAGAAAGAGGCAAATGATTCTTCTACTGGTCATAATAATAGCCACCTTAAAGAACCATACAAAGCGGGCGACGATCTTCCAATATTATGCCATCCACAAGATATGTTTGATGATATGATCCTAAACCAATTATGTGAAAATGGGAAGCGTGTAAGTTTGTTGGAGCCATTAATAAAGAGTTTGCATGGACGTTCTCTTAAGATTGCTACAATGTGCTCTGGTACTGAGAGTCCCGTTTTAGCTCTCGATATGATCTACAAGGCCATCGAAGATGTATGCAATAAGCATGATATTACTGTCGAAGCTGAAGATGGTGACATCGAAAGTAAGGGAGGTCCTCCGAACAGAGTTCGTCCCGTTATTCGATGCGAACACATATTTTCTTGTGAAATCGAACCATTCAAACAATCCTACATCGAAAGAAATTTTCAACCTAAACGACTTTTTCGCGACATTCGGGAACTTGGAAACGATAAGGCGTGTACGGCGTTCGGTTCCCTCATCGATGTTCCGAACACACCGGGTTGCGTCGACATTTTAGTAGCAGGTACTAGCTGTGTCGATTACAGTAATTTAAATAACAAAAAAAAATCAATGGATGAACTGGGTGAGTCTGGACAGACATTCCAAGGGATGCTTAACTGGATTGAAAAAGCTAGACCAACTATCGTTATCATCGAAAACGTGTTTGGTGCACCATGGGACGAAAAGGTCAGCATATTTGAAAGTCTAGGTTATGCAGCAACGTTCATTAGAATAGATTCCAAAGATTATTACATACCACAAACTCGTCAACGTGGTTATCTTTTCGCCATATTGAAAGATTCGAAGAAAACAGTGGATTCTAAGCGTGTGAAGGGATGGGAGAATATGATGAAAAAATTGGAACGACCGGCTTCTGCGGCTTTAGATGCTTTCATGTTGACCAATGACGACCCTCGTGTACTAAGAGGAAGAGCTCGCTTGTGTAAAGAATCATCCGTAGGAAACTCTGGAGAATCACGTGCCGGGAGAACTGATTGGACTAAATGTGAGGGGAGACACGTATTCACTCGTTCTAACGAAGAACTTGGTGAGAAGCGGCCTCTAAGTAATTGGTCGGAGACTGCCAATGTGTCGATGCCTGGCTTTGCTTGGAATGACTGGGTGGGGAGTCAGGTTCGTTTTATCAAACTTCATAAGTGTAGTCGTAACTACATTATAATTATGTATTGTGTCTTGTGTGTTCCAATAAGCAGAAGTCTAATATTTTTCTATCTCTTTGTTCATAAAACAAAAGGTTAACAGAGTTCATGATCTTCTTGATATCAATACGCTTCGCTTGGCAAAGCATGGCGTTGATAACACATACAAAACAATGATATGGAATCTTTCGCAGAATGTTGATAGAGACACAATGGGTCGCTTTAATTTGTCTCAGTGCTTGACTCCAACAGGAATTCCATACGTGACAAATAGAGGTGGTCCGTTAGTAGGTGAAGAGTTGCTTTTACTTCAAGGAATTCCTGCAGACGATCTAATGCTGACAAAGGAATCAGAAAAAAACCTAAAAGATCTTTCAGGTAATGCAATGACTACTACTGTAGTGGGAGCATGGTACGTTATTTTATCTGTGTTCTTTATAATTGATCGTTGTTACTACATTTATTGTGTACTGTGTACAATTATTGTGTATTATATTAAGCGAAAGTCTAACACTATCCATTATTTTGTGCACAAAATAGCATACTGAGCGCATTATTGCTAGGACACGAAGCGCTCTTACCAGATACAGGAACGTCGTTTTCTCAGAATGAAGCTGGTTCAATAATTGAATCTCTCGTGCCGCGACCGCTTGGAAAACCTTCAGAAATTGTTATCACTCAAAAGTACGGAAGTTACAAAAGTGTACCCCTGAATTTAGGTCAAAAACCCACGAAGCAAGATCTTTCTGAATTGTTTCTTGAAAGCTGGAAGTCTGCTCGTAAATGTATTACTGAAGGGCCTGACGAGATGTCAGATTTTTACATTTGTCAAGATTGTGGTCATTCGTCAAGTGAAAATGCAGCGCATCCTGTAAGAAATTACGAGAAACACAATTTTAAGAAACAGAATGTAGACTTGCAACGTCTCTATCCTTCGAAGTATAGAACGAAACTGATAAATGCTTTACCAACAGTGCTAACAATTGATTCGCTTGAAATTGAGTCAATCGAGAAACCGGAAGGAGTCACTGATGGTTTGTGGAAGGAATGGAAACGAAGAGTAGGAGAATGTTCATCAAACGAATTCCGCTTTGCCAAACTCGAACGGCGAGAATATTGGAATGCAGAATATAAATCGGCACGGGGTAACTCGCGTCTCACTCTAACCCTACACCGAAACAGAGCCGAGTGGCTGCTATTCGCCGAGGCTCCTGCTAAGCAGGGTCCTCTTCGCGAATTCCTCGAGCGCCCAGTGGCACGATTTCAGATTTCCTCTTCGTCTAAATCTATTTTATCTGGAAAGTGCGAAATACGTCTGCCGATTGTAACCAAAACCAAAGTAACAATCAAGGCTTGTGGAAATCCTATCGATAGTTGGCGGCGCCGAATGGGACTCAAAGGACAGTTCGAGAAAGAGATCCAATTTGAAAAGTTGCAGATCAGTTGTTCGCACAGCTCGAAAATTGAAGGTGTGTACGAGTATTTACCGAGTTGTGGTGGCGCATGTGGTTCTGTCCATAAAAAACAAGGGCTGGACATAGAAGATGATCCTATCTTCTTTTTTCTCGAATCAGGGCGTGCTACAATGCCGAAAGATGACTCGTATTCCTTTTCAAATAGCTTTCACCGAACCGAGTATAAAGAGTACAGAGAGATTATATTAATGATCGACCAAAAGGAGAAGTATTCTCCTGTTTTCAACTCCAACCATTCACCAGACGAAAAATGTAAAGAACTTTCTGCAATTATTAATGGGCAATGGCTATCTATCAAAGGAGTTACCATTCAAGAAGCGATTCATCAGGAAACATCGTACACCGTACCTGCTTCATCTCTGGATATTCCGATGCAAAAAAATGGTTGGAAAGCAGCTCCAGAATTAATTTCGTTTAATGTTCCCATGGATAAAAAAACAGACAATCTACTTATGAGCTGCATAGCAAGTGGACCTATGGACTTAAATCTTCAAAAATCTAAACGATGCTTTGAAGATATAGCCTTTGTGACGGCTCGTTTGAAAGTGCCCTTAAAAGAGGAGTGGTTGCCGCTAGATCAGAGCTCTATAGAGTGCGGAAACAAAGGAGACACTGTTTGCCCTACATGCGCTCCTCAAAAGCCCAAGGTGGTTTGGAAGTTGGTACGTTCGCATTATGAATCTATAATTTATCTAAAATGACTTTGTCGGGAATTGAATTTCTTTTTCGATCTTGTTTCTCACTTTTTTTTCTCCATTAGGTGACGAAGGGGAAGAAACGAGTATATGTTCCGTTTGAAGATTGGCAAGAATCTGCTGCGCACGAGGTCGCGACGAAAGCAAGACCCATGCCGTGGAACGTTAGACTTTCCGCCAATTCTTCCAGTAGCTCGTCGCTACAAGTCCAAATTGGGTTGAACGCGTTCTCGTTATGTCAAAGAGCATTTGGACTCTTTCCAAGGGCGACTTGGCCACGACAGACAATGATCAATTCAAACATCAAAGAGAGTAACTGCAGCTTTGATTGGAGAGTAGTTATGCATACGGAGAAATCATCTGCTACATTTGATAAATTCACCTTCACATCTAATAAGAAAGACATCGAATCAGAACAGCCCCCGAACTTTCGAAAGTACTCTCTGCGCAAGGAGCAAAGTAGAAGTTTAACGTGGATGTTAAATCAAGAACGGAGCAATGTTCCCTTCTTGGAGGAAGAGGTTTGCGAAAATGTTCTACCCAGCCTTGACTGGCGAGCGGAAGGACGAACACGCCGTCCAGTTCTGGTCCGTGGTGGTATTATTGCAGATGAGGTTGGATATGGTAAAACCTGTATTACACTAGCATGCATCGATTCCAATTCTGGACCTGACATCCCAAAGGAAGCTGCAGATACTATAGGTTTTTTCGCTACCAAAGCAACACTCGTGGTAGTTCCTGGCCATCTCATGGGTCAATGGCCTAATGAGGTACGCGCTAATGTATCAGAGTTTTATTCTTGTTTCTCGTATTGTCGTTCAACGACTCTCGATTCGTTTCGTTTGTTTCCTACCTCTCTCTCTCTTTCTTACACTATATATGTCTTCTCCTTCTTTTATATTTAACGACACATCAACGACTTGCGTAACGTAATGATATTGTGACAACAGGTTAAGAAATTTCTTGGCACGACCAAGAAAATTGTGGAGATAAAGGACATGCGTTCTTTTAATGATACCAGGTAATTTCGCAGATGCAAAAAAAAAAACCTTTGACGACGAGGCTTCCGAGATTTGTGTACCGTCGTTTTTTATTTTTGCTAATCGATATACATATGGACGTTATTATTTTCGAGAACTCATTCACTTTCTCCAAATTTCTTTCTTTCCTTCTTTCATTTCAGTGTTGCTGATATTCTGGACGCTGATATCGTACTTGTTAATTTTACTGTGCTATGCAGTGAAAAATATTATAGCAGAATAGCTCGATTATCTGGTAAAAGTCCTAAGAGTTTCCCGTCGGGCAAGAATGGAGGACGTCATTTTGACTCCGTTTATGACGCTTGCATACAGTCGTTACCTGACCGTATCGAGCAGATCAAAGAGGACTGTGGCTCTGCATTTGAGTCCCTCGAGAAGGATGCAATAAGTTGTCAAGAACATCAAGAGCAAGATGGAACGAATTTCAGACTCGATGGGAAAAAAGCTGTATACAAGAAAGGGGATAAGGCTAATGCTACTGCTGCTACTAGTGAACGTGTACTAGAAGCATCAGAAGTAGACCCATGGAAGCTCTGTCAAGCAAAGAAGGACTGTACGAAAATGAGGTGCCCTCCACTCGAAATGTTTCATTGGAGAAGAGTCGTTGTTGACGAATTTACATACTTACTTGACAAAGCAGATAGACGTCGGCCGCTCTCGGTGGTAATGAAACTTGTTGCCGATTTTCGTTGGGTCCTTTCAGGAACACCTTCTCACGAAAGTTTTGGTGATATCAAGTGTTTGGCGAATCTAATGAACATCCACCTCGGTGTGAATGAAGCATTGCCTGGATCAGAAAAAGATTCTAGATCCAACAAAGAGAAGACAGGAGCTGAAAGCATGTCTCAGTTTTTGGAAAGCAAATCTATGCAATGGCATGAAAGAAGAAGAGTGATAGCGCAATCATTCCTTGACCGATTTGTACGACAAAACATAGGTAAGAATCGGAATGGATTGACCCAAAATGAAACATACAGTTGTACCGTGAATAAATCTCTCATCCATTACTTTGCGCGTTTACTTTTTAATTCCCTCCCAGCCGAAATTGACGAAATTCCCAGTACCGAAAACGTTGTTACTGTCATGCCAAATTCTTTAGAGAGAGCGATCTACATGGAACTTGAAACTTATCTCAAGAATCTTAATTTCAATGCTCAAACCGCGAAGATGAGCCGAAAGAAATCTCAGTCGGACAGAGAGAACCGAATGCAAAAGGTAGGTCCACTCACTATCCTACGAGGAACAATTCCACCGTACCGAATATTGTCTCGTCTAAATTTTCGATTGTTTGCTTTGCTCAGGTTTTGGAAGGATCAAAAACAGCAGAGGAAGCGCTTTTGAAGTGTTGTGCACATTTCAACATCACAGGAGATTCTTCAACTGCTCTCAACACGCTCGAAGAGATAATTAAATGCAGGAAAGCAGAGAGAGACGGATTAGAGGAGACGATCGTCGCATCGGTAGCAGAAGCAACCCGTCTACAAAATCTTATCGAGAAAGAGCAGCCTGGATGGATAACACTTAAAAAACATGAGAAGGGTGAAATGTTAAATGCTTTAGGACGTTACCTTGCTCAGGTTTCAACATCCGACAGTGTCCCGCATGGAGCTGATGTCGAGATCGGTGAACGAATTAAGGAATTGGTCGAACAAGCCAAGAAAGAAGGTATTGCTAATCCAGACGGAAGTGAAATTGAATCGGCTGACAATTCAAACGAAATGTGCGACGACGGAAAGGCCAAGAAAAGGAAAGTAATAGCAGGTGACAAATACAAGGGTATCAACGATGAAGATGCAGAAGCTTTTAATGTACGAATCTTTGGTATGAAAAAGAAACTAAGAGACGATGTTACATACGTCCAGGGACTAGGGAAGGAATTATGTGGTAGAGTTCGAAGCCTTCGTTACATCGTAGAGATTCGTCGATTACAACAGGGTAAATCTCATATACAATGCATTGGTTGTGATACAAGTATTGACACACCGGAGGCGGCGATTCTCAGCTGCTGTGGTCACATAGGCTGTCATAAATGTGTGAAAGAGTACGCTACTCAAAAAGAAAGCTGTATTGTGCCCTCTTGTACCGCAAGAGTCAGTGGTGCGCACGTGGTGAGATCTACTAACTTTACAGTGAATTCCACGGATGGAAGCACAGATGCTAAGGATGGATCGAAACTCACTAGAATGATTCAGACTATTAAAGGTATTATTGCGGATGGCGACAGAATGATCATATTTGCTCAGTTTGACGACTTGATAGAAAGAATTGCACAGACAATGAAGTGCAACGGAATCCAGACAGTCCAAGTGAAAGGCCGAGTGGAAGAACAGGTTAAAAGATTAAAACCGTTCCAAACAGAGTCGCCAACGAAAGGCGACCCTAGTGTATTACTTCTCAAAATGGATGACGAGCAATCGGCAGGGTTGAATTTGACCCAATTGAATCACGTTCTTTTTGTACACCCACTATTAGCACCTACCCAGCAACAGTACGATGCCTACGAAACCCAAGCCATCGGTCGTGTTCGGCGATTTGGACAAAATAAGGTATGTGGATGCATTTATCTTATCATGGAACTATACTTTTCTTTTTGTCATCTAATGTCCTGTTGATTTTATCTTATTTTATTTATTGTTCTGTTAGACTGTTTTTGTTTGGCGATTTTTGGTAAAAAATACTATCGACACCGAAATTTACGGAGAAAGAAGTGGCCGGCCTCTAAATTTGACCACAGGCAACTAATCTTTTTTTGAAGAATCATGCAAAATAAATAAATAAATTACAATAGCATCATATATCTCACTCTGCCCGACTAACAGTTAGTGAGTTTTTCCTTGTCTAGAGCTACAATAACATATGTAATATTTATAAAAATGGTACTATCATTTTATATATCTTAGCCAGTTACTATACTATCACTTTAGAGATATGCTAAATTGGTTGAAATTTTGTTCTATAAAAAAAAGTTATTGAATTTGTCCACACACGCAGCAATTCTATCTTTGTGCAGACCTTGATTCTATGGGTAAGTTGATATATTGACAGGAACGCATATTGGTATCATTATTTTTGTTGTGATCTGTGTGTTATTGTCAATGATAAGCAACCCATCATCACAACTTAGTAGTAATAATTAGAAGGATGGCATGTGTTGTTGTTGTTGTTGTTGTTGTTGTTGTTGTTTTTGGTGCCACACATATTGGCTCCATTGCTTAATGATATATTATATCACCTTCTGGAATAGGTTCTTCAGCGCTCTATCCCTCTCTGTAAAGTATTTCCTGATTGGTTGTGCATCGCTTCTTTATTTATTTGTTTGATAGATTTGTTCCAATTGATTGAATTATCACCCCCTAGTCCTTGTTGTAAAGATAAACAATTCGAAGTTTGACACAGGATTATTACCTATACTTCCATGAAGGGAACAGGTTGCTTAAATGTGTCCTAGTTGATTTCCTGTTTAAAATCCATCAATCAAATAAATACTAGTAGCTATATATATAATGAAAGTATTGTAGCAAATCTTCGCGCGTGAAGTTCACCAGCATCTCTCTTTTGTTTTTATCTTTTCGCACAAGCTCGTCGAATGCCAACGAATTATTGTCCTCAAAAACGATGCAGCCATCCAGGACCTAAAATTAGGTCCTCATTAAAATACCGTAACATACAATTAGAGTATCGGTCACAGACGTTTGTTTGACTTTCAACTTGGATTAACATCGAGTTTGTGTAGCAAGCAACTTAGTTAGGTTCAGGATACAAAGTATTTCATCTTCCATATCACAAGTAGCTAATCACAAAGGGAACGCCGACTACTCAAAACGAACTTCTCATATGAGTATGAGTATGGAGAGAGTAAAACTTCTATAAATCACGAAGAAGCAATCTCTATTAGCTAGACTACGGTAGTACAGTAGTACAGTAGTATACTAGTACAGTAGTAGCGTGATCTCTCATCTTCAGGGTGTTGTGTGGTGAGAAAGATTTTCTTCTTCTTTTATATTTACCTTATTTATCTTGACGATTGATTGTGCATTTTGAGAAGAACAGGAAAAAGAAAAACCGAAGATTAGGTGCTTTCGAAACATCATTTACCGTATACATATTTTTTGTACCTGTTTATTTACTTTGTGACTTTACATATATTATTGCTATTTGGCTTAAGAATTTAATATCATGGATAATTATTTGTCAAGTGACTTTGGAAATCTGGGTCTTTCATCCACAGCTCGCGAGTGGAAACCACCTGGAGCTCCGGGGCAGCAGCAGCAGCAATCGCTAAATCCCCAACAGCGACAACAACTGCCATTACAAGGACATCAATTACACCAACAAGCACCGCCGCCGCAACAACTACACCCGCAACAGCAACAGCAGCACCAACTGCTACAACCACAACGGCAACGGCAACCAGAACCGTTAGAACAATCACGTCATTTACTTCAAAGCAATTCACGTGAATGGCAGCAAAATGAACCGGAATTGGCCTATTCAGTAAAGGAATTTGTTCCTGGTCATGGATGGACTACTCAACAAGGGCCTTCTTCTGTTGGGGCTGGGTTGATTGGAAATAGTGGGAGTCAAGGTAAGAAAAAGTTGAATTCTTACTGTAAATAGTACTGATTATAAGCATGACATTAAAACACCGAAGTATGAATACTCACTCTCTCGCTCTCCTTCACTCGCCATATCACATGTCATGTCATGTCATGTCATGTCATGTCATATCAATATAAATAAATAAAATAAAATCTTTCATAGCCAAAAGTAACAATCCTTCGTACACGGATATATTCGGGTCTAACCCGACTCAGCAAAAACCTCTTGACGATCCTGGAATGCAACGGATCCTTTCGGAAACGTCAACCGTCCCTTCTGGACCGACACCACCTCCATTTCGTAGCTTACACTCGTTGGGTTTATCAGACGATAATTGGAGATACTATCGCGATCTTAAAATAGAGGAAAGCCGACAAATGGATCCATCCGATCCACGGCACAAGGCAATTCCATTGCCATACTGCAACGCTTTTTGTTTGGATCCACCCAACCCTCAAAATTCACGTTCATCATTTGGGTACCCTGCTGCTACCTTCCAGGTTGTCAACAGGGATGACGGACACTTGTATTGCCTTAGACGATTCGACAATATCAAGTCGGTGAACCCAAAAATTGCTTCTACTGTATTGGAACAATGGGCTAGCATTGAACACCCAGGAATTGCTACTCTCCATCAATGTTTTGTTTCACAACGTGCAGTATTTTTTGTACATCAGTATATTCCCGGCACGCGAAGTTTCCTTCAAGTTGCAAATCCTCCAACCTTGAGTGAACCCGTCATTTGGAGTGCCATTTGTCAAATGGTGACTGTCATTAGACGAGTCCATGGTGCCAGATTGGCTCTGCGCACATTGGACTTGCGTCATACCTTGATACAAATGGACGCATTGCGTTTGAGAATATTCGTCAATTGCTTGGGTATTGTTGATGCCCTGGAATATGAATCACGTAAATCATTGCAAGAATTGCAAGCCGAGGACATGCGGAATTTTGGACGATGGATTTTAAGTATCGTTACCGGTACAAACATTACAATTTCAACCGATCCGCAAACCTTGCAGAATTGTGAACGTTACTGCATGCAAAATTATTCACGAGAATTACGACATTTCATCTTGACCTTAAGTCGGAGTCAAAATCCTCCGTCGATTTTAGATGTCAGTAGAGCCCTGTCGGGTCGTTTAATGGATGAATTAGATTCGACTCAACTTTCCCTAATGCGTACAGAAAAAGCTTTATCAGGCGAGTACGAATCAGGCCGAGCATTGCGTCTTTTACTTAAACTTGGATTCGTCAACGAAAGGCCCGAAAATGGAGCTAACCGTAGATGGTCGCAATCGGGAGACTGTTATGTTTTGACATTATTTCGTGATTATGGTAAGGATTTTTTTTCTATCTTTTGATGTTTGTACTGACTGCCTTCTGGTGGGTAACGTTACTAACTCTCCTATCGGAAATTATTGTTGTTTTGTTCTGCAATATTGTCATCAGTCTTTCATCAAGCCGACGGTGCAGGTAATCCAGTCATGGATCTGGGTCATGTCGTGACAGCTCTGAACAAATTGGACGCGGCTGATGAAGAGAAAATAGTTTTGAGCTCTCGTGATGGAAAATCATTGATGGTCGTGAGCTATGCAGATGTGGCTCGATGCTTGGACTCGACCTACCACGAATTATGCTCTGGATCCACACCACCACAAGCCCTTCAGCGAAGACAGCAGCAGGGTCAACCCTATTAAAGGGGAAAAAATATGAACACAAAAAGAATTAATCGAAAAATTATTATTAGCTAGGCAATTCTGGGTTTGCTTATTATATCGATCCTTAATATTGGATACTAAGGAAGAAGAAAAGAAAAAAATAGTACACGAAAATCACACTGTCATTGAATGATTGTGTGGAATTTATTATTTAAGGAAGGAGAAAAAGAAGAAGAAGAAAAGAAAAAAACAGTATACGAAAATCACACTGTCATTTATAATGGTTGTGTGGAATTTATTATTTGTTTTAAACACTATAAAAATTCATTAATACGAAAGACTACATATTATATATACATATATGTACTCAATTATTTCTAAACTTATTTTAAAACATAGTTTAAGAAAAAATGTAACAATGCACCACACTTTCCTGATATTCCTTAATTTGACGACACGTCATTAAAAAAATCCATTCGACGGTCCGTGCTCCGTACGGCGCTTCACTCGTTGTAAATCTGAAAAATCTGAATTCAGAGAAAAAAAAAGAAATATTTTTAAATTTACATTTTCACAATTAATATTAATTACCTACCTCTGTAGCCATACGACGACGACGAGAATAGTCTACGGTATCAAACGAAATGTCTTCAGGAGGAATGAAATCCGCGATGAATTTTCGATTGATGTCAAAGGTGCGAAAAGGTTCATATATTATCAATGCTGGCAGTAGTGGAAAAGTTTTGACGGCGGCAAGCGCTAACGTTTTCAGCAACAATACAAACATCAATGAATCGTTCCATTCCGATTCGAGACGATGTATTCACATACTATCGAATTCATTACTGAACAACTACAAAAATAAGAACATACACGCATCGTCTAAGGAAACATTGATTTTGAATAACTATCGTAACTCGACCAAAGAAACTATTCGCTCCTTTTCTTCTGACTCAAAACGAGATTTATACGAGGTACTAGGCGTGCCGCGTTCTTCCGACAAGGGAGAAGTAAAAAAGGCTTACTTCAAGCTTGCCAAGAAATTTCATCCGGATACTAACAAGGATGACGAAAAAGCTGCCGATAAATTTAAAGAGGCAACAGCAGCATATGAAACTTTAAGTGACGACAAACAACGAAAACTTTACGATCAATTTGGTCATGCAGCTACAGATCCAAACTTCCAACAACAGCAACAACAAGGTGGAGGAAATCCATTCGGTGGTGCAGGTGGAGGGTTCAACTTTCAGGATGGAAGCTTTCACTTTGGTGGTCAGGGTGGTGCTGGTGGAGAAATTGATCCGGATGAATTGTTTGAAGCCTTTTTTGGTGGCGGGTCGCGTCGACGACGAGGTCCCCAAAGAGGTTCCGACCTACAAATGCATGTTCGGTTGTCTTTCCAGGAAGCAGTCAAAGGTGCATCTAAAGATTTGCATTTGCGATACCAAGTTATGAATAGAGAAAATGGACAAGTCGAAATAAAGGAGAGAGATGTGAAAGTAGATACACCTCCTGGTATCGACAACGGTATGAATTTGCGTGTGAGTGGAGAGGGTGCTGAGGGTGACGCAGGTGCTCCTCGTGGAAACTTGTTGGTACAAGTTCTAGTTGACGAAGACGATTATTTTGTTCGAGATGGAGCCAATGTTCATACGGAAGCTCCCATCTCAATCACTCAAGCTATTCTTGGAGGCACGGTCGACGTCAAAACATTGAATGGTGAAGTCGAAGTTAAAGTTCCACAAGGTTGTCAGCCGGATATGCAACTAATGTTACGTGGAAAGGGAATACAAAAGTTACATGGAGCATCTAAAGGTAATCATGTCGTACATTTAAAGATCGAGATCCCAAAAAAGTTTACAAAACGCCAAGAAGAGCTTCTACGCGAATTCGACGAGGAAGCAAAATCAAGTGGAGTCGGTATCTCTGGTCGAATTGCCAAAGCAGCAGAGTCCTTTTGTGAAACTATATTTGGTGGGAAAAAAGATGGAAAAAATGATGAAGAAAGTAAAAAAAAAGAAAAAGCAGCGTCGTAGCGAAGAATAATTAATTACCAAATTTTTTTCATGTGATTTAGATCTTAAAAGGAACCATAAAACACATAACTTTATTGTAGTGCAATTTTTCGTATTCAATCCTTCTCTGATCCCGCCGATGTGATTTCTGTCTGTCTTTTGTCTATCCATATCTTCGTTGTCCTCTAGTTCTTATAAGATTCATTTTATTCATTGGCTGATATGATATCCCCACATACAACCTAATATTTTCAACATAATTTACCGGCACTCATGCCTCTATTCTCAATACAATTATTATTGCACTCATTCATATATGGAAACTCATGTAGAGCATTTTTGTGGCTAACCCACACCTCAAATTCAACATCTGGTGATGAAAAAAGTAAACTACTGTACATAATATAGTCATAATGGTACAAATGTGTGATTTGAATTATATCTGAGCAATTTTTCCATTCATTCTACTATTTTAGGAAGATTGCATCCTTCATCATAGCCATTATTACCAAGTATTATCATCAGCAGCTAGGCAGCGCCCAAATTTTTTACTATTATACCATCAATATATTACAGTATGTCTTGTATTTGACTTTTTCAAATGTTCATAGATTTAGGGAGACTACAGTAGTAGTACTTGTATAGCTCTGTTTGAATGCTTTGGTAGTCATAACAGCAGAAGCTCTTCAACTCAAAATATAGTTTATCTCATGTCATAATTTATAGTCATTATACCGCTTCATTGTCCTAATTATAAGAACTATAGTGCAATTGTTTGTACAGCACATGACATGCTTAGTGTAAATTTATAGCAGAAGAAAAGAATAGAAAAATGTTGAAATCTTTTACATTATTACTAACACGCGTAGCACCACCACGTAAAGAATGATGATTCATTCGTTCATTTATATTTATTCGCGTTTTGTAAAATGCGAATTCTCGTTTCACTTTACTAGGAGTTGATCATCGCGTTCGGCTTCTTCACATAATTAAGTAGATTGAGAAGATACAGTCATATCAAGTAGCTACCGTACGACAACAAAAAGTGCTCCTATTAAAATGAACGGAATGATCTCTATCCTATTTTACGCTTCTTTAGCGTGCCTAATTTTCTCTGCATACTCTGCCGAAGCTTTCATTTCCTCAGCTCTCAACTGCAAAAGCAATATCCGTTTGTATAATGACTATTCGGGTAACTCATGGGAATCGGCAGCATCGGGGCAATCTGGTGGGCAACAAAAAGCTCAATCTGGTAGATTAGAACAAGTTACATTCAAAATTTTCCCTGGTGGACGTGTTGAAGAAAAAGTTGTTGGTGTGAAAGGACAACAATGTCTTGAAGTTACAAGAGAACTGAATCAAAAGTTAGGGAATGTAATTTCAACACAACCAACAGAAGAAATGTATGAAGAAGAAATTCAAATTGAAGAAACAGTAACATTAACAGAAAATGAGGAAAGCGGAAGCGGTGGAGGTGATGGTTCTACCTCGTGGGAAGGTTCATCTTCGTGGTAGGTAACAAGGGTGAAAAAAAAGACCACACACACACCGCATTTTGAACAGTATTTTCATTCTTTCAAATCTTTATGTTAGTATATTCGAACATAGTAATGAGTTACACAAAATATGTATTGGGTTGTTGATCATAGAAGGGAAGACTGAATTTTGAATATTCTATAGTTCTTTGTTCCATTATAACAAATAAATAAACACACACATAATATATACAATGTACTATATTGAAATTGAAATTAAAATTGCTATTCAATGCTTACGGAATAAGTAGGCTGTCTATTCAAGACTTCTTTTGCACAACTCATACACTCTAATAGTAGATTTAGTTCGTACATCTTCGTCTACGACGTCGTACGATAACATTACTACGAAGATGTACTTTCCACTACCTGTACGTATTTTGATTCATTCATTCCACAGTTATCATTCATAAATCAATACAGTATATTAATAATTATATTCTAGTCAGGGTATTTCAGTTTTAATAGTACGACAAATAAACAAATATTGTTGTTGCCAATCGTAATCATGATCATGATCGTCGTCGTATCGAAAAGTATATATTATATTGTATGTCGTGTCGTGTTGTGTTGTGTAAACGGTCAAACGATCTTTCTCATCTTCTTATATTTCTTCTTTTATACCGGTTTATCAACCTTAACACCATACTCATCTAGGTATACCCATTCACCAGTTTTTTCATCAACAAATTCCGTCCAGTCTTCATTTTGTGGAATTAGACCTTCATAATTTGCAGGATCATTTAATACCCATTTTTCTTTCCCAACAATATCTGTTACCTCATGACCTTGCTTTAATAATAATTCTTCAACTTCCATACCAGGATTAATATCTAAATGATCAGTTTCAACAACCAATGGTGGTTCAGTAAATTGATGCAATGGTGGTGGGGATGATAATGCCCATTCTAATGAATTTGCAATTAATGGCACAACAACATTCTCTCCACTAGATAAAGAATCCGTAGAAAATGCTACACGTACAGCTAATACATCAGTAATTTAAGAATATTATTTGAAGAAATTTTTCATAATTCACAGAGAGAGAGGGAGAAAAAAAAGGAGAAGGTCAGAAAGGATCTAGCTGTTCTATTGTATTGACGAGACAGGAGACGATGCGAGTGGATTTGAAATACTGTAGCTAAGCATTCCGAGGATAGATGGAGGAGGAGGATCGTCCGTCGTCCGTTTGATAAGTAAATGTTGCCAAGTATCACCATCGTAGTTCTTGTAACATCAATCCTATTCGTACCAGTAGTGGTATAATCTACTCACCAAATCTCGCTGCAGCAGGCGTTGCTACTTTTCGTACAACTCTCGACAACATGATTTTTCAGAAGCGTAATTTGTTGTTGTTTGTTGTTGTTAATATTACCTGTCGTCAAAAGGAAGACATAAAAAATTGCGACGCACTCATTTTCCACTATCCTTCCTCGAGCGTTGTTGCTGATTTTCGTGCGTTTTACTACTACAGTACTAAGTTAGTAGTAGTATGGATGTTGGAAGATTCGCGTTTTTAGTCAAAGTAGTCGATTTCTATTGTGCCAAAAATAATTTCAAACTCACACAACCACAATAACAACATCACCATAACACCAACACAAAACGAATATCCATTGAACACAACATTTAAACATCAAAATAATCCTATCCTATTACTCCGAAAGAAGTATATCTAGCTTAGTAACAGCCTACACTATCAATTTATTACGACGGTAGGACGAGATACGGTACAAGCATAAGCATGGCATCGACAGGGAAAAGCAGTGATATTATTCATAAATTAAAACTTTTATCAAAGACACATTGTTCTAATAGCAACAAACGACGAAAGTTATTAAAACGTGTTGTTATTTCATCATCTGCCTCTGCCTTGGGGGAGGCGGATAATAGTACCGGTAATGATGTTGCTCTAAATAGGTATCTGGAATTAATTCCTACAACAACTCAAAGAAAGATATTACCAATCGAAAATTCTACTACTGCTTCTTGTTCTACTACCAAGGACGAAGACGAGGGAAAAGATGCTGGATCATTACCATCATCATCACCAGTAGCAGGACCAGAATTAGAGATCAAATTAGTATCCTCCAAATCAACAGCAACAGTAGCAACAAGCGAGATTGATAAGATAAAACAGATTAACAACAACGACAATAAAGGCGAGACTACTGTTCCTATTACTTCTACTAACGATGATTGTGTTATTGGTGCGGTGGCGGCTGTAACAGAAACGACGATTCAGAAACAATTATCTGACAGTAATGGACCGATAGAAAAAGAAAAGAAAGAAAGTGATGCTGATAATGATAATGATAATTCTACAAAAACAACAACAAAAATATGTTTAATAAATCAAGAAGATATAAAACGGTACGAAGAAATGGAAGATGAACAGATTAATGCTATACAAAAAATTGACGAGGCACGAAACGAATTTTATAAGGATCAAGTACAAAAAGTATGGGGTGTATATACGTATGGATTAAACCATGTTCTTGGCTTGAATGATTTATCAGATGCACCCGATGCAATATTACCTGGTAATTTTTTATCACCACCCAAGGAAGTAAAATAATCGAATCAATGAATTGATATTTAAATAAACAAACAAACAAACAGTAATAGTAATGATACAATGCAATGCATTGTACAATTAATAGTCATGGTACAAAGTGATAATATACGTACTACTACTACTATTCATACTACTAATACTAAAAGTGAATTAATGGTAGTCGTTTCTGTGTAATAGTGTATTGTTTGAAAAAACTAGAAATAGTGACAGGAAGAAAAAGAATATAACTATCATTATCAAAATTTATTCCTTTGTTGCATCTCGACATCATGCAATTCTCCTGTACGTATGTACGTATGTACATATGTACTACTCGTACTTAAAATGGTTCCTTCCAGTAATTTCTTTCTGAAATTGAATTTCCTTGATAGGCCTATCATTATTATCAGTAGTAGCTGCGAGAGTACCGAATGTTGGCATTGTCAACAACGAATGAACATGTACTTGATCGTCGTGGTAGTAATCACCATCTGGAGGGGCAAGCTCTTGTCCATTTATAAGAGTACTGGGATCAAGAAAGACATGTGATTCTTCAGTTTTTGTCTCGGTGTATTTCCTCGTAAACGTACCATTATTATTTTGTGGTGACTGGATTGACTCGTACTTGTTGTTTATATTTTCATTCCCATTCTCCTTGCCGTCGTCGTCAAATATGTTGTTCGATCCAACAGAAGGGATACGGATAACATTCCCTTGTTCCTCTTCCCCCGTGTGGTGTGTATTTTTTGTGATTGTTCCTATTTCGGTCGATGCATATTTCTTGGCTCGTGTCTTCCTCCTCGAAGGCGACCGCTCCCGACCACGAAGGCGACTCATTAATGATATCAGTTTATGCTGACTACGACCTTTCGATCTATTACCACTTAGAAAAGCAGTTCGAAATGATCGTCCCGATACTTCATTTTCCTCTACCTTCTTCTTCTTAGTAGGTTCATCCTCTTGTTGGTCAAAGATAACTGATTCGTGATAATGACCGGAATAATTATTTTCATCGGTAATAATATTTAGATCAAGATTGGATGTTCGATGCGAACGAGTCGGTTGATCAAAAATAGCTGATCGAATTGTAGGACCAGAATTATCAGTATCTTTAGTTGACTCGTTATTTGTATAAAGAAATTTTGGTCGAAAAGTTCGACCAGAATGAACGTATTCATTTAGGGCGATATTACGTTGATCAACAACATACGCGGGATCTTGCTTATCGTGATGGGAAAATAAGTCGGGACGCTCGGCACTTTCGCCCTTCGCTGGTCGTATGTACTTTGATAGACTTCGTTTGAAATAACGGATACTATTCCCGGATGGTCTACTTTTCTCTGGGTGCCGACGATTTGTATTGAGAGACTGGACGATCTTTGTTTTCATTTTTTTTGGAGACTGCGGGGTCTTTTTTGAGCCTGTTGCCAATTGTGAATCTCTATATGCTAAGGCTGCAAGTAAATTTCGAGTATCCTGTTTTTGAGCCTGTTGTATGTCAAGCTGAATCTTCTCTTCAATTCTTGGCTTCTGGGATGATACTACCGGTACGTATATCGTTTCATCTTTATATTTGCTTTTATCTTTGTGCTGTGAGTTCAAGTAATCGTCTTTACTACATCTATTAATCTTGACCACGGAAGATAATTTGTTCTCGGGTCTGGTGAAGAATATTTGGTTTCGTTTCTACTACTATGATCATTTGAATAGTTCGTATAATCTGATAGCGTTACTTCAGTAGCATCAAGACTATTTGTGAATGATAATTTATCGAAGCCGTCATATACGTCGTGTTCTTTACACTCCATTCTCTCGCAGCTTATATATATCATGTCGTTTAGGGCCACGGCTGCCTTTAGTAAAGTCGTCGGGATCATATGATCGATTAACGGTCGATCCTCCTCCAAATCTTCTTGAGTCATCTTGAGTTTCTATGCTCAAAGGTATTATTATATTTAGTAGTAAAAGAAGAAAAAGTAATGTATGCTACTAGTAATGGCTTTTTGCGCATGTACAAGTGTAATTGTACACTGGATGTAGTATGTCAGAGTAAGAATATGAGACGCAACTAGCATTCCGCACAAGTTGTATCACCGTACAGTATGTATTTGTGGGTTACATTAAGAGGATTATTGATATTCGTTTTTTTTTGTATCAATTTAAGTTTTGTTTAGCGATTTGAGCGATTTTAGTATGTTTATGTTTTTATGCTCTTTGATACAAACTAGTGTGCTAACGGCTAAATTAGTCTTTACTAGCTCGTAATTTTCAATCGTAGGAAAAAAATCATAATTTTTTTAGTCGCGCAGCCGTTGCTTTCTTGAAAAAATGAGGGGGGCTATGGTAAAACAAAGAGAAGTTATTGTTTTGGTCGCGAAGCATAATTAGTAATTTATGCGAAGGCTTAATTTACTAATTTTTCTAGTAATTAGTATCAGTAGATTAGTTAGATAGTAGATTACTAATTTTTCTAGTAATTATTAGTAATAGTAGATTAGTTAGTTGAATGACTAATTAAGCTACTATCTAGTAATGTAAGTTACAAATTTGAATGACATACTTTTAACAAGACAAGAGCCCATTAAATAATACAAAATTTCTTTCTCCCCTTCTTTTTCTTGGATTTATTTTGTCACACTTTACTTTTAATTGTTGTTGTCATCATCCCCAATCAGTAGTAGTTGTTGAGATACTACAATGGTTGATCCTGTTTATAACATGGCCATGTCAATGGAGATAATTTTTCCTTGTAAAATGTACAACTGCAAGTACAGCAAGCAAGTACAAGTTAATTTTATGTGCTGTATCGGGCCATCAAATATACAATAAGACAAGAAGTATTACTTGCAGGCATTCTATGCTACACATACTTCACATGGTGGGATCCATCATTGTCTTTATATTTTAGTAGTTTCACGTACTGTCACCACAACAGTGTACCTTGAGTTCATACCTATGGAAGGTATACCCTCCCTTCCCCTTTATTGGATATCATTTACCTTCCTACTGCACCCAATCTATGCGCAGCAAGTACTTTTATAACACATCTATTTCATGATCCTTTTATATTAAATATAAGATCTTCCTCTCGCACCTTCTAAGAATAAATAAAAACTACCATCTACCTTTTATCCGTCCAGCCTTTTGTTCTGTTGCATCATTTGACAGGGTCCTGTTCTTTGACCATCAGCCATCAGGACCGGCATGCAGCTTGATTCCTGGAGAATTTTTTTGACATTGACTTCTATCTGCTTTTTTGTTTTAATTCCCCAGTATACTGATTGGAGAGCAGTCCCTTCTATCTTTTCATTTCTTTTATACAGCTGCTAAATCCTGTCCTCTGAGCCAATTTGATTTCCAATCCTTTTGGTCCCAATATCTCCTCAATTTGATTCCTTCATGTTGATTGCATCACGTCAAGTCAACAAATTCCATAACTTCGCATCTCTTCATCTCTTTTTCTAGTAGTAGTATTTATGTGCTGTGCTCTACTCTGGTGCAACAACAATAAGCAACCAATTGATCCATGCACAAGCAGAACAAAAAATGATAAAAATGGATCAATTATATATGGTAGACATGTACACTAGTTGAAGCCCTAACATGTACACATAATTTAATTTAACTCATTGATTTACTATGTGATATATATATATATATAAATATGTATATTTTATTAATCTAACAAAAAAAAACAAAAGTAGATAGATATAGCAGACTATTACGTCTTTAAACTCGCCTCCGATAAGTGAAGAATAATACAACTTCGGTAGAACGACAGAACTTGCCACTAGTTGCTTAATAAGCAACAAGGCAATAATTACTGTATATTGTATTTGAATGAGAATACATGTTGATGAATATCCAAATCCTCACAAGATTTGAATGTCACCTGGAAATCAATCCGTAAGATAGAATGAGATTAGACCACAAAGTGGAATGGACGAATCATCATTACACCAACCAATAGTAACAAATTATTGGTAAGTGTTAGACGAATCAGTAGTATCCAATTACTGAATCATCATAACTCACTAATCAGTAGTAACCAATTACTGATAAGTGGACGTTACGCATCTGGATATCAGACCATGTTGAGCATCATACATGTAAATTTAAAAGCTCTTTCAAAGCAATAGACAATAATTATACAAATGTATAAACACAAAGCGATACCATAGATTATTCATTCCATTGTGAGCGTTGATGGAGTACTCAAGGCGGATGAACAGGGTCTTGGTGATCATCTTGGTGTTCCAGAACAGGTAGTAGTAGAACTCGGCAGTATATGTAAACAAAGAGATACTCTACGGGTATCTTTGTATACAAAAGGCTGGCTTAGTATACATTTCGAAACGCCCACATATCCCAAGCAACAAGAGTAAGCTTTAGAACAAGAGAGGTCGTCATTCTCTCCGTGTTGTAAGCCTGTTTGAAGTGCTGATGCTGCTGTTCAAGGTGGAATTGATATCGTTGTTTACCATGATAATGTTGTTGTTCTTTTTCTTTTGCTGTTTTGAATTCCTTGGGTGAAGATGACGAATCGAACCATTCTATTGTCTTGTCCTTACGGTGGATGCTGTGTGCAATGATGTTTGCTTTGTTGTTATCGTCGTAGGTACTTGTACTGTAGTTAATGAATGATGTGTCAAATTCGGTGCTGTTATTACTACTATTATTATTATTATCATTGTTATCATTGGATGCCAGTTTGTACATACGACGGTTGTTATTCAAAGCTTTTTCTTTGTCATTCTTGTCGTATATGCTTGTATTGTAGTCAATGGTAGTAGTAGTAGTGGTAGTAGTAGTAGTTGAGGTTGCGCCGTTGTTATTATTATTAGTAGTAGTAATTTTGTTGTTGTTGTTGTTGTTGAGTAACAAATCAAACCATTCTACTGTTTTGTCCGTACGATGGATGCTGTGCTGCGCAGTGTTTGCGTCGTTGTCGTTGTCGTCGTAGGTTCTTGTATTGTAGTTAATGGTTGGGGTAGTAGTAGCAGTAGCAGTGGTTGAGGTATCAGCAGTAGATGATGCGTCAAATTCGTTCCTCTTATTGCTATTGCTATTATTATTATTGTTATCATTGGCTGCAAAATATAGAGAGGAAGGATGGAAGGTCTCGTCGTTGACATCAGCATCGGTATCGGCATCAGAGTCGTCTTCGAATAGAAAGGGGAGGTGGAAGGTCTTGTCGTTGGTAGACGATGTAACGGTTGAAGCGTAATCGATGCTGTTTCTGTTGCTATTATTATTATCGTTGGCTGCCAATGTGATTGGTAATAATTTGTCCATACGACGGTTGTTATTCAAAGCGATTTCTTCGTCATCCTTGTCGTTGGTGCTTGTATTGTAGTCAATGGTAGTAGTAGTAGTAGTAGTAGTAGTAGCATTGATTTCACCATCGTTGTAACAAATAACGTTATTCTTGTTATTATTAGCAAATTCGGTGAAAAAGATATCAAAAGGAGTGAATGGAAAATCAAAAATATTGCTAGAATTTTTTGAGGAGTGACGTAAGTGGAATTCACCAGGTGGCCTACCGGTTGAACCATAGTTAGTGGAATTGGGCATATCAAAAACTTGTTCTTTGGTGTCAGAATGTGAGAAGTGCGATCTTTCAAAAATCGAGTGAGATAATTAATTTCTGGGAGCACCCTATTTTCGTTCGAAGCAATCAAAAAAAAGGGTCTTTGTCGTAAATTTGGAGGTGTTGGTTTGACAATGATAAAAGTCAATAACAGCAATAACAATGATAGAATTAGAGAGATCGTAGTTATATTAGTCTGTATGGGTTGTATTAGGCATTGGAATGAAGGTTAATAGGGTGAAAATATTGGGTAAAGTTGAAAATTTGGTGTGTAGGATTCTACGTGTCTTGAGTACTAGGATTTATTTAGGTTTGACGTCCACGAAAAACGTGGGAAGTAACATGTACACATACTGTAGCAACAAATTCCTTTCCATCTAAATTGCTCATACTGTACTCTTATTTCTTAATAATTTATGCATTATTCTTTTTAAGCAGATTCTGAAGATGCGTTCTAAGCGAGTTCCGTTGAATGACTATCTGAATCAGCACGTGCATAACATATCCACACATAATAATAATAATATATTATCTGTCAATAAAATCTAATATATGTAGCTAGAAGTACGTTTTTAAGCGTTACGACGCGACTAACCCGACGACGACTCGTAACGCCGTACGAGAGTTTTTGCGCCGCGGAAAACCGTTGGTTTTTGAGCGATATTTTTGTGACTCAGAAATGTGTCATGTACTTAAAACCGCTCAGATAATTGCACCGTCTTTAACTTCATCGTCCTGAGCTATTGTTTAAGTAACTTAATACTACTCAAGCTGAATATCGTTTTCCACTTCATCGCCCGAGCTGTTTTTGAAGTACTCAATACTACTCAAGCCATCTTTCGTTCGTGACTCAGAAATGTGTCATGTACTTAATACTACTCAGATAATTACACGTTTTCCACTCTATTGCCCGAGCTGTTTTTGAAGTAACTTAATACTACTCAAGCTGATTATATCGTTTTCCACTTTATCGCCCGAGCTGTTTTTGAAGTACTTGATACTACTCAAGCTATCTTTCGTTCATATTACCTAGCGATTGTTGGAAAAGTAATTTCTACTACCACTTAACTACTGCATTGTCAACGCTCTAACGCAACGATGAACTTTTTTTTCTAAACTACGCACATTGAATACATATCCTCACAAAAATACAAACCTGACAAAGAAAACACACAAGAACCAATTCCATCAATCCAAATCTAAAATGATGAACCTTAATCTATTTATGCTCTCTGCGGCCGCAATGGTCAATGCTGCCAGTGGCGAAAACACTCTCTTTGTCGATCTTGGAACTGCAAGTGATTTTGCCATCCTCGCAAAGACTGGTATCTCCACTGTGCCCGCCTCGAAAGTTACCGGTGACATCGCCGTCTCGCCCATCGCTTCGGCTGCCATTACTGGCTTTAACTTGGCCATGGACAGTTCGGGCGAGTATTCGACTGACAGTGGAAGTGCAGGAAGCCAGTTCACTGGACACGCCAAAGCGCCGAACTATGGCCATACCACTGCAACTGAATTGACCACCGCGGTCCTTGACATGGAGACCGCGTACACCGACGCCGCCGGACGTGACACCACTGCCACCAATGGCATAGCCAACCTAAATCTTGGAGGAGGCGACTTAGGTGGCAAAACGTTGACATCTGGTGTTTACACTTTCGATATTGATGTTATCATCTCCACTGGTAATACGCTTACCTTCCATGGCGATTCAGATGCCGTATTCATCATTCAGACATCGAAGAGCGTTAAGCAAGCCATTGACACCAATGTAGCTCTCACTGGTGATGCGAAGGCAGAAAACATCTTCTGGGTAGTTGCTCAAGAGGTTGTTGTTCAGGCAGGTTCGCATTTGGAGGGTGTCCTCTTGGTCAAGACGGGTGTTACCTTCATTACTGGTTCCAGTTTGAATGGCCGTGTCTTAGCACAAACAGCGGTCACCCTCCAGAGCGCGACCATCGATGCTGCATGATAATCCGATTGACCGCGTAACACCACAGTAAACTACTTCTAGCCTAAGATCGTAATGGAAGTCAATACATACTAAGTAAACTACTACTTTTAAAAAGAAAAAACACACATCTTATACCGTTGATTCATATATTTTAAAATTATGCTTTACTGTCTCGTTGAGAGGTTACGCAAATGATTAGCTTTTAGCTTTTATTCATTTTATAGCTATTTTCACATAGCGTATTTATAGAATTCGGAATTTGATGAAATTCAAATTTTTCTTCGGCGAAGATGACACAGGAGACGCATCGATCATCATAGACGAAGATCTTCAATAATAATGTAGAAAGATAGATGGGATCATCGTTCTTATCTATGGAGACTTCTGCAAGTCTTTGAAGGTTTCTTTTCGACAGACGCGATTAAAGCTGTTGTCTCCAACAAGCTGGAATGTGTCTCCTAACTCCGAGGATGATTCCACGGAGAGTGCTGGCGACTTCAAGCCCAAAAATGATTTAGCTGTTTACGTCGGATCGCTTGTTGAAGAAGTACTCACAGGCTTTACCCTCCGATTCCTTGTCCCGATGAACCGAATCTTTTTTTGTTTGTTTGTCGGAAATGTGAAACCCTATTATCGTTTTGATCGGGTTGCCGTCCGTATGGATAGTTGCTATCCACAACTTGGAAACGGCGCTTGAATGGTGGATTCCAATTGTTGCAATCCGGAACGGAAATTTGACTAGGAAGAAGATTTCATCGTATACGATCAAGATTACCTTTTTTGCGATCTTAAATTGGTGTATGTAATAAAGAATATATTTAAATTAGTAATCTCTATCTCGAATGTGGTGTGGGAATGAATCAATTCTCAAATCATTCATTGTTCGATTTCCATGATACCTTCCTCCAGCGAGCGCTAACTGCGCATGAGACTATAGTGTAGATTTATCGGCCTCGAACTCCTAGAAAGCTTCGTTTTTCTTTTCTTTTTTCGTATATTTCGCGTTTTGTGAGTAGATTTTAATGGTTCGACGCGCTTTTATGTGTGATAATTCCAAGCAATATCCCTATGGGCAGTTAGCGCTCGCTGGAGGAAGTAGTAGGATTATGTCGTCATTCACAGCTACTAGTGACTCGACTCCTTTCCACAAACGAAAAAAAAAGTAATACACTTATTCAACAGCATTTGATATATTATAAAACGACGACAACATGATGAACGATGAATGGTGACTAGCGTGGAGACAAGTCAAAAGAAGAAAAGTATTACCCTCCGAAAGTAATTTGCCATGTCTTCTCCAGCAGCAGATGATACGGCGCTAGAAGCGGCGAAAGATAGAGCTATAGCCATTTTGATTGATAGTGATGTAGCCCTACAGGAAAGCTTGACTGAATTGCAAAGAGCTAGGGAACTAGCTGGAAGAGCGGGACTTTCGATAGAGTCGCACATTGTGAAACCGATAGAAACGATAACGACCGATAGTGCTGGTGGTAGCAGTAATAATAGTAATAGTAATAATTCGGCAATTTATATCGGCAATACTACTACTACTACTACTACTACCGGTAATGCGGCGAATTGTATCCTCCAACCGATTCAAATAATACAACAGGTGGGCACAGTAACACGGACCACGTCGTTGCGAGTACTGGAGACGATCGCTTAGATCTTATTGCTGAACTCAAACGCAACCTATTAAGACGGCACCGTGCCATGCAACCAGAACAACGTGGGGAGGACCGATGGGACAAACCAAGAGCTCTCGGAGAACGACGACGACGAATCAATCGCGAACAGGATATCAATGAAAGCTATCCAAATGAGCCCCCCTTTACCGGTTGGATGGTTTTGTAGGCCAAATGACAACAAAGATTCGTCATGATCGACCAGATGAACGCCACGATCAATCCAAAGGTGAGTAACGAGGATGACTGACTAACTGTAACTGTTTATCACGCAATGAAAAAGAAGAAATCCTGCGATACAAATAACTTGAAAAAGAAACGGTATATTCCATGCAAAGTTCTCAATTTTTTTTTGGTTTGTTACCATCATATAATAGTCCTACAGGAAATTGGCAAAATATGGCGAGTGGGGATGTCTGCTGAAGATCGCGAATATTATGCAAGATTTGCGAAGGACGCAAGGAAGGAATTTAATCTTCAAGTTATTGAATTTCGTTCCACGGGTGCTTGTCAACCGAGCAAGCACTTTGCACCACTTGATAATTCTAACATATGGATTAGGAAAGACTGTCCTAATCCTCTTGAAAATGAAATTCTTTCCTATGAAACAATTCGCTTTCCCAAACGACCGCCGGAATTCGAGGAGGCGTACGAAGAACGGGAGGTGCGAAGTATACTCAAACGAAAGCTGAAAGAAAAAGGTCTTATGGAAGAAGACGGAAAGACTTGGAAAAAAAGCGTAGACTTTGAAGCGCTGGTAGAAAGAGAAAAGATAAAACGGCTCAAAACTGCAAGCCCTAATATATCACTAGGACCTACTGAGTGCTAATGAAGTTATTCTTAATAATCGCTTCGGTGATTTTAGATTGATTCAATTTACTCATGATAGAAGACACGCGAATACTCAACATTGACACAAAGCTTCATACACACTTTCGATATCGTACATCGTATATCATTGAATAAAATAGAATTGAATCCATACTACATTACATTACATTATATTACGCCCCATATTTTCTAGTAAGTCAACGAGCCGAAATGGATGTGCTATCATACATTTCCTCGTCTAACTAAATAGAACAGCGAACCTGTCATCGTATCTATACTAGTATGCATTCTGATAAAGTCTTGTTCGTTATTCTCAAGAATATTGCTTGTCGGGATCGTTATTTTCTGCGACAAATTTCTGGATTTGTTACTCGTATACTACTACTACTACTACTACTACCGCAATTTGCAAGTAGCACTGTATGAATCTACGTGTACCGCTAGATTCTCTTTGTCCGTAAGTCAAGTTTGCTTAGTTGCCAACCATAGGGCCAGCAAGAGGAACAGAAGCTTCCTTCGTGACAACCTCATCATTCTCCATCATCACATGATCGTCTACGACGCCAGCCTCATTAACATTACTGCTAATAATACCATCATTAGCAGCATTGCTAATACTTGCAAGATGATCCTCGCGATCAATGTCCATCAATTCAACCGGGATAGTCGTCCCGTCGTTTGCAATACTCTGCTGTTGTTGCAATAGCTGTGGCTTGTTGTTGATCATAGGATTTGCATGCATAGTCGAATCCTTTCCGACGATTCCTCTGGGATATTCATTATCCATCGCAACAAGGATAGCTTCCAATCGATTGACTTCGATCTTGATAGCTTCAGCTTCCATATCTAATACCTTAGCCTTCTGTTCGATCATCTGAGGATACATAGCATAATCGACATTGGATGTGAATTCTCTACTCAGAGCTTCTTCTTGCTTCTTTTCCAAATTTTCTCGACGGTTTACAAAATCATCGACCCCTAGATTCTTCGTGACGACATCGTTGTATAGTAGTGCGTTCACATCATCGTTGGATGTTATATTTCCCTTCCTCCCCGCTAACAGAAATGCCGCGAGCAAGTCCGCTGTCTTTTTCTCTTCCGATCGTTCTAGATCCTTCGTTTTGATTCGTTCCTGATCAAGAAGTTGATGAGCTTCGCGAGTGGCCTTTTCACGCTGTAGGGTGGTGACCTCTGCGATGTTCTTCTGCTGATTAATCTTCTCACGCTTACGGATCAAATCCTCATGTTGGAACTCGTACTATATTCCGAGAGGTTGGGGGGGATTGTAAATAATGTATTACACACAAGAAAGAAGAAAATGATTAAGCAAAAAGCAAGAAGAAGGAAATACGCGGTACTAGTTGTATCTGTGCTACTAGTATCGTTCATACTTCTAATTTCCTTATGTACTAATAAATTCTCACCTTTTGCTGTAATTCTTGCATGGATTTCTCTATGTTAAGAATTTCGTTTTGAGTATTTTCCGATTCGTTTTGTGTCGTAACATATTTATCCTTGTCGGCCTGAAGGATTGCCTTATCCTGATGAAATGCCTCCTTGGTAGAACGCAATTTTTCCATTGCGATGTCGCGATTGCGATGTTCGCGATTACGGTCACCACGAATCGCAGCAATTACACCCTGTAATTTCTGAACGATGCCCTCATTTCCACCGCTAAGAGTCCCGTTACTCCCACTAGCAGTATTGTGTTGGCGCTGCTGCTGCTGATGCTGTTGCTGCTGCTGCTGTTGCTGGTGTCGCATTGTAGCTGCGTTCGATCCGCCTCGAGAAGCAGCAGCATGAGGACGACGGTTATGCATTGGAAGGGCCATGGTGATCAATGATGCTGATGATAATGATGATGATGACTATGATTATGATTATATTGATGAGGAATACGTTACGATACGATACGATACGATGCTATTGATTTTCTTTCCAGATCAATCATCAATTGAGAAGTGCGAGAGAAAAAAGTTTGCGAAGAGCGAAGAAGCGATTTCGTTCGAATGAATTGAAAAACTTGATAAATGATTTGACGAATAAGGAGAAATTAAAAAATCAATCAATCGTGGCTACTGGAAATGGGCTCGCGCTCGTATTTTCCGATTCACCAACCGGAAATAGTCTCGCGATAGCATAGCGATGTTTTTTTTTCGTTTGGTCGCTCTCGCGAGAGCAATTCCGTCCCATAACCATTGAAACAACAATAATATATGTATTATGCATTACAGTATATACTTACCTACAGTACAGACAATGCAGCGTCATCATGATCTTATTTAGGACCCCCCAATAATTTTGCTGACAATCATTCATGGTACACAGTAAATTATTGCATGAATAAGGATCATTTTTTAAATATGTCCATTCTATGCAAACGAACAATAATAGCTCTACTGAGTGGTCACACAGTCACCAAAAGTCTGAATTAGATAAAAAAGTGGGGGAGAAACCTATATACGCTTTAGGAAGACCTAGATGTAGATAGATTCTCAATCATAACACGTGTTACAGATTTAATATATGACGCACAAGACTATGTAAGTTAAGATATTATGCTACCATGATGTTTAGATATGTGAAATATTACTACTATTATTACCTTCTTACTAATTATATATCTCTGCACATTATGCGGTGTCATCTCAATCTTGGTCTGATGTCTTCTGTCTTCTACTATATGGTTCTCAAGATCTCTCCCAAATTTAAATGCATTTTTTAATTGGCAGTAAATTAAGATAATAAATATTGGTTTTTATTATTATTTATTACTAATACTACATAGTTAATGCAGTACAGTACAGTACCGTACAGTACAGTACAGGGTTGACCATGGATGACCAAAACAAGTTAGTGCAACAAAATTGTAACAAAGAGACATACACATGTTTCTCCATTCGAATGTTTCCCTACTTTGTAGGTCAATTCGTTTTTAAATACGCATTGTTAATGCGTCTAGCTACCTAAGGCTCACTAGGCTGAAGACTTCCTAACTATGTATGTATGTATGTATGTAAATAGTGTTTATTAGAAGTGTGAGCTTAGTTGCTCATGATGCTGTCCACAAGTCTACTCATACTAGGCGTTCATTCACTTGTGACTTGTGTCTTACTCCCACACGCATGATGTAATAGAGATAGGTTTATCTTTAACTGGATAGAACTAACCGATGACTTACACAATTTAAATTTATAAAAAAAGGAAGACAAAATAATAGTTTCTGCAAATAATCTTTAAAATAACAACAAAATTATAATACAGTGGATGGATATATTTTTTAATTTGCCAGTGTCTATAATTTACCCAGTCCGACCCTGATTGAAACCAAGGTACGAGATTTATAGAGCAATTTCGAAAAAAACTGTTTATACGAGCTTTGCGCTAACCCTTTGTATCGAGTAAACGACCTACGACCTTAGGCTAGTTTTATGCTCACGAGCGCGACATTCTTGACCGCTTTTGAGCATAGCGGGTGTAATGTCCTCGTGGTCACCCTAAACGCACCAGCTTGTGGATTTGCTTCTACACGAACGAGACACCCGACATTGATATTATTGCCATTGTCATCCTTGGATCCAGTTCGAAAAGTTGCTGCTCCAGAAACTGTCCAAGGTGTTGGATCACAACCTGCACACCGTCCAAATTTAAGACCGTCAGTTATTATATGCGCGATTCGTTTCATGTATTCCTCATCTATGGAATCTGCACCAGCAGGTGTTTTCACGACCTCCTGGCATTCTCGATCTTGCCCCTCAAGACTTCTCCATCTCTGCATGAAGGCACCAGGTTCTAACGTCACTGGTTCCATAAAGCAGGTTGCGACAATTGGTAGACGTAAAGGGTATTCATGAAGTTCACCATCTTCTGTTTCAAACATTACACGCATTGCAGGAGCATCGTCAAATGGCGCAGTGACCTCCACTAGAAGAAGAAGTTTCGCTTGAGTTCTTACTTCAACAGAGCAACCCCCGTCATCACCATCGTCTAGTAGACCTGTAGTTCCTTGCTTTTGAATCCTCAAATGATCTGATTCATCAACAATGGCACGGAAATGAAGCAATGGAGTCTTACTAAGGTTTCCAAAGAATACTGAGATACGCCCTTGAGCGCCCACGTATTCATGCTTCACACCAACCTGCAAAAGTGAATTCTCGAATAAGACACCAGACGGTGAAGTGCAAAGATTGGAAAATGCCTTCCGCATAGCTGGAATGACATCCTTTGGAATACCAACAGTCGATCGGTCTAAAGGTCCTGCACCTGGACTGCCATCTGTATATTACAAACAAACAAAAAGAATACATAAAGCGTTAGGATAATATATAATCGTTAGGATAATATATAATCGCATACATGGTTAGTTATTCAATGCATGCAATACGATTGTATTCATTTTAAGAAAATAAACTAACTTACCACTGATGGGACTAATTGGATCATTTATGGCATTCTGTTCTGCTGCTTGTTGGGCTGCAACTTCTTCCGCTGCTCTGGCTGCTGCTTGGCTTTGAGCTTGACGTTGTCGTTGGGCAGCACTTGGACGAGTAGCCTTTGCAACTGCAGCACTATCTTCTCCTTCCTTCTCACATAGCCGTTGCTCAAGAGCGCTCTGCTTTTTGTCTTCGAATGGGGGCATTTCACGGAGCAAATCTTCCACAGCTTCTGGACTAAACGCTTCTCTCATGGCTGCGTATTCAGCTGAACGTTGTTGGATTTCAACATCGACAGAATTCTTACAACGGGCAAATACAGGTGCTACTAGTGGTCGACATTCCTCGTAAAGATTAGCTAACTTGGCATAGGTACTAGTTAGGATGGCACGAGTTTTCGCATCTGATGTAGCCCAATGTTGGTGTAAAATTCTAAATTGTTCTTCGCCACTCATACCAGGACGTTCGGCAACCAAAAATCCAAATTCACCAAGTACATATGCAGCCACGCGAACTGTTGTTTCGTGGCATCGACGTGGACTTGCCCCTACCAACAGCGTAGCTGCCGTGTATGCTTGCAAATCTCCTTGAGGGTGGTTGGTAACAATTTGGACCACACGATGCCAGATCGCATCACTAACGTGATCACCACTAATGGAGATAAGTTTTAAGATAGTGTCTACGTACCATCTTAGATCGGTAGCATACTTTTCCGCCAGGATAGCTATTTTAAGTACCATCTCTTCCCGAATGGCGGCATCTGCCAATGCCAAGTGAGCAACCAATTCATCTACGATACGTTCTGCGTTATCCGTATCGCACATGACGAACAATAGACCTAAAGCACGACGACGGACACTAATATCAGCATCCTTGAGTGACACTAAAACTGTCGATTGGTGTTTCTTGATCGATTCAGCCGTTCCTTCCAATTGTGCAAGTTTTGCCATTGTCAACAAACCAAGGTAACGAATATTTGGTTCACGAACTGAGATAAACTTTCCAAGTAATTTCATAGCCCCCTCTCGTAGTTGTGATGGCCCAGAGGATCCCCAAGTAACTATTAAATTTACAGCTTCAAACAAAATCGCATGGTCTGCGTTTGATTTATTGATCGAATCTGATACATCGGTTTCCGTCAAGATTTTAGAAACAACACTAATAAGTTGGACGATGTGTTGTTCTTGTCCATTATCATTTTCGTTTTGACCAGAAGACAATGCTTGAGGATAGAGTTGTAGGAATTTCAGCAATTTAATTTGTAACCACGGACTGGGCGTCCTGTAATAGAGATATTCACGTGCACATGCCTTCTTCAAAACGAGCATACCTAAAATATGAACCGCGTAGGGGATTAGCGTCTGATAGTCCTGTGGATTTTGAGATGCAAGACCGTACAATAGACTCGTACTGCTTGTTAAGACTCCCAAATGCTTATCCTGCAAGAGCTGTGCCATATGTGGCGCGAATTCTCGACCTGTGACGAGTTTTGGACTAGTACGAACTAAACGCAACAGACATAGAGCTGCCTTCTTTTTAACACACGGTGTTGACGATTTTGCTGTCAAAGTGTGTTGTACTTCAGAATGGAGTGTCTGAATCAATTCAAGACCGGAAATATTGGCAATCGAACAAAGTGCCAAAGCTTGAGCTGTATCGGTTGTGGGTACATTATTTTTAGCAGATGTTGGTCCGGGATTTGTCATGTCTTTGCGTATGGTATTGAGAATAGAATTCATCATAGGATCGTCACCTCGAAGCAATAAACTTAGCGCTGTATATCCCACATGCTTTTCCGAATACTTCGTAGATCGAACCAACGCTAATACTTCCGCATGACCAAAATCAACATCGTAACCCAACACATGGATGTAAACTAATTTCCACACATACTTCTTCCTCGAATATGAGTTAAGAGCGTTGTTACTACCGTCTTCTCCAAGATTCTTACCTGTAGCGGTAAATTTTTTACGAATGTTCGCTAATTCTTTATCGACACGTTTTTGTTCTTCCTCCTAAAACATGTCATGAGTATTTTGATTTTTGATTTTGTTATTATTATCATTAATCATGGTATCACAAAATTGATGATAACGATACGATGACGATGGTGATGACGATAACGTGTGTGACAAATTCAATGGTAAGTTTTTTTGAGTGGAAGAGGAAAATGGCAGAGGGGGGATTTGTAATTTTGAATTATACATAGCGACGAGTTCAAAAAGTCTCGAAGAATACGAATAAATTCGTAACATTTTCCCTCCCACCGATAACGACAAAACGCCACCGACAACAGCATCGACGCAAAAAATAAAATAAATAAGCTTACCTTGGACTTGGCGTTCCGCAAGTCTGAGATGAAATTTTGTAGTCCTCTTGCCTGTGTTGACATCGTCGACTATTACTTGATGTGTGTTTGCCAAAACAAATGAATGATTCAATACAATTGGATTTACCACAGAACCTTATGCACTAGATTATTAAGAGATTGATGATACAACGAATACGGAATCTTTTATTGTAACGTACGGTAAATAGGTCTTATAGTACTGTAAGTCATAGCTGTTGATGCAGCAAGTACAGTAAGTATGGACCGGCATTGGGTTCACACTCCTTGCGTGCGCAGGCTAATCGAAAATATCAAAATACGAGCGGGAGACGTAATTTGTTTAGTCGTTGAAGCAAAACGTGCTTACTCCGACGTAAAAAATAAAGGGGGATCACTGATCGATATGATGTGTACGTACTACAATTTCACAAAAGAGGGGGCCCCTTTTCATTAACATGATAGTACTGTAAAAAGCATTGAAATAAAGTAAAAAGTAAGAGACATTTATTCTCAGATTACAGGAAACTTCAGCTATATCATATATACATACGAGAAGAAGAAATTTACATGTGACGATATACTGACAAGCAACAGCAGACCATTACAAGATAATAGTGCACACGAGATCCCAATTTATTATAATGTGCTTGAATGGATCCGCTGCGGAAAACCAGCTCTGATGTTGATGCAGCTGATGAGTCCAATGGTTGATGACCAGCTTCCGATGAAGAAATGACAATCACATGAGGATAGAGCCAAAGATATTGAATCTATTCTTGAATAAACGCGGAAACTTGAAAAAGGGTTGTCCTTGTTGGATTTTAGCACGTGCTTTTACAGGTAATTTCTACCAACGAGTAAAGTATGCGTCGGTGTTTTACACGTCTTCTTGCTCTCTATGATCGGCTATATCTACTCGTGTGGTCTGTGTGTGGTCTGTCCTTAGATGGTCATTCCACTCATATGGTCTGTCCTAGTCTATCATTCCTAGTGACACGTTGCACACGTGCCCTAAGCCTACACTTCCCACACTTACATAATCTAGACCATTTAAACTGTGTTTTGATGTACACTGTAATAGTGAGATCAGTGGGTTAGATCTATAAGTGGAGCAGACACATAGTTTATTATGTGGCTTTGTCATTGAATGATCAATATAGCCGGTTTGCGCCTTCCAACAAGTATATATGTTATTTACTTACGGTGATCCATGTAGATCGGATCGAGTTCTAACTATTTACTTACTGTACTATAATGTTCTATGTTATTTTGCCTACGGTAATCTATGCAGGATTGAGTTATAAATATTTACTTACCATACTACTATAATGTTCTATGTTATTTTTACTTATGGTGATCTATGTTGTAGGTTAGAAGTAATGATATATGATTTTGATGGATTTATTTATTCATTCACCAAACTTCAACTTAGTCGCACCACCCTAACAATTTTAATCCAAGAACAAAACTCAGCTAAACATACTTTTTTGATGAACTAGATTGAATAAATTACCAGATGTTGGACTGAGCAACCACAAGGAGAAGGCAGAGGAGGATTTGGTTGTGGCAATGGCTGTGGCAATGGTTGTGGACGTAAGAGGAGGATGCGGTCAGGACGTGGATGAGGTGGAGGTCGTGGAGGTGATGGAAATGTTTGAGTTCCATAGTTCCTGTTACCAAACTTGGTCGTCTTGTCAAGGAAGGAAAGATCAACTCCATTGAAGAATGCTTCCTTTTTCCATCCCTTCATATCGAGAAGTGTATTGATTTTGATCATGCAGAAACTGAAGACAATATCCATTTATTCATGTATGTTGAAATTTGATTTTGATTATGACAAATGACCTTTGATCGATCCAGGAATTGGGATGGCTATTTTTGCTCAAGGATCTTTTTGATTATCTGGCTTCTTGAATAAAATGTAAGGAATTCTGATGACTTATTCTTGTTTAAGGATCTTTTTGATTATTTGGCTTTGTGAATAAAATCATTATTTTCACGTTTATACTCTGATAGTTGACACATATTTTCACTCCATAACATATGATTCTTTTTACATCCTAATTTATTATTCTTTTTTGTAAGTAGTAGACTACTACTTGAGTAGTAATCTTCCTCCTCCTTGTCATCATCCTCATCATTGGAAGTATAACCACAATTTTTCTTCTCCAAGGAACCTGATCTCCTAAGACATTGAGTATATTGCCATATAGTATGCACACTATGATTCTATTCTAACACGGCTCCTATGTGATATCTTCTAGTTATTCTTTGTACCTCAAAATAATGGTCATTTTTGCTGCTAGTTAGTATTGCCTAAACCCACACTCAGTAAACTACTGTATTAGTTTTCCCACATCTGTATGGTTAGTATCACCCACCATTAGCAATTGATTCAAAAGTATAATAAAAGGAATATGTACCAGCTTTGGCAAACATTTGTAGCCATTTATATGTTGCTGTCATTGTTGATAGCTTGGACCAAATGCGTTGAAACAACACACCATACCAACAAACATAGTAAACAATATACTACTTACTACAATATGAAGTTTAAATTAATCGTGGATTGATTGTCAAATCGATGACAGTTTAGTTTAGTTTGGAGAATGAATTTTGAACCACCCAAATTAAATATCCTCCTCCTCAAAATGGAGCAGTGATTATCATTACATAGTAGAAAATTCCTTGTTGTTGCAATAGCATGGCAGAAATATTGCCATAAATTTGAATGTGAAGTCAGTAATCAGGCAACTGCCGGGACATTTTTGATGAGTGACCAACTAAACTGGAAGGCAATTTACTTGTAACATATTGTGATCAATCTACATTCTCATCCAAATTGTGAATACCAATAATGAATAAGTGAGAGGCATTCTGGGTGTGAGGTTCTAATCAAGGAGCTAAAATTTGGATCACATCAAACTATTCATTGAAAATCAAACAGCAGGTACAAGGTAGTAAAACCCATACCTGTATACTTATGCACCCTCTCTCAAAAATGATCAACCAACCTTGTACTTATCTTATTATAGATCACTAAGTAAGGTCAAAATAATGCAAGAGGGATGATAATGGAGATGATAGCCCACCCAGCAGCATGTATGATGTATGGGAGTTAATACTTTGGTGGGATTCAATTCTACTCCCACAAAGAAGGCAAGGCACCGCACACCATACATACGAATTGAATTATTGGTTGGAACAAACTACTCACAACCTATGATCTCATCAGTATAGTATAAATCTAAGGTGGATGATTAGATTGCTATGTCACATCATTCATTCTATCAATCCCTTTACAGTGGTATGGATGAGTGTTGGAGTTGATGCTTTGTTGATGGTCAAATTATCATTATTTGGTTTGATATACGGTAGCGAGACACGAAGAAGTCATTGAACTTTACTAATATCAATTCCCATCGCGCTACAAGAGTAAATCACGTAAAATACCATGCGGAAGGCGAAATTCATTCGTGGGTCTTCATGTAGGAAAAATAATAATAGATATGCCCCCCGCCCGTCAATTTGAGTTCTACTCATTGTACGATTAATTATTACCGGTGTACTGTACATTCAGTAGTAGTAGTAGTAGTAGTTAAACCGTGCCGATATATACAGTAAGAGTGCGGTAAAACCTCGTTTGTTGATAAAAGTCAAAAGTCGAGAAAAGGCGATGTCGTGTAATAATACAGTCTATTATTATTGCTTGATTTTTTTCATTTTGTCAGATCCAATCTCAGGCAAATATGCCTACAACTTCGTACCTTCTTGTGGCTTTTCTTCTTGATATCATAATATATATATTATATACTTTCTATCCTCATTCATTTTACATTCTCATAAAAATGCAAAAGCAAACACTGCAATCATAAATTACGATAACCTTTATACAACGCAACGCCAGCGACCGACAAGAACATCAACGCACAACAACGCACAACGTACCATCATCATCATCATCAATCATCATCATCATCGTTATCAACAACGCACAACAATAAGGATGTTACTTTCGAATGCTTGTTTCACCACCTTCCTTTTCCTCACCCTTGTCGTCGTTCCTTCGGCCGTAGCAATAAACTCAAGTGGCGTCGCCGTCCTAGCACAACTCAAGCAACAGAGCAAATCTACAACTTGTGATTTAGATTGTCCTTCATTTGCACCATGTGTTTTTGGTTATGCTGATTTTTCAGAACGTAAAGTTGATGTGGTGGCGACACAACAACAATTGGGTGGACGTGGAGGAGGAACACATCAATCTGGTATGCATTGTGATTGTCCAATTGGTTGGACAGGATTATTTTGTGATATTAAATATGATTCCTGTACATCTAATAATCAAGCACATCATGAATGTTACAATGGTGCAGAATGTATGATTGGATTATTAGAAGACCAATACGGCAATGAGCAACTATTTTGTGACTGCAACAGTATTAATGGCTACGTTGGTAAATATTGTGAAACACCAATTCGTGATGATGATCCGTTCAATCCTATAGTTCAAGACGACGATGACAATGATCCATTCATTTTTCTCAACAGAATGATGACAATGATCCGTTCATTCCTAAAGATGAAAACGACGACGATGACAGTGATCCGTTCATTCCTAAAGGTCAAGACGACGATGACAATGATCCATTCAAACAAGACTCCTCCTCCAAAACAACAACAATCCCATGTGGTGATGGACATTGTCTTAATGGTGGTAGTTGTTTAATTGTACAAAAGATTTCGAAAGATGGAACGTATAAAATGAATGAAAGTTGTAATTGTGATGGTGCGTACGATGTTACATCAAATTCAGTTTTTCGTGGACCATATTGTCAATATAAATCAACAAGTTTGTGTTTTTCTTCAAGTTCAAGTAGTAATAATGGAGAAGAATCATCTTTGTTTGGTAATGAAGATTATTGTTTACATCATGGTATATGTAAAGCAAAAGGTGACAAATTACAACAAGGGTGTGACTGTAATAGTGGATGGACTGGAAGAAATTGTCAATTGAAAATATTAGAACTAATTGATGGTATTGACGATGACGATATCGATGTCGATGGCGATGGTGATGATAATGATCCGATTGATAACTGGATCGCTGCCTCAGATGATGATAATGATCCGATTGATAACTGGATCGCTGCCTCAGATGATGATAATGATCCGATTGATAACTGGATCGCTGCCTCAGATGATGATAATGATCCGATTGATAACTGGATCGCCTCCTCGTCTTCAGATGTATGTGGTGATACACACTGCTACAACAATGGATCATGTGTACAAACTCAAAAATTAGATTCAGATGGCATACCTTCTCTTAGCTTTTCTGTGATTGTAGTACAGCTTACGACGAAAAGTATCTATATGCTGGTACTAGTTGTGAATTCCCATCGACAGATCTTTGTCTTGAAGGAGGAGATGGATCTAATTTCTGTGTCAATCATGGATCATGTGGAGACGATGTTCTATTGGGTTGTAATTGTCCTCCTGGGTTTGTAAGTTAGTTCCTTTGAACTTGAATTTGAATTTTGTTACTGTTATTCCTTGACGTGTGTATCCATGTTTGTGTATGTGTATAAGTGTCTCGACATTGAAGTTCTTTTCTAACGATGATACTTTTATTCCCATTACTATCTTTGTTCTTAGCACGGATTCAAATGTGAGTTTGAGGAGAAGCATGGCAATTTTGATAAAGATGACAATGACAATGACGGCCACGACGACGCATTTGATAAGGATGGGTACCCTGCGGGGACGACAGATGCCACAACCTCGGCAAGTGTATCACAACCGTCGTTTACAACGAGGACATTGATAGTACGGAAACAACCTCCACATGTGACTGTACAGGTACAGATTATTTCGGTCTACAATGTCAATATTCAGCAACAAACTTTGAATACGATAATAATAAAGAAGGAGACGAAGATAATAATGGAGAAGAACGGGAGGCATGCGGGGATGATCTAGTCTGTAACAACTTCGGCAATTGTATCACAAGCATAAAAATTAACAAGAAACAGATACCACCGAAGCAAGCTTTCGATGCGACTGTGTTAAGACAGGTTTTATGGGACCACAATGTCAATACCCAACAAGTACAAGTAACATCAACGATGAAATAACAATGAAGATCCACCTACAAGCAACGATGGTAGTGAGTTTTTTGATTGTCGCTTGAATTGTTTAAATGTAAGTTCAAAGTTTAGTAATATTACGCGATCGAGTTGGATCTTCCAGAAGAAGAAAAAGAGAGAGAGAGAGAGAGGTAGCACGAGAGAAATTGTATACTACTGACCATTCGCCATTTTTTTTTTTTGCTTGACTATATCCAGGGGGGGAAATGCACTCAAGGCGAGGAAGACTCGGGATTTCTGCGTGATGTTCTCGGAGACGACAAGACGCACGCCGGAGACCACTTGGCTTATTGTGAATGTAAAGAAGGATGGATCGGTCTGTAAGTTTAGCCTAGTTTTGCATGTGGTTGTTGACGTGGTTGTTGTTGGCGTGCATGTTCAATGGGACCTTCTCTCTTACCTACCTTCTTTTCTACTTCCTTCTTCTTTCTCAGCACTTGTGAATATCGTGTTGAGATTTGTGAAGACAAACACGTTTGTCTTCACGGATCAAAGTGCGTTGGTAATTTCATCGACGGGTATTCATGCGCCTGTGACGAAGCCGATTGGAAGAATGACAAAGCGTCTGCTTTCGCGGGAGACTCTTGCCAGTACACTGCCACCGGCACTGATATTTGCACTATTGGAGAGGAATATCCGGGAAAGCCGCTCTACTTTGCGTGAATTCAGGAATCTGCCATGCTTTTGTTTCAGGCGATCAGCCCAATCCAGGCTGTGTCTGTCCAGAAGGCTGGATGGGCATTCATTGTGAGATCCGTACCGATAGATTGGAAACTATTGGTGATAAGGATTCTGTCCCTGTCGGTTCAATCATCGGAATTTCATCGGCATTGATTGTATTCTTAGTTTTGGTATTGGTTGGTATTCGTCTTTGGATCACCAAAAAGGAAAAACCGGAACCTACTGCTGTCGGTAAAGATATTTCAAGCAAGGTGAATCCCTTTAGACGCCGCCGCCGCCGTAGAGGAACCAATCTTGTTCCTAATCAACGCAAAAGAAGCGGTTCACCAATTGCAAATATGTCTGGTAACGATGGTATCATGAATCATCACCATGATCTTGAGCAGGAAGGAAAACCAGAATTCGATGAATTAGATGATTTCATTGATAATCCTTGTGACAATAAGAGTCAGATTCAGAGTGAGGAATTAGTGTAGAGGCAATCGTAAGAAAAGGTTGAAGGGAAATATTGAAAGAAGTTAAAATGCTTACATTAGGAATAAGGAGATAGGATACATACATACTATGAATAATAGATAACAATAATGATAATCAATGTGATTTTTCTTGTGAATCATTTATTGGTAGACTATCAATGATCTTGTAGGTGTAACAGGACTAAGACTTATCTAAGCTATATGGCTGAAATCAGACCACGTAATAGGAGCATAGAAGAGGCATTATTTCAATCACAACTGGTATACTTTTTTTTGTCATCATCATTCCACATAAATAACTTAGTTTATAGTAGTCTATCAATATTGAGATACACAATTTTCCACAGCTAAGTCAGTATATGTTCCTTTCAAATTTCTCACACCATATATATTAATTTTTCGTCCATCAGACCTTTCAAGGCACAACTTTGTTGCATGTTCTTTGGGAATATGAATAACATGTTCTCTTCTTAGTATTTAAAATTTGAGCACGTAGAACCTTAAATACTTAGCTTCTACCTGGTGTACCTGGTGCACGTTGGATGGCCTTGAATAGAGATATCTCATATGGACCTATTAATATATTCTACTTCTTATCCTCCACTTTGGTGGTAGTAACACGTAGCAGACATGTTCCAGCAATATATACAATGACAACAATATTCATCATAATATAATATATGCATGTGGTTACATTGTATTAGGTCAGGGGTATATCTCACCACCACATAGATAGGTGCAACCAAAATATTCTCTCCTACGCTTAGCTTGGTTGGTGACTATTGAATAGAGAAGAAAAATTATATCTATTTTTACCTACAGATAAAAGCTACAGTAATAATACAAGCAATAATCATATACATCTAGTCCGTGATCAAATCCAGTCCCGTAATGAAAACGCTTACAACACAATAAAAATTTAATGAACAACATCATCATCTTTCATCTTCATTATCTTATCGCAGATAACTTCAAACTTCATCCAAGTATTGTAGATAGAAACAAGATTTACAATGAACGCCCCAGAAAGAACAGCATCGTTTCTCCTAGACGAAGATAGTGGAGAAGTCAAGATAGTGTACTCAGATGATACGAAGGCAAGTACTTGAACTAGCAGCATTTTTTAAAGTCGACGATACGTATTTCATTGAAAAGACTACTTACTAAACTAATACGTTCATTATTTTTTCCAATTCCTTTCCAAATAATAGGTAACAAATGCTGGTACCTTTCGTTTTAACAAGGAGGATCATACTATTGGAAATCTTTTTAGGATGCAATTATTGAGAGATCCTTCAGTACGATTTGCGGGATACTTACATCCTCATCCGCTCGTATATTATATCAATCTTAAAATTCAAACGAATAATTCAACAGTCGCACCAGTCGAAGTTCTATCATCAGCAATTGAAGATTTAGCGAATGAGACTGATCATTTAATCACACAATTTCAAGAGGCCACAGACAATTGGAAGCGGGAAAACGATACAGAAGGGCAATTTTAGAAACTTAAAAAGAAAAAAGAATTTGTTTTGATAAATAATGTTTTTTTATGCGAGTCGATTTGTATTGAATAGTGGATTGTGTTTTTTAAATGGTCCTGAGCTAAATTTGAAGATATGAGAGATGTAGAGACTATGAAGAAGGTATATCATATGTAATCAAACCTCCGAAGTATTATGATGTCATTTTTAATTCCTTGGTGGAATGAAAATAATATTTTACGACAGAAAATAGGTACGCTAGCTAGTCAATTTTCGGGAGGACACAGGGACGAAAATTCCTGATATGATTGACTTGCTACTACCGAATTAAACGAAAATTCGGATTATGTTATATAGATGCATGCAAATGTTATACTAGATAGTGTAGTTTATCTTTACATTAGTCATATTCCCCGTCATATTCATCGTCGTCATCATCCAAAATCGGCTCTTCTTCGAGGTTTAACTCATTAAGTGATCCAGGTGATGCTATCCGTTTTGAGCTTCTGGTCTTCCCACGAGTTGGTCTTGGTCGACGTAACGGAATGGGATTCACGAGTGCTAGATTCAAAGCTTGCTTGAGCGTTGAACATTCGAAGATATCCAAGTCGAATTTTCTTGTATGTCTCCCATGTTCTTGTTCATCAACAGATTCCGACGTACTTCCTCCTGTTTGAGACTTCGTTTTTCTTTTGAATTTTTTATTGGACGAGGAACTCTTGGTCGCTGCTACTATTACACGAGAAAATCCCGCACGTTGAGCTTGAAGCAATCTTGATTCCAGAGATGAAAGGGGACGCAACTCGCCTAATAATCCAACCTGTGCCAAGAATGCTGTATCGCCTCTGGCGGATATTCTTAAATAACTACTGGTCAGCGCTACCGTTACAGCTAAGTCTAATGCCATTGTGGCTAACGCCTGTTGGCTCTTGCTGACGGCTCCCTCGCATCCAACCACATTGACATAGACATCGCGACCTACTCTTCCCCCACCTGCTATCGGTAGTTGACAATGTTTTTGTAAGATCCCCAGTAAAAGGTTCAATCGAGCGTTTGAAAGTCCTCCCTCGACCGTTTTTTTCCCAAACGAGCCAGAAGGTAAAGCTACCAAAGCTTGAACTTCCACAGTCATGGCTCTGTGTGGCCCTTCCACACAGATACCCATAGCACAACCTTCTAGATCTTCCGAGGGGGGCACCAAGGCAGATTCCGTACCCTCGGGAAGCGGTTTTAAAATTCCCTCTTTAAATGTGTACAGGCCTACAGTTTGACAGGAACCAAATCGATTCTTTTGTGCACGAAGCCATCGGAAATTACCATCACTTTGCAACGACGCTGATGATTGAGAGTGTTCCAAATAAAGAACAGCATCGACCATGTGTTCAACCATTCTCGGTCCTGCGACATCTCCTGATTTTGTTACATGTCCAATCGCTAAGATTGGAATCTGCGTCGTTTTGGCCAATCTCAGAAGAAGAGCCATAGATTCACGAACCTGTGAAATTCCACCTGCACTAGTAGACCCACCTGCCTCACATACCATAGTTTGAATGGAATCAATAACTATGAGACTCGGTGGTAATACTGTCAAGGAAGAGCCATTTGATCTTCCCTCGTCATCGTCATATATAGAAGGATTATTTTGCCCAGCGATCCAGGCCTGGACTACTTCGTCAGCCAAGATATTAAGATTAGTTTCCGTGTACAGAAAAAGTTGTTTGGGTATAGAAGTCAGTTTCGTTGAATCGTTCTTATCGTTGTCAGCGACCAGTAATCTTTGCGCCCTTGAAGCGATTTGTTCCAAGGTTTCCTCTCCCGATACATACCAAACAGGTCCCACCGCCGCTTCTAACGACGTCACAGGAGAAGGTCCCATACCAATCCCCGTAGGAGCGACCGAAAGATGACTAGCAACTTGAGCTGCCATCTGTAGGGCCAGCGTTGACTTTCCAACACCTGGGTCACCTCCCAACAAAATTAAGGATCCTTTCATGAGACCACCTCCTAAAACTTGATTCATCTCATCGTCGTTTGGGATCTTCATTCGAGCAGATCCTGGAGCTTGGAGATCAATGTCAGATATAGAAACGAGACGATTGCTATTATTCATGTTATTGTTGTCATGTGTACTATACTCAGTATTTGAAATTCCATCTAACCAAGATTGTCCTTTAAAAGATTCACCGTCATTGTTACTATTGTCATATTGTTTCTTGCTCGTCGGTTGTCGTCGTTGTTGTCCTATTCTTTGTTCTCTCCCTACTCGTCCCAAAAGATCTTGCGCAATTCCTCCAATGGGCAGTGAACTTGAACTACTACTACTATCACGTTGTACGGTAACTTCTTGAAAGCTATTCCATTCCTTACAAGTTGGACACCGACCTCGCCATTGGACAGATTCACCACCACAATTGCTACACACGAATACTGTGGTACTCGTCTTTGAAGATGTTCCCATTGCCTTGCGTTGGGAGGGACTAGATCGTCCTCGTCCAAGTCCAAACGTCGCACCACCACTGTTGCTATTTTTAGTATTTGTATCACTAGATGGGTAACGAAAATTTCGAATGTCAACGTCAGGTGGTTCATCATCGTCTTCGTCATCATCATCATCATCATCATCGTTACCGTCAATATTCATATTCAGCTCTAATATTGTTCTGATTCTGTTGTGATGCCTTGTTTGAATGATATCATTTCGTTACCATAATTCGAAGATAAGAGCGCCATTTTTGAAGGCGTTGTCTTTGTTGTATACCGATAGTCGACCAACAAGATGATGATGGGATCCAAAATAATTCCCAACATACAATTATAAAAGAAATAGGTACCGACCAAGTCCTCATAGTTAGTAATAACTACTATTATTTATCTGCTTTCTTCCTCACGACGATTGTAAATTGCGGCTAGTAGTGTATGATACCAGGGGCTGTATCAGTCAGTTAATACCTCTCTTTCTTTCTTCACACATATACCACACTTGTCGTCGAACTTGTTGTCAACAATGATGATCAGAAAGGGTGATGTGAAAAAGAAAATCATATCCACGAATGAAAAGTTTTAAAATTCGGATGTAGAACAGACGCCACAATTTTGTGACCGCAAGATGGAAATGAAAAACAAGTACTACGCCACGAAAAGTTCGTGAAACAGATTATGCCCATGGACAGTGAACAACAGAACAGTAGCGTATATACCAACTTCTTATCAATTAGTGTTGTTGTTGTTATCCTAGCTCTGTATTAGCAAGTAGATATAATATTATAATACCACATATTCCATCATGGCGACCGACGCAGACATAGTCCCCCAAGCATTGACTGATTTCGTTTTCGATCTTTACGATTCCGTTTCACTCTCTCAGTTGACCGAGGAACAAGGTCGACTATACAACAACGTCTTTCGGGATTTAAGTCAGAAGGTATGTATGCATCACCAACATCATCATCATCATCATCATGATAATCATGATTTCTTTGGTTGGGTTGACTAATTCTTATCGGATTTTAAATCTCACTGCTATCATTCTATTTTTTCTTTGTCTCTACTTCTTTTCTTTTAATTTACTTAACATGCAGTACTTTGCTTCCACTCCATGGCCATCTCCAACCGCTATTGCCGCCGAGTGTAATGGTGATCCTCTCTTTCTTGCTTTTTATCGTGAATTGACGCACCGTCACTGGCATGCTGTTAGCCGTCCTTCCCTTCGTGAACGTATGGAGGGATGGGATGTTTACAGAGAACTATTCGACGAATTACTCGAGGGAGCTGAGGAGAATTCTACCTCGTCCACATCGAAACTTTTCATTTTGCCCGGATGGGCTTTTGAAATTTTACACGAATTCGTATATCAGTTTCAAGGATTTTGTCAGTTCCGTACTACTTTAAATGCATCTGCCAACAAGCACAAGCTATTAGAGACTCCTTCTGTTGAGGGGAGCGACGATGCAGCGCCCGAAGGTGAAGCAGGCAGCACTCCTGCCGCAAACAAAAGAGGACCTCCCCATCACGTTGTCGAAAACCTGGCACTAATGCGCGAGGAAGGCTCCCAGGATGTTTGGAGTGTCGATACTGTCATGTTCTACCTGAACCGTTTGGTAGAAATTGGAACCAACCCAAAATGTATCGTCCCCGCCTACCAGTACTTTGGAATCTTTGCTAGTGTAGCTTTGAGCCGATTGGAATGTCTTTTGTGTGATTACCCGGCATCACTTTCTGCACTAGTCCCTGTGTTGGAAAATACCACAAGCAAGGTCGTCAAGCATGATCAAGAGACGAAAACCTTTAAGCAAGTTGTCGATAGTGTTTTCCCGGCTCGATTGAGTTTAACCTACCATGCCGGAATTTCCTTTTTAATGTTACGAAGGTACAAAGATGCCACCACAACGGTAGGAGAATTGTGCACGTATATGCATCGTGGATTCAAAACGGGTCAACTCCGTCAAATGCCAAATGCAGATCAACTTTTCAAGAATTACGACAGAATGATCGCATTACTTGCAATTAGCACGCATATTTGTCCCCAATCGAATTTAGTTGACGAGTCTATTTCGAAAACTATTCGTGAGAAGCATGGCGCACAAATGTCAAAGGAGGCATACACTGAACTCTTCGTTTTCTGTGCCCCGAAGTTTGTTTCACCGGCCATCCCAGACTTTATCAATAGTGGATTCGTCGATAATGCATACAAACAACAGATTTATCTATTGGAACAAGAATTGAAAGATCAATCTAACTTTAGAGCGTTAAGATCCTATTTGAAACTTTACACGTCGATTCCTACCTCCAAACTGACCAACTTTGGCAATAAGGAAAGTACGCTACCTAGTTTGAAGCTAAAGATGCGTCAATTGGAGAGCACAAACCCTGATATTCCATCCTTGAAGGAAGCTAGTAGCAAGTCAGGCCTTGACATCCACTTCTACGCCGAAAAGGTAGATGGAAATGCGGATGAGATTGTTCATGTAGACGAAGCGAAAAGCAACGTCGATTCGAAATTACTTTTTTGGACAATCACACAGTCTTACGATATTCGAAAAACCTCAAATAATATCAACACAACTGTGTAGGTATTGGATATTGAATGAAGAATGATGCCTTGTTTGTGATATACACGCATACGACAAAAAAAAGAACCGAAAAAGATAAAAAATGACAATACTAATGAGTACTTAAGAAATCTGTGACAAGTTACACTATTGAATACTATGTGTCGAATATTATCAATTTTATTGAACTTTTTAGATTCATTATTTCTATCAGTGCCGCTGCGCAACTTTTTCTAATATACACCGGGAACGTCGTGTCACCACGGCCGCCACTTGGCAGCAGGACTTTTTTCTTTTAAGAAATTTATTCTTGTGTCTACATATTTTTATGATTCTTATAATGTATGTATACATGTTTTTATTATTGTAGGAGTTCTAACTGAAATTTCCGGTTTTTTTTCGCCGTTGCGTTGATGGTTGACACGTCAAACACTCAATAAGAATATCACGTGAACTGGAGATTCAATCTCAAGTAGTCCTGTTCGACTAATTCATCTTCATATATTTGCTGCATCTCGGTGCGAAACGTATACTACACAGTACAATGTGTCTAGCCTTTTTCTTCGTCGTACCGCCGTTGATCCTTGACACATCAAACACTCAACAAGTAATCACCTGAACTGGAGATTGCTCCAATCTCAAGTTCGGCCTTGAAGGCTTCGAATTACGGAAACATGTCATGAGAACAGGGCATTTACTATCCTGGTTGCCTAAAACTTGATATATGCCAAAATTGCCGCCACAGTTGTGCCTGCACTCATATATACACAGGCAACCCATTGCAACTGAAATTCTTTGCATTTTAACTTACGATTGCACCACTGATTTGGTAACTATCCACCTATGAGCAGGTTGGAACACGCACGAGACTTTGCCACTTCGCTGCCGAAACCTTTGAAGTCATTTGTATTTTCTTTTTTCCAGATATTGCGTAGGAATTCCTGCAGAGATCAAAAGGAGGGAAGCAAAAAGATAGAATGTTGATAGGTTGGTATAATAGAGATGGTTAACACTATGCCAATGCAAGCGAACATGATTAAATTAGGACCCTATATGAACATATCTGAATACATCGACAACATCTCTACAATTTCGCAATAATGGGAACTTTTTCTGCTTTTGTAGCATTCACTTACTACATACAGCCATGTCGTGCAACTCCTCTTCGTTTGTTTTCGCCATCTTGTCTTGCTTTGTCGTCGTTCTATTTGAGAGAGAGATAAATTTGAGGTTTGTGTTATGGTTTTTTCCTGAGGTCCGCGAGCGATTCTGGCGGATTAAAATTAATCTTGGAGGTGGAGGAATGGGAAATTTTCAATGCGACCAACTAAACATTTATGATAATAAAATTAAGTTTTGGGGGTAATTATTTTTAGGGCAGTAATATTAGACTAATATATATATTAGTCCGGCTAATAAATATATTAATTAGACTAATATATATATTAGTCCGGCTAATATATGTTTTAATAAGCATAACCAAAATCGAGCTCGCACAAACTATAATAACAAATTTATTCGCTATTAAACTACGAGCTCGAATTATCCTCAATAAACTCACTAATATATATATTAGTCCGGCTAATATATATATTAATTAGACTAATATAAATATTATTCTCACTAATATATGTTACTTAATATTTCGCGACCAAATATAGTCCCCCAAAACATATCAAGTATGCCCCCAATTAAAATTTGGTCGCGAAAAAAAATTTCCCCTTGGCCCTCCACGCGCGTTTATAAATTTTTAATCCCGCTTGTATATCGTGAATCGCGGACGCTCCTGTACAGTACCGCGTTTTTGAAAAATAATGTAATGTTTATCCCGCGGGAATGAAAGTTCTTAGGAACGACCGCGACCACCTTCTTTTATAAAACCCGGATATGACATATTCGTTTCCGTGCTATTTTGCCGTTCTTCTTGAAGAGCCTTTGACACGTTCAGATTGCTAAGATACCTTTTAGAATTCACGAAAATTTTCTATTAGATTTAGAAACATCATCATACTACTGCGTAGTACTGGTTCGTCAAAGAAGACTTCTTAAAAGCACTGTGACTAGAGTATTGTGCATTCATTGTGTTCATAATATTTTATATAATTTAATTCCTTCTCCCTTTTCATTTCTAAAAATAAACCCTTGAATTCCTCACGATGATGAAAGTTTTCGCAACTCTTCTTGCTTTCTTGGCCGTCGCCAATGCCTTCGCTCCTATGCCTGCTGGCAGAGCAAACACTCAACTTGCAGAAAGTCTTTTCGATAAAGTGAGTACAAAAGTTGCGAGGAAAATGCGATGATTCTGATCCATTCGATTCGCAAAATCATGTATTAAACTACCTAACGAACCAACGAAACTAACTCATACACTTTTCCCTTCTATGTATCTACCCTTATGACTTAACTTATTATTCCTCCTGTTGCTCATTAGATATTCGGAATGGATCTTTACGCGCCTGTCAAAGACAACAACCAGTATGGTACATACAAGAAAAAGGGTGTAAGTGATACTAATAGCATGTGATGCACGATCTCGTCCTTTGTTTGCCTTCAGTTTGTTATCGTCGAGCGTTTTGACAAATAATAGTGATTATTCGGAAAAACATATTTGATTGCTTTTGTTCTGATCTCATTCGTGACAATTGTCCTTTTTCATTATTTCTAAAATAAACAATCCAATCCATAATGTTACAGCTCAAGGCCGGAAAGCTATCAGGTAACTCGTATGTACCTGAAGGCCTAACCAAAGCTCAATACGCCAAGCTCCGTGCTACCGAAGTAAAGAAGAAGGAAGCCAACTACCAAAAAAACGCCAAGAAGGCCGGAATTTTTGAGGACTATACTTTGTTCTACACCAAACGTGGAACCGACACTAATGCAGCCTGGAAAAAGTCTCCCACTTTGGGACATAGAATGGCAAAAACCAAGTATGATTTCGATACCGATAAGTTTGGAAAGGTATACGATGGTAACACTAAATAAACTTCGTTCGTACATGATAAATGTTTGACTCAGGATAAGTCGACCCAAACGCATTGACACTAGATGGTCCTACACAATAGTTGCAGCAAGAATGATAGAACTTCTATATAATATACATATATAAGCATTTTTTTTCTAAAAACTCGTTCTTACTACTTGAGACAACCCACCCCATACGAATACAGTTGAATTAACTCTTAAATACGTAGCTTTTCATTTATTAGAAAGACCAAGCATAGACTATGACGTGACAATGCGAAAATACACGAATGAATCTAATAGTATACTACAGCACTACTACTACCAGCTACAACTGTACCGTAGCTCTAGTCTCTGATCATAAGTTTTATATATACCAATCGTACCATGGTTCTTTTTAGAATCCTCGATGTAAATTTAGTCTCAATCACCACTCTACTAGTACATCAAATAGTATCAAATACACATCATGTAGCAACCAAATCAACCCATACTTCAATCATAATTGGTTAGCAACCTACCCCATCTTATTGCCTTACATAACTACTAGCTAGAGACCCATAGCTAGTTCTGTAAACTCAACTTGGAAGTAATTATCAGAAGTATATTATACATAATTGTATTCTGTGTCAATATGGTAGAGGTGGTTGGAATTACTAGATATCATTAACAAGGTACTAGAGACAAAATAGAGCCTATCCTTTGCCTTATTTTCATTTAATGCAGATGCAGTCCATTATATCACAAGAAATAACCATCATTGACACAATTTTAGGAGAGATAAGATATCTCCTTCCCGGTAATATAATGAAATGTTTTAGTGTTTCATACAACACTAGATCAACCAATACATTATTAACAGAACACCAACAAACTGAGCACCAAAAAATATCTATCAACTCATCCAGGAACATTTTGGCAATGTAGATATGCACTAGAAGTAGTATGCTAGACAAGTCATAGCAAATGCTGGAGAGGTTGGGAAGGTTGTTGTGATATATGTTGAATGTGATTGAGATGAAGATACTGTTACACTGTTCATTAGCCAATCACCAGAAACCTACACAGGTCAGGAATCAGGGGAATGTCCAATTGATGAATGAGTGCTGTTTTAAACTCGAGTGGTTGCAGTATTGTCACCTGAATTTGGGACACATCTAACAATATATATATATATATATGTATATAGTAGTAGCTGCCTTTATTGCTCCCCACTATCTTGAAAAGGATAGCAAATCAGCAGTCCACCAACCAAAAAAATATATGGATGCATATTTAAATATAATACCTCTGTGTATATATAATTTTCAGATATTATATTGGAAAGATATGGTAAACTATATTGATTGGAGGCATTAGCACCTAGATCACTCAATACGAAGAAGTTAATGAGATAATTAGTAGATCATTATAATCATGTGTCTAGACTTAAAACATAAAACAAGTTAAATTCTTTTAAATGAAGTATTCACCCTCAATATTCTTCGCATATCCTGTTCCAGCTTTACCGTAGATGATTCGCGTACTAATTACTCCCTCAACCATCGTAATCTTCTCTTGGACGTTCTTGAATTCTACAACTCCATCGTGTTTAGTTGTATCGATATCACAAACATTGTACGCAATGTCTCCTCGAGAATGATTGATTTGTTGCACAATATTGAGTCCTTCTGAAGAAATCGCATCTGTGATGGCCGCCAATGCTCCTGGAACGTTCTTGTTGACCACAGTGAAACGAACAGTTTCTTTTGGTCGATCTTCTAAGTTAGTATCAGGGAAATTCACACTGTTTTTGATTGTACCATTCTCTAAGTAATTTCGAATGGTATCAGCAGCCATCGATGCGGCGGCATCTTCAGCTTCTTCAGTCGAGGCACCTAAATGCGGCAAAATGATAGTATTCTTGTGATCCCAGAGTAAATCTTCAGGGAAGTCCGAGATATATTTCCCATCACCACTGTCTAAAAATTCTTTCATAGCATCCGAATCCACCAACTCACCACGAGCAAAATTCATAAGAACGGCATTGGGACTGAAATGTGAAACGACATCCTTTCCAATAATTCCATGTGTTCCTCCTTCTCCCTTGACGTATGGGATGTTGATGGAAATATAATCCGCACCTGACACAGCTGTTGTAATAGAGTCGACTAATTGCATATCACGGGGTAATTTCATGGCTGACTGAACACTAAGACCAGGATCATAACCCTTAACATTCATTCCTAAACCTTCAGCATCTCGTGCAGTCATGGCTCCAATATGACCAAGTCCAATAACTGCTAAAGTTTTTCCCTTAATTTCTTGTCCACCAAACATGGCTTTATCTTTTTCTACACGTTCTCTTGCTAATCCCTGTGATCCAAGATCTTTCATATGATTAATTCCATCAACAATCTTTCTTGATCCCAACAACATAGCACAAAGGACTAATTCCTTAACAGCATTTGCATTAGCACCAGGCGTGTTAAATACAGGAATACCCAATTCTGTCATACGAGGAACAGGAATATTATTGGTACCAGCACCACATCTGCGTTTGGATAATTTGTATATATGTTTTTGAAGTAGTTAGACAAAAAATGACGAACGGTGGTCGTGAGAATTATTTTATTGGCGGAATAGAAGTCCAGACAAAATCATCAAATACACACTTCACACAACACATCATTAAAAAAAGGCTACCAATGGAATACTATTATTATTTTTCAATTTTTTGCTCGTACCTTGCAATTGCTCGAACTGTATTTGGTACATCATCTTCTTGAAGTTTGTGCGAACGCAGTAGAATTGCATGTGCGTTAGCAGCTTCATCTTCACCCGTTCGGACATCATATTGATCAGCATGGAAACGTGCTAAACCAACCGGTGAGACCTTGTTAAAAGTTTTGATCTGATACTTTCCCTGTTGATAATTGGATAAGTCACCATATGTTTGCCAATCTCCACGACCGTGTTCAACTTCGACACCGGTAGACATGCGAGCAGCATGAATTGGATTGGCAGCAACAGTACGACTGCTGCTGCGAATAACCTTCTGTAGGGCAGCACGGGAGGCGATCATGATGATTTCTGATTTTCGTTTTTTGTTTGGTATATACAATTCTGTAATATGTATTTATGCTAATGACTACAGTTGTATTCTCGTTTTGTCCTTTTTTATCAAGTTTGTGTGATGGGAATGTGTGATTAGGAATCTTTTTTTTGCATATGTCTGTGACAGCACTCTTTTCACGCGTCCAGCAGATTTGGGAACAGAAATGAGTGGCTCTGAAATTATTGAGTGAGTCATGACGCGTCGCGCCATCATAGAAAGCTATTTATTTTCTCATGTACGACCTCGTGTAGTAGCTACAGCTACCGGAACTTTTTCAATAAAACTAACAGCATGAATAAAATCTGGATCCAACGAAAAACATCATCGACGAAATAAATTTTATTCTTCCGAAAGAATACATAGTTGAAGTATTGTAGTTTGTATTACTGTACAGTAGATTCGAATCAATCAATTCATACACCTAATCTGCCTTTGCTATAACCAAACATGTCTCTTTTGGCGCTTGCTACTCGGGCATACACCCGTCGTGCTACTACTAGTATTGCAACATCATCGTCGTCGTCGATTTTTCTTGCTCGTTCCCATTCTGTTAAAGCAGTTCATGTGGAAGTTGATCATCTTGTTTCGGGTTGGAATAAGGATGAAGTAGAAAAATACAAAAACGAGACTGACAAATTTTGTGTCGTATATTTTAATAAAATTTCATCTGTGGTAAGTTAGTTATAATAGTTTAGGTTTGAGCGGAATTTTTGATTTTGTGATTTACCACTTTTTCAATAATATATTATGTACTGTATCGATGATATCACTGTAACTGACTTTTGTTTCATTATTGTTTCACTACTACGGCTACGTCTAGGGTCTATCCGAATTCCCAAAAGAGTTGTACGATGTTCTTCCGACTGACGAAGCTGATACACGCCCGGCACATGCCCTAATGCTGCGATCGCATAAACTGAAGGAGGATGAAGTCCTTCCTTCTGTGAGAGCAATTGCTAGGTGAGTATGGAATATAATAATTATGATGGTGATGACGACGTGATGATGACGACGATGACGGCGACGATGTAAATGATGTATATACGACAAGTACAGTAATAAAAAATGTCATGCGATCGTCATTATTCTAATGATGCATTTCTTTTTTCTCGTTCTTATCTTACGAATGGATTTGTGTTCCTTCCTATATATAAATAAATATATACATATTTATATATATATACACATATACACATATATATATCTTAATAACGCTGACGTGAACAATATAAAATTGAATCGAAATAGATGTGGTGCTGGTACCAACAACATTCCCGTTCCTCGTATGACAGAATTAGGTATCCCTGTTTTCAACACACCTGGTGCTAATGCAAATGCTGTCAAGGAATTGGTCCTGTGTGGTCTTATGTTAGGGTCTCGAAGAATTATTGATGGAATTAATCATATGAAAGATCTTGGAAAGCAGGGAGTAGCTAGAGAACGTGTTGAAAAAGATAAAGCCATGTTTGGAGGACGGGAAATCAAAGGCAAGACATTAGCTGTCATTGGTTTGGGACACATTGGAGCATCCACAGCACGTGATGCTCGTACACTAGGAATGTAAGTCCGATTTTGTTGTGTGCGTGAAGCTGCAATTGACTGCATTATTTATATATATAAAATTATGCTCACCCGCCGGTATTCATATTATACACACTTCAAACTCCAATTCTTTTTACCCTTTTTTCAGGAAATTAGTTGGATACGACCCTGGATTATCGGTCCAGTCAGCGACGAAATTACCAAGAGATATGGAATTAGCAGATAGTATCTTGTCAGCAGTCGCTAACGCCGACTACATTAGGTGAGTAATAAATCATAGACAATGCGGCTATCACATATACGGCAGACGAAAAATCGAAATTATTAGTAACATTTCACCAATGTTAATTTTTCAATTTCTTTTTGTCTCTCTTTTTTCAGTTTGAATATTCCATACATTAAAACCTCACCAGAGGAAGGTGGTACGCACGGAATCATTGGACATACCATAATACGCCATTGCAAACCAGATGCTGTCATCCTCAACTTTGCACGTGGTGAATTGGTAGATTCAATGGCTATGAAAGAGTTCCTTGATAAATCTGGTGAAGCAAGGTACATTTCTGACTTTCCCGACGATGAATTGTGGAACCACCCGAACACAATTATTGTACCTCATTTGGGTGCATCAACTGGAGAAGCCGAAGACTCAGCAGCCGTAAGTGATCTTTTCGTCTTCTTCTCTTTGTTTCTATCGTCGTTGCTGCTGTTGTTCGTATTTGTAGTATTCTTTGATGTTGTTGTTGTTTATGACTTATCATCATTCTCTCTATCTCTCCCTCCCTGAATTATTTATTCATACTATCGTCAGTCTATGGCGGCCGAAACTCTTCGACTGTACCTTGAAGATGGAACCGTTCGTCATTCTGTTAATTTTCCCAATGCATCCCTCCCGGCAATAAGTCCCAATAATATCAGGGTTACAGTCGTTAACAAAAACAAACCAGGTGTTTGAAATTGATCATAGAGGTTTTTGCCAAACACAGCCTTAATATCGTTCAACAGATTAATCATTCACAAGGTGAAATTGCCTATAACGTCCTTGACATAGACCCTGACGGCACTGATTTAGATTTCAAGGAATTACAAAAAGAATTGACTATGAATGAAGGGGTTCTTAGTAGCCGTATTCTGTTTGGATTGCCCGGAACAGGTTATTCGAGGAATATCGATGGACAATACCATGTATAAGACTGTATTATAATTATTAGATGGTCTACTCATTCATTAAAATAGATAGTAAATATGATTGTTACCCTTATTTGTTAGGGTTGTAAGGTTTTTTAAAGCCAAGATCTTTTACACCTCTGCGACTTCGTTTTGAGTCTGCCGCATCGTCTTTGGTTTGTGTATTTTTCTTCTTTTTTGAGTCCTTCGGAATATATGTGAGTTCTTTGGATCCACCCTTGTTCTTAATTTTAACGACAGGGTCTTCCTCTTCTTCTATTTGAACTCGTTTCTCCAATGGAATATTCATCCGACGAACCTTTTCTTTCATCTTCTTCATAGCGCTATTTTCTGCCAAACCAGCATGAAGAGCTACATTGCCTGCATCTCCGAGATCGTTTGCCTCATGCATAACAGTCTTATTTGATTTCTTTTTACGGTTAGACGACGTTGATTTTGCACTCCTGACCTTCGTTTCTTTGAGATTATCATAATTTTCTCCCCGTACCTTTCCTCCTCGGAAACCATCGTCGTCACTATCACCATCACTATCGTAATCACCATCGCCGTCGAACCCTTCATCGTCGTTTTCCTCGTTATCCATATCATCTTCAACTTCGCTTATATTATCATTTTCGTCAGTATTATTATCGTTATCGTCTTCGTCGTCACTATCCATGTCATCCTTTCGTTTCCGTTTGATAGCAGCAGCAGCTACCCCACTTGGATTTCGCATCTTGAAGTTTTCATCTTCTTCATCGATTTCGTAGTCTTGATTTGCAAACAGACCCCCGAACCGATCGTCAGAAAGAATGGCCTTGGCAGCTTTCCAGACTTGGTTCCAGATTCTGCTTTACCTTGAAGACGCCCTGCAAGTTCTGGATTGACAGAACCGAGTTGCTTTTTGTTGGATAATGCCTTCGGAGCGATTCTACTTCCCCGCTTGGCCTCCATACGTTCCTTGATCTTTTTCTTTCTGTACTCTTCGTATTCAAATGGATTAGCTACCGCCCGAACCTTGTTATATAAATTATTATCCATGAAGAATCCATGCATATAGGCCTTCAACATCGGTGTACCAATCAAGTCAGAAACTCCCAATTTTTCTAAATCTTCATGACTTACAAATTTGTAATTTTCAAATACAGTTTCTTGACCATCTCGCACCAACATATCACCAGTTCCTCCTGTACCCGTACCCGTATCTCTGTTCAAGTCTCGTTCTTCTAGCTCTTCGGTTACATTTTCCAAGAAGGAACACCAGGATGGTGCTAGACCAACCTTTGGAATGTAGTATGATTCTAATTTGGGTTGGTCGGTAGTACATAATAAGAGGCCACTTCTATTCCCAGTCGGGTCCTTTTCGTCCCCACCCATGATAAAGTTGGAAAATTTACCACTACTCTCAACATTAGCAACAACTGCTCCCAAGGCCTTATCATTACTGGAGAATTTATCTGAAGCATATGAAGTATTATTGTTGCTAGGAATAGTATCATCGACGATATGATCATTCACTAGATCTCCCGTACTTTTGTACTTCCAGACCTTAATGAGCTTTTCATCCGAACTGAGGATACACCCACTACCAGGATGGAATTTGAGTGTGTGAATGGGCAGGCCGTGTTTGTGCTCCTTGACGTGGAGTGGCCTACTCGATCGAACGTCATATAATGCTATTAATCCACCGGCTGTGCCCGCAGCCATGTACAAACCAGACGTGTCGTGAGCAACAGAAGTAATTCCGTATGGATTTCGATAGGACGTTGCTTTATTGTCATCACTGTCAAAAAAACCCAACCCCTTTGTACCTTCTTTGACGTCAAGTTTCAGAAATGACTTTAGGAGGGAGTCGGGGGAACGATTATCAAAGAATCGAACTACACCGTCATCACATCCTACGGAGGCCAGAGGTTGTGATTGAGAAACAGAGATACACGAGCACGCGGCATTATTGCTATTTGATTTGGATTTTGAGTCTTCGATCGACCAAGGTTCGCTGAAACGTCCCTCTTCTAAATTGAGTCGATAAACGTTCAAGTTACTCCCTGCAATCAGCAATTCGCAGGTTGTGGATTCGTACGCCATGGCTCTACCAAACTTAGGAATTCGTATCGATTCGTGTTTACCGTAATGAGCATGAAAGGAAATAGTACGATCGTCTTGCAAAATTGCGATCTTTCCGTAATCTTCTCCTAGCATTACTAAATCAACGACGTGTGAATCACAGTATCGTTCAAACTTTAGCGTTAGGTCATGGATATCGTAGCACCGAATTCGTGGTGGGTATGTACCTGCGACAACAATATAGCGAGCATCACCATGGGACTGAACAATCTTAGATGAACTCGATGGCATCTGAAAATCTTGAATTAATTCAATTCTGCGTCTAATTTGTTCATCTCGTTTTGAAAGATTTCGTCGCGCTCTATCACCTAGCCATTCTGGAAGCATCGGTCCTGAGGATAGATTGTATATCGTTACATCGTTGCGTTTTTGAACATTCATCTTATTTATTTATTCTCCTATCCAGCCTTTGCTAAGGGGAATATTTTATGTATATGTAATAAATGTTTATCGTTTTGTTTGATGCCAATTCTATTCTTTCTTGACTACTTTAAGAATGACGACATGTACAAGAACAACAATAATTTCCAAGGAAAATACGAAAAATACAAAAAATACAAAAAGTTGGTTTTTCAGAAAAAAAAATTAAATGAAGCTCGTCGACATCGAAATCAAAAATCAAAGCTAGGGCGATCGAATGACTGGCTCAGAAGCTCAATCGTGACTTAAAAATCGAGTCGTGCAAAATTACTGTTAATACTGTCTATCTGTATGAATAGTACTACACAAGTATCATACAGGTCCTACTGTTGTATCTTAGAAATGCTATGAACATCTGTTTAGCAGTTAGTGCTTGGAGTGTATTGGTAATTATTATTAACTAATGACAATCCTTTACTATCAGCATATGGTGCGGTAAATTGTAATTCTAGACTGACTAACATAAACTATGTTAAATAATGTAGAACATAATACAAAGATAAGAGAGTGAAGCATATATATGTGTGTATGTTTTTCCAGGAATAAATACCAAAAATTATTTTATTTGTTGTACTCTACCGGTAAAAGTTTTGTCATCCGAAAGATGATCGATCATATCTATTATTAAAACAGGAAAGCTGAAGTAGCTACCTACCGCAATAATAATGGTGTCGTTATTGCCACTGCCATTGTACTTACAAGGGAATGTAAATTCAGTTCAGTAGTTGCATTACATAGCACCAACAACTGGGAGAGTTCCACCAAGTTGTTCGTGGACCATAAGTCCAAGGATACCCATCATAGCAGCACGACCGTTGTTTAATTCGATGGCACGCTTGGAAAGTTTGGTTTCCTCGTCGAAGTTGTCCCAACCGAAATCAAGTGAACCGTTACGGAAATCACCGACGAATTCATTTCCAGTTCCTTCAACGGACTTCATAACACCAAGTTCTAATGCAGCGACGAATGCAACGATTTGAAACAAACCTTCTTGAGGGATAGCATCAGGACCAGAGATGGCAGCCCATCCATTTGGGAATGAATCAAATTGATCACCAGCGTTATCGATTGGTCCACTTAAGTGGATACCGTTACGGGTGATCATTTGTCCAAGGAATGCCAACATACAAATACGTCCGTGCTTGATTTCGACGTATCGAAGACGGTCGAATTGTTCTTGATCACCACTATCAACTAATCCCAAAGGATCGAAGAAACCAAGTGGATTTTGGGCACCAAGTTCATCTTCAAATGCAGCCAGTGACGTAGAGGTGACAGCTTGCTTGGCAGGAGCAAAAGCAGCGGCGGAGGCGATAAGAGAGGCAAAAATAACAGACTTCATTTTGATAATTGTTGTTGTTGTTGTTGTTGTTGTTGTTGTTGTTGTTTAGAAATATTTTATTTTATGAGTTCACATGCGTTGAGCATACGGTATGTTGCAACGATATTTGATGTTTGGAAGAGAAGCAAGTTGAAATCCTCTTCAAAAAGATCGCGAGAAGGCCAGATTATTGATGGCAAATGCTATGAAGGCAAATGCGCTGGCCGTAGCCAATCAATTTGCACAAGATATGAGGCCGCCCCCTAATAATGTTTTCTAAGTTCGAAAGGGGGTATTCAGTATCCTCTATCCTCCCCTTTCAAGAAATGATTTTTTATTCCGCGGGATTTGATTTGATGACATGAAACATCAATAGATTTGAAATAGATCCACATCCAACATTTATTGATCATTATCAAATCAAACATTAATAGAGATCGAAAGTACACCTTTCAAAGTAACAACACAAACATAGCAAACAAACAAACAAACAAGCATTTCGTGAACATTGCAATATTTTCTAGTGAATGAAATTCTAACGCGGGATATATGGTATCATACATATGGCTTTCATATCAAAACTAGTCCAATGGCGACAAAATTTTCTATTGGCGGAAGTAAATCATTCGGACGACATAGATTCCACAGTCGGCTGGTGTGGGAAAGTGTGTTCAAATCTTCATAGAGCGGCATCTGCTTGGCTCAACACTTTTGTCATCAGCATCTCACCAAATAATGGAGAATGGCATTTCCGAACATTGTTTGTAGCTGAAATTACAATTCTTCCTGTCGTGCTTTCGTTTTTATTCGTTTTCTGGTGGGTACTTAACAGAAACACCAGAATGCGCAAGACCAGGGGCTCTTCCATTCCCCATAAAGAAGACGATAGTGATTATGACGATGATGACGACGACTACGACGACGAAATTGACGACGGTGCAACCATCAAATCGCAAACAAAAATTCGCAAAAGAAAGGCTTTAGAACGCCAAAAGTTACAGGCTTTGCGGAAGGCTTACGATGTCGAAATTGAGCACGACGACGACGACGACGACAACGACAACGACGACAACGACGGTGATGATGACGAAACGATTTTATCTGCTGACTCTTCTTTGGAAGATTCGGACTACGACGAAGATAATCTACCATACTCTCAGTCAAGCAGCAGTACTATCAACACCGATACCGATAAGACTGCGTCGCAAATGTTTTTGTCGGAAGAAAAAGCGGGTCTGTTGAAGGTTGTTAGGGAAATTCCTATCCTATCTTTCTTCAACGAAGAAGCTATGGCAATGTGTATGAATGACATCGAGTATATAAACCTGGATAAAACCAATGACCTTCTATGGGATGAAGGGAAATTTGATGGAAGCTTATACTATATTGTAGAAGGAAAGATTCGTGTCAACTTTCTTGACTTCGAGGCACCACCCGCCGACCAACGCGACCACAGAAAGAGGGAAGTAGCAAGTGTAATACACGAGGAAGAAACAGTTGTTACATCTCTCTTAGCATTGATGGAGGGAATGGTACAATCTCATTTAAGCGAGAAAGGTTCGTTAGATCGCTTTGTGGGTCTTCCTGTGAAAAGAACAACCGCACAGGCAATGGAAGACTGCACTCGTTTGTTACGCATTCCTCCATCGTGTTTCTCTAGAATCCTCGATCGTTTTCCTGAGACTATATTAAGAATTGTTCAAACAACTCTGAACCGAACCCAGAGGGTGACAGTTCAGACTCTGGTACAATGCTGTGGTCTTCGGCAAGAACTCTTAGTACCAACAAATAAAGAGTTGAAAAAAAGCATGCTAGCAGTCAGATCTAGTCACTGGAATCCACTGCAGATTGCTTTAGCAAAAGTGAACAAGAATTCCGATGTAGACTTAGAAAATATCTCTGATAACGACAACAAGTCTTTGATGAAGAATGCCTGCGCTGCTTTTGCTAGTGTGTTAGGTATTGAAGAGTCGGCAACTATCGAAGTGCTAGAGGAAAAATGTTCGCTGATTACATTGGATACTCAAGGTGATGAAAGCAGCAGAATACTCCTTGAAGCTGGATCCAACCACGGCTCGTGTTATCTACTCCTACAGGGAGCCATGGAAATAGGACTACATCTTCCACTAGGTGGATTTTCATCAAAGCAGTTGCAAAACGACGCAAATGCCTGGGACTTTCAACGTATAGAAATCATTTCTCCCGGATCGATTTTAGGGGAAAGTGCTCTGTTTACTACTGATATTAACCTATTTGAAATTAGAGCATGTGTTCCTGCATCGGAATGTTGTAATAAGCCTGCCATTCTTCTCCGAATCCCCAAAGATGTCTATGCACATCTTGTCGTGAAACATCCACAGGCAATGGCAATCTCGTTGGTTCCTGTACTTAGCGTTCTAAGCCCAGTAGTTCATTTGTTAACTTGGACGACAGAGTGGATGCACGTGGAAGCGGCTAGAGAAATTGTACACAAAGGATCTCCCTGCAACTCTTTATACATTGTGCTTAATGGTCGACTACGAGCTACCAATCGATCGAGAGCTCGTAATAGAGTCTTAGGGGGGGCTACTTCGAACGTTGTACCACCAGAGGAATATGGACGAGGCAAAATCTTTGGTCAGGTAGGATCATTAGCGAATGTCGATTGGCCATTCGACGTCTTCGCTATTCGTCAATCTGAGCTTGCTAAAGTTCCAATCAAGACGCTGGAAATAGTTGTGCAAAATTTTCCTCACGCTGGTTTGTTCTTAGCTCGAGTGGTAGCATCTCACGTTGAGTCACTATATTTTTCAAAACGTAAACAAACCGCTCCGACTAGTAGTTTTGCTGAAAATAGACCAGTGCGGCGTGTTTCAACCAACGAAACCGACAGCCAACGGTCCCGCATTCCAAAACCACTTCCGTATAACCTCCCAAGCTATGGTTTGAATCTAGCAACAATCGCAGTTGTTCCTCTATCGTACAACATTGACCTGAAACGTTTTTGTAACACTTTTTCCAAAGCCATGCAAACAATCGCACCTTGTAAACTCTTAACCAAATCATTTGTGAAGCAAGAGCTGGGAGAGAAAGTTTACAACAATCGAAATGCTTTACATGATTTAAAAATGACAAGATTACTTGCTGATGTGGAGGAGAACAATCGTGTTGTGATCTATCAAGCAGATCAAAAATTCACGTTCTGGACTCGACTCAGCATCCTCCAAGCTGATTGTATCTTGTTAGTCGTAGATTCCCAACATGCTCCCGAGACGTCAAGGGTGGAACAGACACTCGCATGGGCTTACGAAGCTATGGACGTTCGTATTGAACTTGTGGTAGTAGGAAAAGAAGAAACCAAGCTCGACAAAGATGATGAGACAGATATCGATGAAGATGAAGATGATAAGGTAAGTGTGAGTGATCAGCTCAACAATTGGAGCGAGTCGAGGAAATGGATTGCTGGGCACCACCTTGTGCGAGCCCCATTTGGACGTTATCGTATAGACTTCCGACGTATGTGCCGAAGAATCACCGGAAGATCCGTTGGGCTTGTTCTTGGCGCTGGGGGAGCACGTGGTATTGCACATTTAGGTAAGTCCATCGAGTTTTTCCTTCCTTTATTTATTGAACCTATTCTATTATGTTAAGTTATATATCCGCTCAATTTTTTCGTTAATCAGGTGTTATTCGTGCATTGACAGAGGCCGGGATAACAGTGGACATGGTTGGTGGAACATCTCAAGGAGCTTTTGCTGGTGCCCTATTTGCTAAAAATCCTGACGACTACAATGAAGTTCTGGAAGGTTTTAGAATAATGGCTGCAGACGCAAGTAGTATGAAAGAAAAACTTTTGGACTTGACTTTACCGATGGCAAGCATGTTCGCTGGTCGAAGATTCAACAAAGGTATTAGAAAATTGCTGGGTAATATGAGAATTCAGGATTTGGTTCTAAATTTTTTCTGTGTTTCTGTAGATTTGCAAAACCAGAATACTATTGTTCACACAAAAGGTCTTCTATGGAAATATGTAAGAGCTAGTATGGGTTTAACTGGATATTTACCTCCGATTTCGGAGGATAAAAAATTGCTCGTGGATGGTGCGTATTTAAATAGTCTCCCAGCCGATGTGATGAGATATAAAATGGGAGCCCGCACAGTGATCACAGTCGATGTATCAACGGAAAGCAAGAGAGAATATTATGAGTATGGTACACATTTAAGTGGATGGTGGGTACTCTACAATAGTTGGAATCCTTTTGTAAAGACAGTGAAAGTGCCATCTATGGGTGACATTTCAGATATGTTAATTTGGGTCTCGTCAGAGCAACATAGAAAATCAGTCAAAGTTGCGAGCGATCTTTATTTGACCCCACCAATTCAAGACATTGGTAAGTAAAAAAGTGAGATGAATTAATGAAAAACGTAGTTTCAACCAACTTTTCCCTAATCGTTTTCTTCTTCCTTTTTTGGGACTTATCATGACAGGAACTCTTGAATACGACAAATTTGATGAAATAGTCGATACAAGTTACCTGTACGCAAAGCCTATCGTGGATGAATGGGTTCGCAAAAACCCATGGCTAGTTTCACAAATAAAAGATCTTGAATAAGCTCAGAATAAATGGATTTTTAATAGATTATATAATTATCAGATATATGAGATAATGATATCATTATATAGTTACACGAGTTTAGAGAGAACCTTTTAATTCGGATTCTTATTTAATTTTTGTATTTATTCGATAGGAAAGTTTATGCTGCGATAACTTCTTCTTCTTTTTCTTCCTCTACCTCCTTTTCTACCCACAAGTCGTATTCCTTGATCAATTCCACAAGCGAATCTACAGCTTCTTCATTGGGGATGCTCTTGCGAACCACTTCTTTTCCGTAATACAGATCGACTTTTCCTGGAAGGGTACCTACGTATCCAAAGTCAGCATCTGCCATCTCACCAGGTCCATTGACAATGCACCCCATAACTGCAATAGTTACTCCAGGTAAATGACCCGTTGCATCCGTGATGCTAGCAGTTGTTTCTTGGAGATCAAAGAGTGTTCTTCCACACGATGGACAAGATACAAATTCAGTTTTTGTATTTCTCAAGCGTGATCCTTGCAAAAGAGAGAAGGATGTTCTGCGAACAAAATCGACCGGAAAGTGTTCCTTATCTCCGACTTGTTCAACCATGATGCCATCTCCGTTTCCATCAGTTAGCAGCGAACCAATTTGCGTTCCGATCTGTAGAGCTAGAATGTTCGAGTCATCTGTGTCAGATGTAAAGTGATGAATTACCGATGTTTCTATGTCGTTCGCGTTGAAAATCTCAAAAATGCGGCGGGCTGAATGCAAGTGGCTGATTCCTTCCTTCGGTTTCAATAGGCATACAATGGGGTTCAATTCTTTCAGTTTTAGTATAGCATCTTCATCTTCGTCTCCATTGAGAGAAATAGCTAAACGTATGGCACCCTCAGGAAGCTCTCCGTTCTTGGAAATGGCTTCTTCCAGACTGAACAGTGCGACAGCATTTGGAAGGGGGTCCTTTTCTAATTCTGCTGCAGGGACAATGACTCCAATGCTAACCTCGATAAGACGGCGAAGGGCCGTTCTAGCTTCCGTATCGCTAGACGGAGGAATGGTTGACATGAAGATAGAATCGGCGGTGGCAATATCCTTAAATGGCATACCCACTGCCGTCTTGCAGCCTAGCTCCTGATAGAGGTATTGAACATTTTCTTTTGAGAGCATTTTAGGTGAAACAGTCAAAAATACGGACCCATCTCGATGCAAGAATCCACGCACATCCGCTACATCGCCTTCATTTTGTTCTGGAAGTGCTCCTGAGCGTCTGGAGTAGCTTGTAACATCTCGGGTGTCGTCGTAGGATTTCACAGCGTTCTGCCGTACCTTCGCTTCTGGATTAATAGCCAATCGCGACTCTGCCATTTCAGCTAAAGTATTGCAAGGATCATATTCAAATTCTGGGTCTTCCGTCAATGACACTCGAATGGTGTCACCTAAACCATCCGCTAGGAGAGTCCCGATACCAATAGCAGATTTCATGCGACCATCTTCACCTTCTCCAGCCTCGGTGACTCCAAGATGAAGAGGATAATCCCATCCCATTCGGTACTGTTCTGCAGCCAATAAACGGTAAGATTGGACCATGACTAACGGATTACTAGCCTTCATCGAAAAGACGAAATTGTGATAGTCTTGACTTCTACAAATATCTGCAAATTCCAAAGCCGATTCGACCATACCACGAGGGGTATCTCCATAAAAGGAAAGCACTCGTGACGATAAGGATCCATGGTTCGTTCCGACTCTCATACAACGATTTAAATCTCTGCAACGTTCAACTAACGGGTACATAGCATCTAACAAATACTGTCGTTCCGAAACATAATCCTCTTCGGTCTCATAAATTTTTTCTTCGAAATCTTTTCGTCCATCGGCAAAGTTTCCAGGATTGATACGAATCTTTTCTAAGCAATCAGCAACCATCAAAGCTACTTTTGGCTGAAAATGCATATCGGCACAAAGAGGAATATCATAACCCTTTTTGAACAAACCCTCGCGAATTCTGGCAGCTGCATCTGCCTCTCGTCGACCTTGGACAGTAATACGTACCAAATCAAAACCCTCATCAGCACATCTCATAACTTGCTCGATAGTTGCGTCAACATCAGCGGTATTTGTAGTGGCCATTGTTTGTCGGACAATAGGATGATCCGATCCAAAGTTGATGGGTCCACAGTTGACTGTCCGGGTTTTACGTCGTGTAACCTCATGCAAATCTTCGCAATATTTTCCAATAGGTCCAAATAATTCGTCTCGTTCACCAGACTTCCAAGATGGTGTCCATAAAACATCAGAGGAAGGGGGAGCTGATGATCCCTCTTTGGATGCCGTGCTTGCCTGATAATATCAATCGTGATGGGAACGAAAAATAAATTAATTAGTGATAAAATAATAAGAAGCCGAACCCTTCCTTTTTTCTCCCGTCGTAATAGAGGTTAAAAAACGATAATACAAATGGAAATATATATTATGGAAAATCGGAACCATAGAAACATACGTACCATCGACAAAGATGCAGCATGTTGTCGAGAATAGAAATTAGATGGCCTTAAGCCGCTGACACCTTGCGGTTCGGAGACTGCGACTAAAAGAAGCGCTGAGAGAGCTCCTGAGGTAAACATAACCATGATGATTTCAAGTCTATTTTTTTTCTTTCTGTCAACGTATATCTCGACTGATGGGGTACTAGTAGTTCAAATGTAGCTACGGTACAAGAACGTAAACAACAAGAATGAATAGAACAGTTAGATTTGATGGATTGATTCTTTTTCGCGGGGGTTGTCAGTCGTCGAGTTGTGATACAAAAGTTTTTTTCTTGGTTGAAGTTTTGAGGTCCACGTGGAAAAAGTGCGTGGGTTTTTGAAATACCGTACAGGGTTAGGGTTAAAAAATGCGCGTAAAAATTGCATTTATGCTATTAATTTGACTTTTTTTTACAATAAAATTGTATTTGATTATTATGTACAATGTATATTTGTTATTATTAAGATTGTATAATAATGAATGTAATAACCAACATTTTCTCAATCTTTAACTGCCAATTACAACTGTAAAAGCTAAACACGGAATATAATAATTCTAGAGTAGATATAGAAAGTTGGTCAATTTATAATATTAGCTATGGCTTGATATTTATATCAGAGGTGAGTTGATGTTGATCATGATCAGTTCAGTTATTTGATGATTCAACTGACGGAAAGTACAGAATCACAAACAGTTGAACAGAAATCTTCCGGCGCGTTATGCACTCAAAATGAATACCTTCATCTTTCTCAGTCAGTGCATTCAACAAATTTTGGACTATAAAATTGATAGGCAATCTTAAACCAACAACACAGGGTGAATTGTGGCAAGCAATTAAAGCTAGGACATCCTCCAATGGTGCGTCGCCTAATTTTAAGACAGGACCTCCTTCCTTTTGTGCACGACGAACCTGTTGTTTGTAGTTATAACCACCCCAAGGAGGATCGATGACGATACAAACTCGTCGTGGAAGGAAAGGGATTTGCTGTACCGAATCTTCGTTTCGGATTTCGACGATACTGTGACCAACACCATTATCTTTGTTGTTGTAGAAACCATGTCGTTTCATATTATCTTTACATAATGCTGCTCGTCCCTTATCAATTTCAAAAGCCAATACACGATCAAAAGAGTTCGTTCTCGCCAATTCTAATGTCATCCCACCAACCGATGCGGTCAAATCAATTACCATTCGTGTATGCCGCAATGATTGACCACTAGATGATGACGATGATGCACTTTTTCTCTCACGCTCTTCGTCTTCGTCTTCTCCTTCTTCTTCTTCTTCTTCTTCTTCTTCTTCTAATGGTAGCGAGTTCGTCAAATGATTGAGGGACTTGTCACTATTATTAGAGGAAGTCGCTCTATCCTCAAATAGATTCGTCTTTTGACAAGCCTGAATCATAAGATTTGATATAGCTCTCCCCCACTTCGTGCTGGTCACAGAATATAACCCAACCTCGTCTACTTTCATCCTCCTTTCCTCGTGGTTATCTTTGTTACGATCGTCATCAATATCAACATCATCGTCACCATCGTAATCAGAAACTATGATATTACGATTAGTTTTCTGTAGCTTGGTTCGTAAGATAAGGTTCGGTCCAACATGGAAAATTATTATGGCTTCGAAGAAAGTCCTATTACTGTCGTTATGATTATGATTATTATTATTGTTATTGTCGCTGTTATTATCGTGATGATAAAGTGGAATAGTTGAATATTTCTGGTACAATTTCCATAAATCTCGTCCACCTAATATTTCCTTGACGTATGGGTAACGATGTAAGAGCAATTGGAGACTTATTTGATGTCCACCATCCTTCTCACAAATGATATCAGTCAAGGTCTTGTCAATTTGACGCATTAGACTTAGGTTGGCAGCGCTAACCTCGTAGTTATTATTATCATTATCGTAATGATTCTTATTCTGGTCGTCTTTTATATCGTCAACAACATCATTTACATTCTTATTGTTGTTACCTTCTTCTAGTAGTTGATTTGAATAATAATTTTTATTATCGTCTGAACGTTGTTGTTGCTTCAAGTATGCCCTGCCATCTTGTACGTGAATTTGATTTACAATTGTATTTGTATATGTTGGAGAATTTTTGTCCTCATCATTGTTATTATTTGGGCATAATAATATCTGTTCAAAAGTTTCGAGTGTAATATCTTCCCATTCTCGACTACCAACTTGTTTTACATCATTAGGTGTGTCATATCCTGATAGAATCGGATTTATGTAAAAGTTAGATGTTCGAAGATAATAGTGAAAATTCCAACAACATTGATTTAATAGCCAATGTGTATTGACAGAATTATTGTTCTCTGTATCATAACCGTTATCATCATCATCACAAGCAGCAGCAGGATTATAATTACCATTCTTGTCTATAGATTTTTGGGTACGTCGATCAATTTTTGCTTGTCGTTTACGCAACACGTATAACGCTTTCTGATAGACTCGTACTCGTATTTCATGCTCATCCTCATCCTCACCATCTTTATCTTCATCTTTATCTACGTCTTGCTTCTTATGTTGTACTTGTTCTTGTACAACCAATTTCACCCAATGTGGTATTACTGTTCGATCAACGTTGAATATATCCGGATGACTTTCTAAGAATGCTAATAATCTTGGCTTACCAATATTAGATCCGATAAGTAATGAATTCAAAATTTGAGATTTATTTCTCTTAGTATTCTTCTTACATTTTGACGACGACTGTATCGACGACGACGACGATAATAACGATAGTTTGCTGTGTCCGGCGACGATATAATCCTTGAGACTCGTTACCAAGCATGCTCCACCATCACGTGAAATTTCATCAATTAAAATTCTTAACAAGAGAGGTGTCGTCGAAGCTATTTTTATCGTCGCTGTTGTGGGTGTTGTTGCCATTCTTGGCGTTGGGTTTTCTATCATCTTCGTTGTTTGCTGTTTTGCTGTTTTGTGATGATGGCTGACTGAGGATGATTTCCTAAAATTCAGAAATATCATTTATGAGAACAAATATCGACTCTTTTCGACATGATTGCATGGTTCCCTAATCCCCCTAATCCTTACGATCATAAATGCCCAATTCCCTCCCCCAAATACCGCTGTACTATATTTTTCTTCACAAAAAATCCAATCCCCTAAAATTAATCATGAAGCGAACTTTAAAACTTTAAAACTCGATAAAAGGTAGTAAAACACCCACCCGACAACAAACAAAATCAACAACAAACACCATTGACAACAGCAGCAACCTTTTACTTACTTGTTTCTTTCTTTATTTAATACATCCAGAGTGAAGAAGGTAATTAATCATGTCGTGTGGTACGCGTGGACTTCCTGGATTCTTACGCCGATCTCGAATAAGAGATGACTTTGAGGATACTGACACTGGTACGGATGATGGTGGTGGTGACGATGATGACGATGACTATGATGGTGAAAATAATATCGATAGGAGTAGTGATGGGAGTAGTACAAGTAGTGATGGGAGTAGCGTTGACGACGATGTAGAAACAAATGATAATCGTGATGGATCATCATCGTCGTCATCACCGAAATCATCATCATCATCATCTCAGAATAATAACAACAACAATTCCGTATTGGATCCATCTGCTCCTCTGGCAGAAACATCCTCGGCCGAAGAAGATTACAATATAAATGCGGGATTAGAAAACGAAAATGGAAATGACGAATACCGAAACAACAGCTATAATAGCAATAATAATAATAATAATAACAACAACAGCAATGATGATAATGATGATGATGATCACAATTCTTCCGTGAGTACTCTAGGAGAATCTGAATCTCATAGCATCTCACGCAACTCTAGTAATAATAATGGTGGTGGTGGTGGAAGTGAACTCAACAATAACAATAGTAACAATCGTAGTAGACGTTCGTCTACAGCCACAACGACAACTACAACTAAAACGTATCGAGAAATTCAATTTGAAAAGATATTATGTATAAACAACAGTAACAGTAACAGTAATAATGTTGTTAAGATGACCGAATTGAGAAAAATTGGATGGAACGGTATTCCGGTAAGTAATATTATTAACAAGTTATACTGTATTTTGTGTGTGTGAATACTGTACAGCATACATATAAAACAAAGAATATATATATATAATGAAGATGTGAACAACTGAACTCAGTTAACTAACTTTTATTATCATTGGTAACATCCGATATCTATATATATATATATATGTATATATGGCACGGCTCTTGGCTACCTGTAATACAATACAATGCAACATATCTATAAAATAATAAACAAAAAAATAAAATATACACAAAAGCCACAATACAGAGGTATGAGTTGGAAGATCCTTCTTGGTTATCTCCCCACTAATGCAATGCGACGACAACAAACTTTGGACCGGAAAACGAGCTGAATACAAAGAGGCATACAGCAACATTATTACATCGATGATAATTCACGAACGGTACAGGAACAGGAAACATTACGACAGGTATTAGTTGATGTACCTCGAACAGCACCAGAAATACAACTATTTCGAAATGAAAAAATTAAACGTGCATTGTCACGATTGTTATATATTTGGGCTATGCGACATCCAGCTAGTTCGTATGTACAGGGTATAAATGACCTAGCAACACCTTTATTTGCTGTATTTTTAGCTGATGATTATGAAGGTGAAGACGTCCTTGATGGGAGTGTTATGGTTGTCTTAGAGGAAGAACGATTAGACGAGGTACGTTACTGTTTGGTGGTGTTAAAGAGATACATATAAAATTTATCTATATATCGCTTTCATATTCTTTTGTTTGTTTGCGTTACAATTATTCTAACATTCAATTCATGGTCAAAACGATTCATGGATTATATTTCCATTTGAATATCATGTACTTTTATCTGTATCTGTATTAATAGGTCGAAGCTGATGTTTATTGGTGCTTGACCAATATCTTAGCAGGGATTCAAGATCATTACACCGCCGATCAACCTGGAATCCAACGAATGGTTATGCGACTACAGGAACTCGTCAATCGTATCGATGCAGACCTATATAATCACATTCAGTCCGTTGGGGTCCAATTCATGCAATTTGCGTTCAAATGGATGAATTGTTTACTACTACGAGAATTTAATTTGAAATGTGTTATCCGATTATGGGACACGTATATAAGTGAGGATGGATTAAAAGGATTTGAAGATTTTCATGTCTATGTATGTGCTGCATTTATGTCTCAATTTAGTAGTCAACTTCAAACAATGGATTTTGATGAATTGTTTCAATTTATGCAACAGGTCCCAACAGAAGACTGGGGTGAAACAGAAATTGAAATGCTATTAAGTCATGCGTATGTGTTAAGTACATTATTTGGAGGGAGTGATGCACATTTGACAAGCGCAAGTAATGGTCCAGTAACATCAATTAGCATGTAATTGTAGTAAGTTATTATCATGAGACCAATTGAGATAAGAGATCATAAAATCACTAATAATATAAACACAAATTTTCAGGAAGAAACGATCTGAAAACAGTATGAATAGTCTGTACAATTGTAGCAGTATTATCAACCACAGAGCAGATGTACAGCTTTTATGGCACAAGAAAATCTGATATTTAGTCTGAATGCTGATAATGAATATTTTTGTTAGTGGTTTATGTATATGTATATGTGTATGGTATTATGTTGTGGTGTGTTGCTATTTGGCTGGCATGATATTCAACTGGGATATCATAATTTCAAAACATCATATTTAAGTTTTAGTTTTAGGAAAGTGTTGATTTATGGGAATGGTTTCCCTACTAGTGCCAGTATTACATTTTGCTTTTGAATACATATAAGTTTATTTATAACTGGATGTTAACAAGCCTATAATCAAAAAGTGTGTGTTCGTAATAATACATATTTTATTTTTATGCATGTATGAAGATTAAAATTGACCGACTAGTTCGACTCACTCAACATTTTGATTTTGATTTCGATTTGCGCACGACAAAAAAGGCAGTCTTTCGTTAGCTTTCTTTTTGCATCCATCGTAACAATAAAAAATAAAACAAGCATTGTGATTGTTGCATTGATCTTCTCGAATCTATTCTCAATAATAAATTGTCTCGATACAAGTATAGTAGCAACAAAGTTTCACTAACAACTCTAAACTTCAACAACAACAACACAACAACAACAACAAACAAGATGAGTTCTGATTTAGGAATCCCCGTAATGAAAAAACCTGTCGATTTGATGGAAGTTGGTATCAATGGTAACAACTTAGCAACATCGGCAATGAGACAACATCCTATTGAGGAATTACAACAACGTCAAGGTACGATATTCTAATATCTAATATTAATATTAAAATCAGATATACATTAATGTTCATTGCTTTGCGCCATTCTGTATACGTTATGACTGTTGTTTTTTCTGAATGTTTTTTCATATTTTATTATATCCTCTAATTTTTGTTTTCATTTCATTTTGTCTTGTTCGTGTTGTCATGTACTTGTAACTTTCACGTCACACAACGTCTTCCTTTTGCAATCAAAATCCACGACACCACGATATCACAATCGAAAAATACAATACAATACAATACAATACAATACAATACAATACAATACACACACACACACACAAATTCACACATATTATGTAATAATATTAATATAATACAGCATCTTCAAGAATTTCATTTTTAGGTACAGATGAAGAAGAAGAAGTACGACGATTATATGGAAGTGGTTTTGCAATGAAATTAGCCACCGAGCGTCGTTTTGCCAATGAAATGGGTACAGTGTCTAGTATTGCGGGTGGTGGTATTCCATCATCCAACAATTTAATGGAGGATATTTTAACTGGTAAAGATCAATCCATTGGTTTTAATGATACACTTGGTTTACATGAATACCGACCTAGTATTAATAAAGTACATGATGATCCACATATGATGATGGAACGTAAATTAGGGATGTAATAATATTATAAATAATAATAATGATATAAATATAAATTGAATAATTGTGTGATGTAATATGCATATGCATATGCACATGCAATATAATGGTACTTGTAGTAAATAAAAGTATTCTTCAATACATAATAAAAATATTGCGTTTCTGCATCTTTTCTGCTGATTCTTTTTTTCGATTTAATGATGGGTTAGTAAGTAAGGTACCGTAAGCTGTGATATGTTTCTTATGAATGATTTCATAAGATATATAATACTGTAGTATAGTAATAGTATACATCTACATATAGGACTAATTGAATATACTGTACATGTTAGTAACGAATGCTAGGTCGATAGTGCGCATAATATGGTAGTACTTAATTCATTGTACCAGGTACAATATATGTGGCTCCCTCCTTAATCGAAAGTGACGTAGTACATCTACATTCTTGTGCTATCTGTAAAAATGTATCATCCTAATGAAAAAACTAAATGATTGACTGATTGATTGATTTTTATTCGATTACTGTAGATACAGTTCGATTCGATTCATCCATTCTGCTATTATTAGTTCTATATGATGCCTAACGGTGTATGATACTATGGTTTGGTTTGAGGTTAGTGCGCTATGAATGACATGATGTGTGTATTCAATATTATGTGCGTGTTTGTTGATAGACATACTGTAGTTAGTATTATTGGTTTTGTTACAATGACAAGAATGATAAATGATAGATAAAATATACTAAGGTAGTAAAAGATCTCTCATTGATATAGATTGTGTCTTTTTTCAACACATTTATTACTGAATATATGTTTAGTTATTTATATTATTATTATTATATTATTCTGTTACATTATCAATCAAATCTTCATTATTATTTCGTCGTCCAATAGTACAATGTCTGTCTTTTTCTTTGCCAAATATTTCTCGGTCTTCGATACCATACCGTAGTGGATATTAATCAAAAAGTAATACATCGTTGAATGAAAGCAAATTTGAAAACTGAAAGTTCATTGTATTAACTTATTTCAATGACGACCTTTTTTTTTTTTTTTTTTTTTGTGTGATTATTTAGTCATATTGTTTGTTGCGTATATTTTTCTTTTCTTTTGTATTTTGTATTCTTCTTTTAATCGTATCGGAATTCTTTGAATTTCGTGTGTGTAAACAATATCACATTCGTAATCGTAATCGTATTTGCATTCACAATAAATAAATAAAACAAGATCCAATTTATATTCAATATAATAAATATTATTATTATTATGTCGTCCGAAGAGGTGGACTAACAAGAACAATGATATCCCCTCGAACGAAGAGCATACCAACTTTTCGTGTTTGTTTCTTTACAATTTCCTCATCTGTTTCTTCATCAATTTCTGTAGTCGTTACAGTTTCTTCAACTTCACCTAATATCATATTCAAATGCTGATCGTACGCATGTAATTTCCCCCTAAGTTCTCTACTACCACGGCATTTCACGTATACTCTTTCATCGATTGAAAGTCGGATCAAATCTAGTGGTTCTTCCATTGTCTTGTCTTATCTTGTCTCACTGCTTGTCTTGCTTGTCAACTTCCTGTTCCTTCCTGGCCTGGCTGATGTTTCTTTTTTGTTTTTGTCTTCTCTCGTCGTTATTATTATTATATTATTTAATCCACTAAGTTAGTTCAATTACGATTTATTACTGTATTTTGAGCACCCCCACTGCACTCTGCTCTCTTTTGCAGCTGACGCACGCACAGACGTCCATTTCCTCCCCCCTTTTGATTTCAAGAAAAATATCCATCAAAGAAAAATAATTGCTCATAAATAATAAGCAAGATGATTGATTGATTCACTTTTGAACAATGTAAAGAGGGGGCAAACAACTTAGTTATTACCTGAACAATTAAAGAACCAATGGTATTCAATCTTATAGCTCACGTTACATTTGAATCTTGTGTAAAAGAGAAAGATCCAATTTTCAACAATATATAGATCCGGGAGATATAGCAGCTGGCGCATTGTTGATTGTCATTAATCAATGGTTGGTAATATACATATGTAGTAAGGATCAGGGAAGCTTTGTGTAGTTTCATCTGGTCGTGTGCACACACCATGTTCTTTGGAGATGTGACCGAAAATAGAGCGTGAATTCAATACATCTCATAGTTATAGCTGGCCAGAGGAACAGTGCAAAAAGGAGAGAAGTAGAGGTAGAACCAAATAATAATTTAAAATAGAATTGTGCAGTCAGTTTTGTTACTGTTGGATTGCTAGAAGAAGGGGTCATATTGCCAACAACAGGAGGTTAGTTAAGTAGTATTTTGAGTTTTTTTCTCACATAAGACCATATAGTATGATGCTTATAATTTTGCAGCGTTTAGACATGAATCAAAATCACAACAATAACAATAACAAAACTAGCATTCTACCCTAGTCTGTTCAACAAATTAATGCCTGCATGGGGTTAAAAATGGAGGAAGAACCAACAATTGTCTTTTCTTGTTCTATATAAGGGATGTCATATCACAAGCGTAAGCTCACCCCTAATATCTTAAAAAATCCTAGCATTCATTACTTCTTGTATATGCACATCAATTCCACTGTCATAACACAAGAGATATCTACGTTGAAATCCTACAGCTGCTAGTACTCAAATCGAATGTCCAAAAATAATTTTGGACATTCAATCAATTAAAATTGACGTGTCACCTCAGCATGTGCATCTAAACCAATCAAAAATCATTGTACAATTCTTCGCAATCATAGCGTAACAACAAATCGTTATTGATTAAACTTTGGACATTCGATCTGCTGCCAACCCCTATCTCCACTAAATACATCTGCAAGCAGAGACTAATCGGAAGCAAAAGAGGGAGTGCCAATAGATAATTCCGCTCTGCGTTCATCGGATACAGGATGAAGAAAACTGCTCGCGCCGTAATACTAATAGCGTTTCGCACGATTTGATTAAAATGATGCTCATACTAAATTTTTAAACTAACGCCTTGTCGAACGCATTACTTGAAGTAGAACACCACATTACTAATGCCCTGATAATTTCAACTCCGAAATACATACACGATTACTTACAGTGGATGAACATACGGCCACGCATACCGCTTGTTTACGTTTTACACAAACATTTTCCTTCTTCTAAAATCATTTTCTCACAATCATCATCGGCTCATAAAAATATTCTGAGTTTAAATAATCAACTACTAATAACGTCATTACGTAAATTTTTTATATTATTACTAAATTCAATTTTGTCATCATGAAATTCTCCACACTTTCTACCGTCATTACTTTCCTTGTCTACTCCAATGTAAGTCTCATCTGATATCATTGCTTCCATTGGATCGAACAAGCATATCTTTAAGATTAAAAAAGCGACAATGACGTCGTTCTCTGCCGTCGCAGTAGTACCAATTTTTTTCTCACGTGACTCTCATGATCTTTCTCTCTCTCTCTCTCTCTGTATATATATATATATATATACTGACGTTTTTCTTCTAACTTATCAACAACCAGGTATCTTATGCACAAAACCTAGAGTGCGTAGACCATATCAGCAATTCTCAAGGTTGTGTTAGACAATGCGTTAATACACCATCTACTGATACAGTTTATGGCAACCTCCTTATCGAATGTCTAACTTATAATGGAACGGCTTTAGAAGAGTGCTGCGGAATGAATGACGAGTGCAAAATTTCCATGGATGGTGCCGGTACTTGTTTGACAGATCAACTTCCAACTGTTAAGTCAACTTCACAAGATTACCTCACTTGTATCTATCAAGCCAAACTTGATGGTGGCTGTAACTTTGCGGATATGTGTGTGAATGTGTTTACTGGTGGCTTCGGTGTTAGTGGTAGTCCAAATGACTTTGATGTTGGTAGTACCGGAGCTTTAGCTGTTTTGACAAGAACAGCAAATTCCTGTGTTGACATGACTTCATTATATATCAATGCCTGCGATACTGCCGTATGTTGTGGACAATGTCAAGGGCTTATTGCAGATGTTGTATCTGCTGTAACGAACGAACTTCTTTTTCCAACCTACAACTTCAATAATATCACCGAAACTTGCGATACGCAATGCACTGATGTATTATCAGCTAGTCCTTCTGCAGCACCAGCTGTCAGAAAACTGGAAGGAGAATCATCTATTACTGCTACTACTACCAGTGCTGAAGATAATGTCGAAGTTGATCTCTTAGCAACAGAATGTAATGACGGTTTGAAACTAGATATTGTCATTTACAACCAAACTCATGCTGTCGACAACTTCTTCGAATGTCTCGGGAAGAAGGTGGGACAGATCGTAGCAAATGCAGATACAAATGCGATGATTGCGACACAAGGAACTGAAAAGGAGTCTACTAGTAGCAGTAGTAGTATTAGTTCATCGATGATGTTGGTCATGTCTGCGATCGCATCTGTAATTATCAACTATTAGAGAAAAATATAGAAATCGAAAACGAATATCATCTATCCTAATATAATATATAATATAGTATAATATAATATAGTATAATATAATATAATATAATATAATATGATATAATATAATATAGTATGATAATTGTAACATCACACGCATTGTGTGTGTGGACACTATTTTGTAAATATAATAACACATCCATATTTATTTGAAACCTGCTGTTATTACTAATAGTAATATCTTACTTGCTAGCTATTTGAAGTAGCTAGATGAAGCTTATAGTAAGAAGAATCAATCAAGTGTACTGCTAGTTAAGTTAGCCATTCAGGGATTTACTGAAAGTTTTGTGTAGTTGTATTGTTGCTAACTAATATGATGGAAGTAAACTCCTAGCAAAAGATTCAGATGCGTCTATTACTATCACATCATGTATGACATTGAAGAAGAAGAATTTTGTCAATTAACAGCAGACAACAGAAGACACAGTGTGACCGAGGTATGTAGTGCCAATTATCATTACACCATCGTTGACTTGTCATGCTTACTGATTACAGCGCGGACTTTTCAACATTGCTCAATCTTGCCACATGGTACAGTATTGAAGCAGACTCTCTAATCTATTATTTGTATATAACTTATAATTTAGAAGCTGCCCGTCGCTCCTCAACGTCTTAGAAAGACAAGAGAGTCAACAGTCAACCCATCTGCTAATCCATTTGATACCAATACTGGTAGTGAATTTTTGGATTGATTTATACAAGTACAAGTACAAGGAATATTCCTCCTTGTATTGTTGTTATACACAGTGCAGGAGGATCGAAGAAAAAAAACAGTCTTATATAAACTGATACTGACACTTCAGGCGGGTCGACCGTTGACTTTCTAGTCTTTCTTAGACAGTAAGGAGCGACGCGGCAGCTTTTAAATAATAAGTTATATATGATACTGACACTTGCTCTAATAGGAATGATTACACTGCATGTTATCAAAAGCATAAACTAGTTCTTTTTTAAGGTAATTAAGTTTGATTGTTAACAGGTGTTCTGCTCATATCATATGGAAAGGAAGTTGTTGTTGAGTATGTACACTTAGGTGGGTTCAGCTGTAAAAACTGTATCAAAAGATCCAATTTTCCAGTGGAGATGGGAAAATGCACATGTTATGTAATTTTGTAATTTTTGTCTCCCGCCCATCCATCAGTGAGTTTTGATGTCTTTAAGTTTTAAAATTCTTGAATATTCGATATTCGATATTCGACTTTTGACCTTGAACCTTGGAAACATGTATTGAGTAACCTTGGAAACATGTATTGAGTATTATTTGTACAGGTCAGATACTGAATACTTAATAGTCCTACTTCTGGACAAGTATTCCCACTTACTGAATACCTAGCTAACGTTGGACTGTTTACTGCTGTAGGAGAGTAATCTTATCATCGAACGAAGAGACGAAGAAACATCTCGACGCGCAAACCGTAATCAGTACACAGCGATCGGCTTTGCCTTCGTTGATCCGGAGACGAGAGAGGGGAATATTATGGCATATAATTTTCACGTGATCTCTTCTTTGTTGTCTTTCTTCATAATAATAGACCAATTATACTATGGGGTCGGTTTTCTTTTACCGTCATCGTCTCGACGGCATCATTTCTCCCATCATTATTTAAATCATTTTAGTACAAGTAATCTACTAAGTAGTAGAAACGAGAACAGCAACGACGACGAAGAAAATCCCTATAATGAAGGCGTGGAAGTATATGAAATAAAAAGCGCCCCGAAAGTAATACAACATGTTGACTTTTGGGGTACAAAATGGACTAGTAATGATGATGACAATGAAACGACAACAAAAGTCCCATGTGTACCCACTCTGGATACTCGGAGCGGTCCCTTACCTCCCGGAGCGTATATCATGGAAGGAAAGTCAGAATTTGATGCCAAACCTACCTGTCGAATATCAATTGCTGTAAAACGAAATTTAGCTAGTCGTGATACTATGGATGATCCCGATGAAGTTGTTAGGAGGTTACAAGCCTGCGTCGATGCCGGTTTGGACACATTTCAATTGCACGACCAAGAAACAACATCGTTGGATATTATAAGACGTATGAACGAAAACACACCTTCCTATGTCAAAACACATTGGTCGGTCTCTATGAAGGCCCAATCCAAGTTCACCGATTCCACTTATTTATCACCCAAATTGGAAATTCGTCAAAATATCTTGAATTTAGTCGAGCAGACAGGGAGTGACGGGTTAGATAGTTTACAAGTCGATTGTAGCAGTTTGAAGTTGTCTAAACACTACGGGTCGACGTTAGATATGTTTGATTATCTTACCGACTTACAACGTGAAGGATGGATACGGTCAATAGGTATTAGAGGTGTTGGATTGCCAAAGCTTCAACAAGATATTATGACACATTTTGGTGACAGTATTGACTTTCAACAACAAGATGGGAATCTATTATTACCATCCCTCTCGACCGGCTCTTTTACAAGCAAGAATTTCTGTATGGATAATTCCTTGCTGGTGGGTTGCTAACTGATACTTACAGCGATAAAAATTGGCGCAGTAAAAACAAAAGGATAGGTAATAGTTTACGAGACCCCATTCTGTTATTGACCAAAGACAACAAACTTCTTCTGAAAGAGTGGGCCTTACAGCACCAGCGACGCCAAAAAAGATCAGCATCAACTTCAGTGCCAGTGTGGAAATTGTACCAAGAACAAGTCGTGGAGCGACTCAGCTGGATTGCTTTGAAACACGATGTTTCCATGTCCGCAGTTGCCCTACGATGGGTATTGGAATGTAGTGGCGACTACAAAGGAGATAATACAAAGGAAGGGTCAATCATATCTACCAGCGCTGTGGCGGATGTTATCTTTGATTCAAATGAAATGTTTCAAAATCCGGTGTTAGAGTTTCGGCAAGTCTTTCGATTTCAGTTGGACGAAGAAGACAAGGAGTTGTTATCGCTATGTACCGCATACGAGATACCTTCGGGGGAAGAAGATGAATACACAGAAGTTGATTTTGATAATAGGGCGTTATGGCTATAATGACTATATAGTAGAAATAATGAAGTTTATGGTATATCCTCGCTATGCTTGATTATTGATCGATTGAGTGATTTTTTCTCTACATACGGAAGACAAAACGAAGAGCTTACCGACTGACTGAAACTACGAAGGAAATTCTACACTGTTTGTTCCTGGAATTTAATAACGATGGAAATGTATCGAATACAAGATCCTGCTCGTTTAAACATTACAATTGATAATTGAAATATGCATCTGATATCACAAATGGCACGTTCGGAAACGGCCTTCGAATGAACATTCATGAGGAATGACAATTATTTGACGTCGATTCGTTTTCTGGCATTGTAGATCAGTTTTTTCGTCTATTCAAAGCGGAAACAAAAGGTCGTCGCCGGCGTTGGCATCGCATACCGAAGAAGCCGAAATACTCCAATCTTCTTGAAGTATGCTATTATTTCCATTTCCATTACCATCACTATCATTAAGAATATCTAAATTGTCAAATATATTGTACAAGTTATCAAGACTTTTCTCGACCTCTTCTCTCTCCCGTTCCATCATTACTTGAAAATTTTCCTGCATTTGTTTATCTTCCTTTTCGGCCTCTTCCTTTTCACGTTTCAAAATGCATCTCCCATGCCATCCCACATCATAGACGATGGGCTGGAACAACCCTTCATATTCAAAATACTATCGATAGAAGAGATCGATGCCATATCATCTTCGTCCTTCAGATCGTACTTGAGTTGTTCCTTCCATGTTCTTCCTGCGGGTAGTTCAATATCGGGAACTGTTTCTTCTCTGATAAATGTTTGTCGTTTAACCTGATTGGTAGATACAGAGGAGGATGGGTCGTGTTCAGAAAGGACAGCGAGATGCGTTTTGTGTGTGGATGGTCTGGGTATTAATGAGGTAGTCTGTCTTTCGGGGAGGAGAGAATTAAGGTTTTTATTTGATAACTTCTTTCTCGTTGTACTGTTATTTCCTGCTGGAAGAAGATTGGTTGAACGAGGCTTCAACACGTCATTTTGTTGTGGTTTTGATTCCGAAAATCCGCTTCCCTTCTTATTCGAAATATCTCCCAAAGCTCTTCGTCGATTGGAAGACTTTTTACTTGCCGGAGTCTTTGATATGCTTCCCTTGATGCTCTTGAGGTTCACAGTATTATTATTTGTTCCAGTAGGCTTATTAAGCTGGTTCTGATTCTTGTTTCCACGATGAAGAATCAAATTCTCGTTTTGTGGTTGTTGTTGACTCAAGCCGCCATTTCTGTGACCGGTGATACTAACAGGTCGATGAAACATTTTTGTATTAACTATTTTGCTCTTTCTTTGGTCTACTTGTTGGACTTATTTGTGTTTTGGACTTTGCGGCTTTGTTTGTTCAGTTGTTGTTTTTGAAGTTGAATTGACAGGTACAAGTTACAAGTTTAATTGTGTGATGATCGATCGATTGACGATTTCAGGAGTTCATTCAAAAAGAAAACAGTTTTTGGTTGTCGCCAAAAATAACGTTTCGAGGCGTACTCGCTCGTTGTGTTTTGGGGGAGGGGAAGTGTTAATATGTTTTTTACATTTATGAAAATGATGTCCATCATCATCAATATCAAAATATGAAATATAAAATACAGTACACAAATCACAAACTTCATACTTGTTTAATTTGTGGAACTTAAATCTTACCATACAAGAGAACAGTGATAGGTAATACGGTATCATAATAGCAAACAAACAGAGGAAACATGAAACAATGGGGCCCTCTTATAACCATTCTAGCGGTGGTATCTTTCACGTGGATACCTACACCGATGTCTTCCTTTATCTTGCCATGCCATGTAAAACAACATTCACAACTATATGCTGGCAACGACAACAAAAGTAAAAGCAAGCCTACTATTACTGAGGAAGAACTCAAACAAAAACTCACGGAATACCTTGCAAAGCGGAAGGAAGAAAATGCAGATCAAGCCGCCGAAGCAATTAAGGGCACAATCGTGGGAGGTACACGAGGAAACGCTATTCTGGATTTCGTCAGTGGAGCACCTGTGAAGGAAAGAATTATTGAACGCGCACCCGATATCTTTGATTATGACGAACTGTCCAAGTATGGATATTCTAATCTTGCCACACCAATTATGGGATTGGTAGGGGGACGACGGTCTGTCTACGAACTGATGGGTATGGAAGCGCCACCATTATTGGGTCCTCCTCCTAAAAAGAAATTCGAAAAATTAAAATTCGACCGGACCGGTGAAGATGACAAGGCAAGATATACAGGTCTCAAAATGGGACAAGTATTGGACGATAATATCATGGGAGAGGCTCTAGCTCTTGCCAACAAGAAGGCTAAGCAAGGAGACGAAATGCGTCCAAAATTGATGGAGGAAACCTATGTTCAACCTTTTGCAGGTACGTTGCGTTACTCGATAGATATTGTTTTACATTCTGTTTTGAATTAAAAGATCAGGTTTTCTTCTAATCGTTCATTTGCTCACGCACTCACACACTCACTCAAATTCACTCATTGTAACGATTAGACAAGCGCAACGTGGGACCGCAACAAACTCCAGATTGGACAGCCGAGAAATTGGATGAATTTGCAATACAACAAGTAAGTCCTGCCTAAATGCACTGCACTGCACTGCACTGTGCTATATATGCAGATAACGTATTTCATACAGACCTATGTAATTTCTTCTTAAAACAGCTAGTTTATAAGTTCTCGTTCGCTCACTATGCTAATGCAATACACTGATTAATCTTACAGGGTAAATCCCAGGCTTGGGTTCGACGATCGCGATTGGGAGAATTTGTGAAGGATCCATCCGAAACATTAAATTTATCATGGGAGGATAGGTTGTATACCCTGTCAACGGCTTTTCTTGTTGCCTTTGCCTTCGGTCGTGCAACGCCGAAATTTTTAGATATGATTGGTACAGTAGATAATGCTGATGGCTTTACTGATATACTAAAAATTCCTGCCTTGGCCTTAGCATTTGCGAGTTTGGGATCGAGTATTTTTTGTGCGGCTAGGTTGGCCCCCGAACGTAATCGAAATTCTTTTACATGGGCCATAAAAGGACTGTGTGGAGGACCACTCGCCATCCAACAGCTTAGAGAACTCGACCCACTCATAACTAGGGGGGAAGAAGAGGCCGCGACTGCGTATGCGAGACAACAAACGAAAACTCAACCTTTAGATTAGTATTATTCCATCCACACCAAGTTATGTTCTTTTTTCTTCTTCAATGCATTTTGAATTATTGCACGGATCATCTATTATTGTTTAATATAGATAGATTAAAACAATTCAGATAATAATGATCACATCAGTCATAGTCATCCTCGTCTGCAATAATTTTGTCCAGCATACGACTTTCTTTTGTATTTGTAGCATCAGCAATTGCTTTCTTCAACGGAGCATCGTCAGATGAAAACAACGAATTGTCCTTATTATTAGTGTTGTTGTCGATGAAAGCACTACTTCTATATGTTCCAGAATCAGTTTTCCGCCGTCGTTTACTATTGTTGCTGTTGTTGTTGTTGTTTTCGTCCTTACTATTATCCGTCTGATTTATTATTGATGACGATGGATGGGCTGCCGCTCCTCTTTTGTTTACTTGTTTCACTTTCACTTTTTTTACTGCGGGAATGTATTCTCTTAACGAAGAAACACGGGCAGATCCATCTTTATCAATAACGTTTTCATAAGTTTCCTGTAGAAATTCCAACGAAGGATTAGAGGATGATATTAATCTCTTCAAATGTGTCGACGTGATTAAAATTTGTTCGGGAGGTCCCTTCTCTCCTTCTTTATTATTTCTCTGCTGCTGCTGCTGCTGCTGCTGCTGCTGGAAACTACTACTACTATCGTTACCATTGTCCAATCGTATCGCCTTCTCGACTATTGACTTCAGTAAGAGAGCAGCCGTTGTTGAAATCAAATCAAGAGATGGACCATTCAGTCTGGCCATATTTGGCTCTTCTTTGTAGAGGAAATTTTTGATCTTAGATGGGTCGAACACATTCGTCAGTAATTGATCGTTAGTAATAGGTTGTTTCTGTAACAACGTGATATCATTAGAATTATGAGCATCATCATCTTTCGATATTATTTCTTGTTGTTCTTGCTCTTGCTCTTGCTGTTCCGTTTTGGTTAAAAGTTTGTCATCTCTACTGCTACGAGAGGTCGCCATGGTTCAATTCTATCTTCTTCTTTTTCTTCTTCAATATATATCCCAATGTTTACTACACCTTCATCTCTTCACTCTTACTTGTTGCCACCGTAATACTCTTTCGATCTTCTTTATATCTCTTAGAGAGACTTTTGTTTGCGTGATTTTTGAGTCGTGGATTCGAATCTTGTACCGTATCGTTTTCTGTATTCTCGAATTCAGTATGCCGTATTAAATTGCGCCGTGATATATTTTGATTCTGATTCAATCTACAATCTCAAATCAACTGTACTTTGAACTTCGTACTCCAAACTAGCTAGCTCTAGAGTTATTATCTGATATCTGATTAACGAAAACAACGTAGATTTAGATCGTGTTGATTAGCATTACCGGTACAGCTACTACTGTTTATTCTTCTAGTTAGAGGTGAGAGGGCAGGATTCACTTTAATTTTCGAACGGATAGAATAGGCACGAGACTGGATTATATCAATTTATTGAAATAGATTCTTCATTCGATTCCTTCTGATTCATTCATTCCGCACAGAAATAGAAGAAAATATTTATTATTTGATTTTTTGTTTGAGCCGCTGTGATCGAGCAAAGCAAAACATTACTTTAATAGCAAGACGTCGCGATGGAGGAAATTTCTTTATCAGGACATTCATCAGGACATTCATCAGGTCGCAAACCAAGTCGACGGGCGTCACAGTCACCGTCGTATTTTAAGAACGTTGTACCACTCGGTCCGGATATTCCATTGCCATTGTCGTCAACAACAACAACAACAACAACAACGAAAAAGGATGGAGGAACAATAGTAAATTTTCTAAATAACAACAACAACAACAACAACACCCTTGACAATAATGGCGATCAATTAAGCAGCCAAAGCATTTCCGGTACCAACGGTGATACTACCCACGATGGAATAAATAACATTGCCAGCACCGGGGAGACCAGTACCAGTACTAGTATAGTATTTACAAAATTCCCCATGATCAACAAGGGGTTACTCCCATTACTACAAACGTCCGCTCCCGTCATCGTCATCGTAGTAATCGAAAACACCACCGTCGAGGAAAGCGACGGAAAAGATTACCAGAACAACAACAGCATAAAAATGGGATTGAATTTTTAGTCGCGGTATTGTTGTATTGTTACTGTTTGGGTATTTGGTTTTATGATCAGAATGGTAGTACTTGATATATGTTGTCGCTCGAGTTTTATCTTGGTGTACGGTGGTTGCTAGTTTAGCGGCGTGATTTGGTATTCCTATGAACTCAAAAGACAGGGTAAGTACTTCCAATATTAGTTCGCACCAGAATTTATAATAATGTTGTGTCTGTGTATGTTTTTTGATGGAAAACAAACGGAAAATGATGCAGACAAATAATATTCACCTGTGATAGACATATTATTTTTTTCATTCGTTTTGTTCTGTATCGATTAACCCACTCATATTCATATGCTTTACGCTTTCTATCATATCATATCATATTCAATATCAATATTAATATCACAACAATAATTCTGTACTGTACTTTACTGTACTATAGAACGGATCCGCATTTAATCTTTTGGAATTCTGCGGGTCTTTTCGTTCTAATAGGATTTCCAATTTCTATTTACGGTATTGTCATGCATTTGTCAAATTATAATCAGCCCGAAACCCAAAATCACATCGTGCGCATTCTGTGGATGGTACCCATTTACAGCATTCAATCCTGGCTTGGTTTACGTTTTAAGGATTACTCAATTTACTTCGAAACTATCAGAGACTGGTACGAAGCGTATGTCCTCTATTCATTTCTGCAATATCTCATTCAAGTTTTGGGTGGAGAAGAAGCTCTTATATTAATGCTCAAAGATAAGTCACCAACAAGAGGCGTTCATATATGGGGATTGCAATACTGTGTCAAACCTTGGCTCATGGGTCAGCCGGTTCGAAAGTCGTATATGAACAACAAAGGACAAACCATCATCACCAATAGTTCAATCGCCACTAAATCTGGTACAAGTTCTGCGATTTCAGCCGTCGAAACATCCGTAGGACATAATCAACAACACCCTCTAAATCAACCAATTCGTAACAAGCCACTGAAACGAGTGCATTGGACGTCGCCATTTTTTCTCCGTTGCAAGTTTGGTGTCCTCCAATACGTCTTGCTGAAGTTTATATTGACAATTGCTGTTTTATCTTGGAACGAAATGGTCTGTACAAAGAGGGAGTTTTTAGTTACAAGGGAGGATACCTGTACATATCTATTGTGACCAATCTTAGTCAGACTTGGGCAATATATTGTTTCTTATTTTTTTATTTTGCCACTAAGAATGAATTGACACCGATCCGACCTGTTGGAAAGTTCTTATCTGTCAAGTTACTAGTCTTTTTTACCTGGTGGCAGTCACTTTTTATTTCTATCCTCGGTCAAATGAACTTGATTCCTCATTACTATGGAAGTCCTGGTGGCACCAATGGGGAGGACCTTGGTTTGTCAGAACCAGACTGGACCGTTCCCCTCTCCGCTGAAGATGCAACTGCTCTTGATGAACTTGGCGGAAAAGCTTTTTGGTCCTTTCCCACAAGTCATACCGCGTCGACTGGAATTGTTGAATATTCACCTGAAGATGTCGCCAAGGCATTGCAAGACTATTTGATTTGCATTGAAATGTTTGTGTTTGCTATTGTTCATATTTTTGTCTTTCCCCACGACGAATATTCGCCTGAGGCAGTCGAAGCACGCGCAAAAGCTCTGAACCAAATGCCGAATCGAGATTGGAACAAACGATTGGGTCGCAAATGGAAAGAATTTGATAATAAAAGTGCGTGGAGCGGAACGACCAACACGTCTCGAGATTCAGCGGAGATCGAACTTCTGCCAATTAACAATCTACGAGATTATCGTGATAATCAACAGCAGGCGGCGCAATGCTCAAATGATACTAGTCTGACACACACCGGACGAAAGAATTCGTTCGATGATGACGACCTTAGGGTTCATCCAATGGATAACTTGGAGGAAGATGAGTCGGAACAATATCCCTTACTGCTAGAAGAGGATGAAGACGGTAGTTTTGATGATAATACGACGTATTCTGATGATGATGATGATGATAGTGATGAGACTGAAAGCGGTACGAATGCTGATTCTTCACGAGGGGACGAAGAGCAGGGAATACCGTCCAAGAATCCAACAGCAGTGCGAAAAATGAATTTCGTTTCTGCTTTGTTAGACTCAACTATTCCGCAAGACCTACGAGACAATACAGTAGGTATTATCAAGGGAGATTACGTAGTCGAAAGGAAGACCCTGTTGCACCATGCTGCAACTTCTGACAGCTACGATTTGTTCTCCCGTGTGCCCAAACACAAGAATGAAACTCATATATGAATGATTATTTCTTTAAGCTGATATACGTTTTCTCTTTTTATATATACACGAAAAGATTACAACTAATGTTCATTTTAATCCGGTTGTACAGTTACCTGTCCCACCAACTAAACTGTTGTCAAATCAATTGCCTCTTAGCATAGCATGCATGACATATAATATATCATGATCTGAGAAGATGATGTATATGTTGGACAGAATCATACACCTTCAAAACTGGGTCTTCTATTGTAGTTTGTACATGTGTTTCATGCAACTGAGTCTAAAAGCATTAGTGGCTTCATATTTGATCTTTGATAGCTGGTATTTTCATTATTTGTTGTGTGTTTCTTCCTCTGTTTTCTCTCACACCTCTATTTGAAGTTCCACATCAGACACATGGAATTGCATGAAAGTATAATATGCTTTAGATTCACAAATATTCTTCTAGCAATGAGATCTGGTTGTATCTTAAGTAACACATAGTTTGGCAGCCAAATGTTGAAAAATCTACTACTACACTACATCAATCACATTCAAAATCTGACTGTGAACAAACAATAGATACAATATGTGAAAATAATTAGGTCTGTCAAAAAAAATAGTTCCATCACCATGATTATAATGATGGAAAAATCTAACTACTCATTGTATAATTTCCGGTTCTTACTATGCACCATAATATATATAAAATCCAAACTTGATGTTTAGCAACAATATAAAAGATAGACACACTACTAACTACTACACTACTACAAAAGAAATGGAGATGCAAAGATAGAAGAAATACATGGCAAATAATAGTCAAATAGCCAAATGTATAACATATAGACTGATGATATAGATTGTTGTCTCATATCAATATAATAAGAGTTGGTTTAGATAATTTTGTCATATAGAAACTGTAAATGCTGGGTCTCATTATCATCAACCATGTGTTTTTTGTGTGAAAATTGACATTGTCATGTTGCGTCTTCTAGGGAATGAATTTTGGCTATCCAACAACAAAGCTATTGCTGTGGTGTTACACCATGTGTAATATCAATACAAGCTAGTAGATTGCGTATATATTATAGTGTGTATCAGATGCAGTGTGCAAATAGAGGCAGTCGAATGCCTACACACTGAATATTGAATCAAAATGGAATAGAGAACACATCACCAACGATTGAGTCATTGCTATGCTTGGCAGCAGAGAAAAATCAGTAGCAACAACGGTGACTAAGTAGTACACAACGAACAACAGCAACTGTACAGTAGCAACAACAAACAATAATTGAGACATAAGCAGCTTTGCATTGATTTTTTAGTATCCTGTGTTTGTCTACTGGCCGTTATTTTTAACCGGTGCAAGCCGTTTCATAAACAAGATTCTATTCGTTACACTCGATACCGGAAACACTTAAATTGACACTTTGCTTGGTAACTACATATGAATAAAGAAAGTAATCACCAATCACAATACCAGCAACTAGCTAGCTAGTAAGAGTCAATAGTATTTCACAGAGAGTACAGCAGAATGTTCTTGAAACGTAACAAGTCAGACAAAATACACCGAAATGCCTTCGATGGTGTCGGAACTGAAGCCGTTGCAAATGCTCAAGAAGAAGTGAATGCCAATTCTTTCAATTATCCATCCAGTGGATTTATTTCTCGTATTGAGCACACATTATTATATACTATGATACGTGAAGCAGATATATTCCCCGCCGACACGGTCATTCAGACGATTGATGAGGAAAATTATTCTACATATCTTTACGTTCGTCCCAAACCAGGCACAAACATTTCCGAATATGAAGTTTCATATGCACAATTGACAGCAATACTTGCACTTGCTGCAGAAGAATGGCCATATGATTCAGAAATACCGCCAGTTCTTTGTCAGAAAATAACTCAATGTGTTTTGCGATATGCCAATGAACACGATCTAGATCGGAAAACAGAGACGGACGACTTACTACAACCTCTGTATAAATATGCATGCCGACGAGAAGCCAAACAATCGAAGAAGATGTTAAAGTGGATAATACCGGCATTGGGGGCCTCCATTATTGTTGGCAATCCACTTCCAGCATATGCTGCACTTGTAGGTGCCAACTTAGCTCAATCTAGAGATATCGAAAAAGGTAATAGCAGTAATCATAATACAGATCGTATGATGAGTACGGGAGAACGGGCAGCTAACGTCGAACATACTTCATTACTAGACGAAGATGGATATGATGATTTATCAATATAAATGTTTACAAAAAAGTTCTACTATAATTACAAGGTTAAGTCAAAATTAAGCGAGATAGCCATCAAAGGACACAATGGATACAATGGATACTATGGTGACGAATATATTTGGAATTTTATGTATTTTCATGTATCGTTCAGCTGGTTGGTAATACCTTGTGAAGTTATTCTAAAGAGCATGCACTAAGGCACAACTCTGGAATTCTTCATATGTTTCGCAGACGATTATTGGCATGTAGCTAATAAATTAATGATCGGTATTTTAGTTGTATATATGTGTGGAAGTGATTTTGGACGATTTCACATCAATAATCGGTAGATTTTATAACAACGAAATGCTTTGAATACACCACCTCTACTCTAATACATAATAACAAGGATGCATGATTCAACTATAAACAAACGATAATGCTGCTGTTAGAAACTGTAGTATCGGTATGCAATAAATAATTGATTGACAAATCTTCGTACAATTATTATCGCATAATTTATCTTTGATAGTTCTGATTGTTGAGCTCTGTTCAATATAACATGCATCGCAGGTAAATTAAAAAAAAAAAGTTAAAGTTTATTATTTATTTCATTGTTTTCCACGTCCACAGTCCCAAGAAGGAACCCAGTATTACACATAGAATATCGATTCCTAAAATTGGAATTCCTTGGAATTGTGCCGTCAATGATGCACCTGGAAAATCCATATTTACTTTAATTAATGTAATTAATGCATCAGAAAACCCTTTCCCAAAAAGAACAAGACTAACCGCCAACAATGGGAATTTCAATGGATATTTACTTTCATTTTTTAATTTTTCTAACATTCTATTATTATTATTATTGGATTCTTGTAGTTGTGGATCAAACCATGACTGTGACATCCCATCTGGTGGACATTTTATTTTATTTTCGATTATATTCGGAACAAGTTCTACTCGAATTGAATCCACTTCTTTACGTTTATAACCAAGTTCTTCAATCATAATCTGTTTCATATTTTGTGTTATCATAAAGACTTGTTTGGCTTCATTATTATCATTATCATTGTTATTATTATTATTTCCTTCATTTGATGGCATGTTGTCTTGAACATTATCATCATCAGTAGACGAAGAAACTAATGCAGGCATAGGCATTAAGGACTTTGTGCTGTCAAAATCTTCGTCTTGTCCATTATTATTCTCCCCATTGTCAACTCTTTCCTGGACGGTTATACCGTCATCGTCATCGTTGTCGTCAACTTTGTTGCTGTCGTCACCACCTTCTGCTGATGCCAAAAGAGTGAGGAGGGGGGATTTTCCTATTGGTGATGGCGTACGTGACGTTTCTCCTAGCAACAGATTCAGATGATGATGTTTTTGTTTTGTCGAGTATGACGGCGACGGCAACGGCGACGAAGTCCAACAAAATGCACTACAAGAAAACACCGAAAGCAATATCACTACAGGTAATACTGTTAGTACTACTAGTGCTTGTGGTAGGAGCGATCTTTTGATTGTCATGATTGCTAATGCTAGTAGCTAGCTAGCTAGATAGTCCGTCTGTTTATTGTAATAGTGAATAATAGTAGATCAGCTTCAGCTACAGAGAGAGTAACGTTAGGCGGCTACGGTACGGTAAGTAGCTAAAATCTCTTAAGATACGCGTACGTACGTATGTACATACTGTGCGGTGCAGAAAGAAGATTTCAAATCTTTGCATGCTTTCCGTTGGGCTTAAATGATGATGTGTGCATTCGTACCTTTTCGATAAAATTCGATGTAGATTCTGTCACAACCAACCAACCAGCAACCTCACACTCATTATTTTACTACGGTATGCTTTCTCTTGAACGGTACAGCAAGTCGCGGTATTAGCGAAAGAAGAGTCGGTTCTGATGAAACAAACGATAAGATTTGCGAATGGAAGGAAGACGACGATAGCCTTGCATGCGATTTCAGGCAAGCGACACTTACTTCTTGCTTGGACGAAGCAACAACAGTAAACCTGCCCACCTGAACAGCAACCACATTATAACTGTACCCCCAAAAATGTATTCTCTTTTAACAAATACAATTTGCATAGTATTCTTGCTAAGGCTGATTCCGACGACGGCCAAACACCATGTGAGAAATGTAGAGACAAATAATAACGATTCCAACGATGATAGAAGGATGCTACAAACACAAACAAATAATGGCAATGATAACGTTCGAGATTGCAACGAGGAATTTTCCTTTGTGACTATCGATGAGATCAGGTCTATCTTCAATTTTCTGATGGAAGCTATTACTCCGGTTGATGAAACATCATCATCATCATCATTACCATCACCACCATCATCGTCGCCGACGCAGAGACAACAAGTGGTAGTAAATCCTATCTTGAATTATGATGTTACAGTAAGCAAGGTTTGTTTGAAGTGTTCACAGATTGGACTTGAAGACTTCCCTGAAACAACAGAGGAGATCTTACTGAACACTTCACCTTATGGATTTCCATCGTACTGCTCAGAAGATAAATATGGATGGAACGCAACTCATAGCGCATTGATATTTTCACCTGTTGATAGTGAAACAGGACAGATTTTAACAGGTGAACTTCGAGGATTCATATCAGGCCATGATACAGCTATCGATGTTGATACCGCTCCAACAGATCTATGGCCGTTTGAAAATGTTACTTCGATTTTATTAAGCAGTACACCTCTACTGACCGATTCGGAGAAAGTTTTATTATTTCAGTCGTTTATATCATCATTGGTGGCTGCCTCTGGTGGTGCAGTTGCGATCATGCCAGATTATATTGGATACGGTGAATCGAAAGATTATGATCGTGCATACCTTGCACCTACAGTATACGAACAATCAGCAGCAGTGATCTATGTGGCTGCAAAACGTTACGTGTCTCAAATAAGTAACGGATGTACAATCCTAATAGATGAAGCAACTATTGTCGGGTATGGTGAGGGAGGATATTTTGCTATCCGTGGTGCATTAGCACTGGAACAAAATGGTGTTACTGTATTATCGTCACGACCGGGTGGTACTCCTTTGGAATTAGACACACAACTTGGTTTTGTATTAAACTTAGACGAAGCAAAGTCATCATCATCGGCAGCCCCGCAACTTCTACTTGCATTTTTTGCTTATTCATATTCAAATAACTTTCCATTCCTATCAAATTCGAATAATACCGAGCAAGTTGCGTTGCATTCCTCGTGGATGAGTCAAACCGATTCACAAAGGAATATTGTCGATTGGTTTGATTCATCCGAGACACTACCCACAACAGATATACTATCATTGCTACCAACCAACAGCATACAAGAGATATTAAACGCAGCGTTAGTGGACCTTTACAAAGAATCGATTTATGAAGGATATCCGAATGCATGCGCAGAAGGGATATTTGTAACAGATTCAACCAGAGTACTTTGCGATGCTATTTTAGGTTCAGGTTTATGGAATATCTTATATAATGAGATCAATTTTCCAGTTTCTATATGTCATAGTCCACAAGATGATATATTCGGCTTTGATAACATCCCAGACCCAACAGCACTTCCACCAAATATCAAATTTTATAACAGTAATATGGAAATTTTGAATCCTCGGGGTGGTCACTACAAATCAATGTTCTTCTGTGCGTTAGATTCTATCACATATATCGCATCACAAAATCCTGATGGACAAAATTCTCCTATCTTACGGGCACCCCTTTCAAATCTTCCCGATCAGTGTGGTGGATCAGCAATAACAACTGATGATAATATACCAGTACTACTTACTGAAAGTCCAACATCGTCGTCGGCGCCACTATCCGATTTTCCTAGCATTAGTAGTAGTAGTAGCAGTGATTGTAGCCGTTTACATGAAGGTTGTGATGATACCATGCAACGATGCTGTGCCAATCTCTCTTGCAAATCTCGACCATCTGCAAATGGTATGCGTGTTAATATATGTTCATCAATAAGCAGCAGAAGTAGTAACAGGGTAAGTATTGCCGGTGATGGTGTTGGTGGGTCAAATAACAGGGTAAGTATTGCCGGCGACGGTGCTGGTGGGTCAAATCGAGGTAATCAATCATTCTGAAAAAAATGAAGCAAGACTCAGGTTTATTTCTCAAAATTTTATCGGTGCTATCTATTCATTATCTAATGGATATGGTAAACAAACAGTGTAGAATATCTGGCAACTTATTACTACTAGCTTCGTACTTCTACGATTGTACTACCATTCTATTTGATATAATTATCTAACGCATGAGCCCGTAGCATACAACGTAAGAATATAATCTATCAACTTATAAAAATAAATCTCTGTAGGGATATTATAATTGCATGTATGTATAAATTGAAATAGTTGCACATTTAAAATCCACCTTCTATTTATGTAACTATTATACTGATGGTTTCGTTTCGTTTATACTATATTATTATTTACTACGAATTTATCATTCTATCTTGTTCTCTCTTTTCATTTTGACACACATTTTACATGTACTCGATTCGTGCTCAATATCATTATAGTAATTGAACAATGTACTTCTAATCAATTGATCTCTGCGGTATAGTTGCATCGTTCTTCTACACGCGCCTCATATATGGTGGGACTCTTGTTGTTCTTGTGTTGCCTCGGTTTGGGGCAGCACCTCCTGCACCGCCTCTACCGCTAGAAAGTCGAGTTCTTCCTTCTCTTGGTTCTGCAGAACAACGAAAGTTTAAGCCCGAACTAGTAGCACGACTTCTGCATATAAGACCTGGACGACAGCTACATGCATCTGCATCTGTTGGGTCGCACACCTTACCGGAACAATCTTCAACTGGTTCAACTGGTTCAACTGGTTCAACCGGTTCCACTGGTTCCACTGGTTCATCAGATGATGGGAGATCTACAGAAGCAGTCGGAGCAATAGTATCGACAATTGGTACAAAATTCGGTGTTTCGGTTGGCTCAGTAGAATCAGTAGAATCAGTAGAATCTGTGGGAGCTGGAGCAGGAATTGTAGTAGCGTCAGTGGGAGATATGACTATAGTGTTAACAGGACTAGCTGTGGGAGTTGTAACAGGAATAACGTCTGTGGTGGGAACGGCTATAGTATTAACAGGGCTAGCTGTGGGAGCTGCAACAGGACTAACATCTGTGGTGGGAAATGTGGCTGAAATACAAGACCAACCGGTTGTAGCACATATATCATCCTGTCCTGCACAACGACATTGTGTAGCACCACCATCGATGAAACAAGCTTTTTCAATTGCATCGGCGGGAATAAATTCACAACAATTCTCACCATCAACGATGGCACTTGCAACAGGACACTTCACCTGACTCTGAGCATTCACTATATTCACGTCGACAACAGCAACTGATGCCAAAAGAGAGAACAGAAATGTGGTAGAAGGAAGCTTCATTTTGGATCTATTCGTTGCGATAGATAGATATGTAGTGATAGTACTGCAGTAGTGTGCTTAATCTTGTAAAGGGGATTACTAACTTGTCTTGATTTGGTGGCTTACGATGATGATAGTAATATGACTGAAGGCAATTCTTTCTAAACTTTAGATACACTTTTTACCGTGCTAGTAGCTATGTCAGAAATCGGAATATCTTAACTTCACAAATTCGTCAAACAATCAAACGAAAATTCTTGAACAGACACGAATGAAGCCACTATCGGTATGAAGCCAAGTGAAGCAAGAGATTTTGTCGAAGAACGAACAATAAATCGGCGGCTTATATAAAAAATTGTATGTGACCGCCTGGCATACTTAACTGTAATTCCTGCTTTTAAATACAATACCGTAATAAAGTAAGCGAAATAAGTGGGGGAGATGGTTTTTCGATTTATTTTTGTGCCTTTGCTGTACAAGTAAATAAAGTGCACAGGCTCATCAAGTAATACCAAGAATAAATATAATATGGTGGTGGTTATTAAGATCATCAGCAGTAGCAAGGAGAAAACTGCTACAACAACTAAACACACATCATGTTGGCTGGTGAAGGCATATATTTATTTTCTTCACACTCATCATATAATATCATTACAGAGAGTTGTTGATGTTACACTGGAGAAAAGATTGTGTTCGGAAATATTTACTCATCGAAGAAGATACTACACTAAGAAATCAAAATTGCTTCTATTATACTTCAATTAATTGTGACACGATAGCTGATGATGATGGTGCGTGTATGTATGTATGTGTATGTGTATGTGTATGTGTGTGTGTGTTACTAAGAGTAAGTAAGGAAAAGTATTACAGAACTCAGAGAAGAAAACACTCTTACAATATTATACCCGCTGCATTCAAAGCGTCTTTCACCCATTGTGGAATCTCCCCATTCTCATTTTGACTTGAGAAGTGTTTCCCAATAAATTCCTTAACAAATTCTGGGAATTCTTTTTCTAATATCGACTTTCTCATGCGATTGACTAGACCCATCATATAGGTGACATTGTGTTGCGTAATTAGTTGGGCTGCAACAGAATTGTTCGCCTTCAGTAATGCGTGTAATCTTCCTCTTGACACTCCACGAGAGCAAGCCTCACATGGACAATTACTATCAATAGGAATTCCGCTGTTTCCGATAGAATTGCCAGGGGCGAACTCATGTCGCTTCAATTTAATTTGTCCCTCGTCCACCAACGCTACCCCGAATCGAGCTGTACGTGTAGGATAAACACAATCATACATATCCACTCCAAGTGCTGTACATACAACCAAATCAAGGGGATATCCAACTCCCATAAGATATCGCGGTCGATCATCCGGCAGGTTTTTACATGCATGATCAACGACTTTCCAAAAATCTTCCTTCGACTCGCCACCAGCTAATCCACCAATTGCAAAACCTGGGATCCTTCCTTTTTTATCTTTATCATTTTCATTGTTTGTGTTGCCTATTAGGTCTCGATGTTTAAACCCCGCTAAGCACAATTCACGCAGTCCTCCCTTAGAAACATCCAAGTGTCCTTGCATAATAGGAAACAAATTTTGTTGCTTGGGTGCTCGATGAGCCTGTACGCATCGATCGTACCATCGTAGTGTCCGAAATACAGCGATTCTAAATCTTTCATCGTCGGACAATACAGAAGAAACAACATCATCAAGTTGCATAATAATGTCAGCACCGATGTCGTTTTGGCATCGAATGGAATCTTCTGGTCGTAACAACATATGTTTTCCAGTGTATGGCGATTGGAAGAGGACACCATTTTCGGTTACTACGGACAACGAAGCCAGTGACACCATCTGAAATCCACCCGAATCCGTAAGTAAATTATACAGTCTTTTGGGGGTTTTGGATCTATTATTTGCAATTGTATTGTCCTTATCTTTATCATTCACTTCTCTATCAACAGAGTCACATTCGTTACTGATATTATTATTATTATTATTATTATTATTATTTTGATCATTGTTATTCTCATTAGTTGTCGTTGCCGTATTACCACCCATAAAGTTATGCAATCCACCGAAGACACTATCGATCAATTCTGTCCCCGGTTGAATCTCCAAATGATAGGTATTAGCAAGAATCAAAGGGCAGTTCATAGCAGCAATTTCATCAGGAAGAACACCTTTGAGCGTTCCTTTGGTCCCAACCGGCATGAACCTTGGCGTAGGAACTGGAGGCCCACCGTTTGGGAAATGCAATGTACCACAACGTGCTCGTCCATCTACTCCGTTGGTCTGAAAACAAAGGGCTGGGTAGTCCTCGTCAAACACAGGTGCTTCATCCAATGGAGCGATGCGTAAATGTTTTTGTTGATTATATGGTGCATGCTTTCGCCAGGATGCCGCACCGTCGATTTGGAAATCGACTGTCTTCAATTCTATTGGCAACTCAATGAATTCCGGTTTGACTGGCTCTGGGGCGTATGAATGTTCATGTTCGTGTTCCCCTTCTGGTTGTTCTTTTCTCTTCATGGTATGGTACTTGTAGTCTAGCTTTGTGAGATTTCAGTTCACTTTCATTACTTCGCTCTCTTGGGAAATGTGAAAAGTGACAAAAGTGATGGCCGAGATGAGTGAATATTGAATATTTTAAATAAAATTATGATCTGTAAAAAATTTAGAGATTTTCGTCAGGGACGGAGAGTCTGTCCGTCTCCAACATAAAATAATTATTTAACAAAAAAAAGCATATCAATTGAAGAATAAGAATATTATAATCATTACTACCTATACTCCTGTTTTCTATTGTGTCTCTCAAAACTATGCAATCTCGTAACTACTGGTAATGTCATATCGATTTGATTTCTAGGTAGTACTTGTTTGCAGGGCTACACGCAGTAGTTAGTAGGACTATATTTAATTTATTTGACCAGGTAAACAAAATAGATTTCATTTTACATTATTTATATACAAATGATATAATGCTACAGTTCATACTCGTTATCGATTATTCTACTTCTACTATATCCTTGGCTGCCGTTCGTTGTTCGAAAATTGCATGAGTTCGTAACCTGCGGATGAACGGTTGCCTTCTTACCAGATGTGACGTTGTTTGTGATAAAAGAGGTGCCGACATTGATACAACTGAACAACTTGCTACGGATTGTTCCTCGGCAATAGGTTTCATACTATATGCAAGCCAATGTTTTTCTTCTTCTTCTGATAGCGATGCCAGTGACGATTTCCGAAGTGCGCTATTATCCATACTCACAGAATCACTTTTCCGCAATTTGGTTTGTACCCCAGGTCCAGTAGTGGAGGAACTTCGACAACAATTAAATTTCGAGAAAAAACCACCACTACCGCCACCACCACTACGCCGCCGTTGTTTTTTTTGTTTCTGCTGCTGATTAATTGCTGCAGTTTTAATATCGCTACTGAATCCTTCAGTGATCGACCGATTATGATTCATGTTGTTGGCTACTTTTGAGGATAATTGTGAGGTCTTCCGTTGAAGGGAAGGGTTCATTCTAGAGTTAAAGGAGTTAGGGCCGATGCTACTGTGAAGTGAGCTTGTAGATTGAGAGGAGGATTGATTACTGGGTGGTATTGGTGTACCGGTTGTATTATTGGCGGATCCAAAAGGGGGCGAAAAGGTTATAAATTGCATAGCATGATGATGATTAAGAATACCCTCTGGAAAATAAGCTCGATCTTGTGCACGTTTACTCAGTAACAGGGGCGCATCCTCATTTTTTGGTGGTCTTGGCCGATACTGTTCTTTGTCATCGCTGGTATCATTGTTGTCTTTGCTGATCACACCGATATGAGTCAAATGCCGAATAGCACTGCCAGCAAAGGCGATAGTGACTTTGGCTGTCATAGCCCACGGTTTCGCAACTAGTATCTCATGTGGTTGAACATCGTACTTAACTAATCGGATGATGTTGATTAACTGGGTGAAACGATTCCCTCTAATCTGGAATAGACCATCATAGGCCTGCTTCCACTTGTCAGGGAGTTTATGCTGTAATACATAAACTAAATCTCGAATATTGTCGATAGCTCGATCAACCCATATTTGCATCAATTCATAGCTTTGCTTAGTAGGATCGATCAAAAGAATCATTACCGGAATTCGAGTGTGTTGACCTCCCATAATTTGAAATCGATCAAGGCCTAAAGATGATTGTAAATTATCAAATTCGAATATTTCCACTACATCGTTCTGTGCAACCCAAATGCTAGCACTTCCAGCATTAGCATTAGCATCATTCGATATATTTCCGTTTCCTGATTCCCCTGCCCTATTCTTGTCATTATTTATCCCCCTATTCTCTTCAATATCATTACCATTGCCATGGCCGGATGATGATGACCAAAGAATTTGTTCCGGTGGAAAATTAGATAATTCGTATGCCTGTTTCCAAGGCTTCAATAATGATTTCGGATCAAAAATTTGTCCTGGAATATTATGTGAAGATGAACCTCTGTGTGTCCCACCACTTACTCCACTTAGATCACTCATGCTGTCTCTAGACAACGCAACAGATGAGGGCACGTATACGCTACTAGGACCCGCTCCAGAATTGGCGGCACTGACACTGGACGTGCTATGCTGATCGTCGAACATCATGTTGTTGTTGTTGTTGTGATTGCCATTATTAATCCTTGTCCCTGTTTGAGCCTTATAAGCAACTCGAAGGTCTCCCTGGTTAATATTTTTATTCTTTTGGATTTTATGATGGGTTACCCCATATTGACGAGGAGGCCTCGAAGTAGTTCGTGGTGGTTTTTGTTGCTGTTGTTGTCTACTTTGACTGCCTCTGGCAGGTCCAGAAGATATACCTGTTTGGAACTGAGATGGAGGCATACTTGCTGCAACAAAGACACCAGAACTAATAGGATATCTGTTTCATAGGAATCGAAAGTTGATCTCGTCTTATAGTATAGATGTATGTAGTAGTAAAATTTTACCGGTATACTCCAATCAATTGTATTGGCTATTGGCTATTGGCTGTTGTTATGATGGAACAACTGTAACCTCGCACAAAAGTTGTGCTGATGAAAGTAATGTCGGAGAGTGCGTTATGCACACAAACCAATGAGCCCCGCCATAAATTTTAACACGAATAAATATAACATGTATTAATTGATCATAAAATAAAAAATATGGCAATAATGTTCAATGTATGTGACATACGGATACCGTTATTTGACCAGTAAATTAAAAATTTATTTTTAATACATAGTAATTAGCTCAAAAGCACTTGTTGGAAAAAAATAATAAATAAATAATATAATCATCAAACAAAAAAGAAATTTGCATCAATTGTAACTATGATCTTGCATCAAAAGCAAAATTGGAACATCTTTGCTTCCACTCTTAGGTATATTTGAGAAATTGATTGTATTCAAATGACCTATGTATTGATTGATATTATGTGTCAGTTTCTAGAGAAATTGTAACAATATAATAATTAGTCGACTTAAATATCAAAATTTAATTATTTTTACTATGCTCATTGCGAGGTAGAAATCATTTAATCAATTTAATCTGCAAACTTAAAAAAGAAGACAGGAAGATTGGTGGGTCAATTATGTTCTTTAATAGAATGGATATGGTAGCCTGTATACGGTTGCTGAATATTAGTATTCTGCAAAAGCTACATCGAGGTGCGACGCTTTGCATATGCTGGTTCGATATCATAACCTCGACTTGGTGGCTGTTGACTCGGTGGCTGTTGACTTGATGATTGTTCCTTTTGGTAATCATCGTAAGAACGCTTCTTGGGCTCACTTCCTGGACTTTCTGCTTCCTCTTTGTAGGAGGCTTGGACTTGTGGATTGTCACGAATAGCTCGAAAGTCCTTCTGCATGTTATTCGGTCCCGGTCGGCCACCACCCTCATATTCTGAGGTTTCGCTCTTCTCATATGTATTCGACGAAGTACTCTGACGACCATTAGTAGGAGCAACTCGGCTGTCTCTATCTTGATTGCGATCTGAGAAACGCATATCGCGATTGTCGGGACCTCTGGTAGGCATACGGCCACTACTTCTATTGTCTACCATTGAACCACCACGTCGGTCATCCGAATGGTATGAGGAGGAGGGTCGGTCACCAGGTCGGTTCATGGATGACCTTACATCACGATCGTCCACTCTTCGATGATCTGCGCCTCCATCTCCTCTCATATTCCCATCATAATCTCGGTTTGGCCTAATGCTATTTCGTCCATCCCAATTTCGAGTATTGCCACGTCGATCGTCGAACTCTGGTTGTCGTTCGCCACGCCGGTCACTATCATTCCCAATCGCAGATCTGCGATCAGTATATTCCCTTTGGTTTACTCGAGGACGATCATGTTTGTTATAGTCACCCGAATTCAAATTGTCGGGACGGTTGTCAGGACGGTCACCTCGATAGACTCTACTAGTGCTATGCCCCTCGTGATCGCTGTATCCACTTCGACGTTGATTGTCCCTTGGTCCTCCTCTCCAATCGTCTTCATACCGCTGATCTTGAATGCGCGATTCACTAGTACGGCCGCTGTGGCTGTTCATAGGACGATCACGATCATGCATTCGATCATCTCCCGATGGTCTTCCGGAATTCGAGACGCGTTCAGGCATTCGATCATCTCTAGAGTGTCTATTGTAAGGAGGAAATCTCCTATTTTCTTGATGGCCAGAAGATTCGTTATAATCATTTCGACGCACAAAAGGCTCCATTGTTGAATCTCGTCGTTTGTCATCCGGTGGATTGTGGGGAGGAACTGGATCACCATCTCGAATGAAGGTTCCGGGAGGTCCTTGTCCCGGTCGAGCGGGTCTAAAACGAGGCCGAACTGTTTGCACCACATCAGGAAATTTGTTTGCTGTAGTTTCTTCTTCCTTGAAACGTGTGTAACCCTCAAGGTCAAATCGGATTCTTCCGTTATTCTTTTTGACCACTTCGATTAATGCTGACTTGTCGATGTGGATCCGTCCCTTATTTGGTTGCGGTGTCTCGTGGATGTCCATGTACTTGAGCATAGCTCTAACTCGCAATCTCATTCCATCGTCATTCATCCGGGCTCCCCGAGAGCGAGTCTTTCCATAGCCAGTAACAATAGAAATACTCTGAACAGCCTCCAACTTTGGTGTATTGATTAAGTATGGGACAAGGCACTCTTCGAACCACCAGCCTAGAGCAATCTCGCCTCCACCGAGAGACAAGAAATGCAAATCAAGCTCCAACCACTGCGTTCCAAGTCGAGAGACTCGGGCGTAGAAACCCTTTTCGACTCCTTCTTTGAAAAGTTTTCTTCCAAGTTCCACTTGAGAACAAACAGCATCAAGAACTGCATTGTAAGTGACCACATCCCGGTTAACCCGAACTTCGTCCATTTCTTTAAATAGCTCGAATCCCTTCTTCCAAAGATTACAGCGTGCACAGGCGCTAATTGCACTATTGTAAATATGCACGTTCGGCGCAACGTCTTCGATCTTCATCCTATCCATAAGTTGAAATCCGATATCAGCCCTACAAGACTTTTCCATACAAGACATAGCAGCACCAAAAATAATAACATTTTTTCTGATTCCCATTTCGGTCATTTCATCTAGATACTCCAGGCACTGGCGGTACTGCAAACCCTTTTCGCAAGCACTGATCGCACTACCATAGCTGACAACCGTAACGGGCATGTTCTTTGATTTCATTTCATCAAAAAGATCAAGAGCTCGTTCCCATTGTAATCCTTTTTCAAGAGCGGTCCTGTGTTGAAAAGTGTGATAAGAGAAATGCATAATTGAAAGCAGAAAAGTAATAGAAAAAAATATCCATTAAGCGCATTATACAAGGATAGAGAATAGCGATATCAAAAAAGTGAAGAGACCGAATAACAAATCATCGACACACAAAAAATTGAATAAAACGCACATTGTGGCATTATATGTAACAATGCTTGGTTTTCCACCCGAAGATTCGATCTCCCGAAATAACTCTAATGCCTTGTGCCACATTTGACCCTTGGAAAGTGCTGAGATGGCAGCACTGTACGCGATGACGTTCGCCCCATGACCTGCAGCTTTCATTTCCTCGAGGACTTCAAGTGCCAATTTCCATTGTTGGCCCTTTTCGGCAGCACTGATCAAAGCAGAGTAAGTAACGACTGTAGGTCGGACACCCTCCCGTTTCATCTGTTCAAATATTTCAAGTGCCTTATGAGGTACCAGTCCCTTTTCACATGCACTTATGGCAGCATTGTAGGCAATAGCAGTCTGACCTGCGCCCTCCTTTTTCTGTTTTCGAGATAATGGAAGAAGCCAAAGCAGAAACAATCAGATTGATATTGAAAAAAAAGGAAGATTGACACAATTAAGCAAAGCGCACATAAAAGTCACCAATGAAGTCACATTATATCACCAATAAATAAAGTTGCATTGCATTTACAACTATTATCAGAGAATTTCGTACCATTTGATCGAGCAAATCTAAAGCCATCCTCCATTGTCCGCATTTTTCACAAGCTGATATGGCAGAAGAAAAACTGTGGTGGCGAAGGGGGAAAAAATCAATTTGCGATGAAAGGGAGATTTATTTTAGAACAGAGAGAGATGCAAACCGCTAAATAAAAAGTATTGAAACCAAGTCAAGTTAAATCAAAAACCAAAACACACAAAAACAAAATTGACCCATTTTTGCATTATTAAATATACGTACGTGACTTCGTTTTTTGATACCTTCTTTTCTTTCATTTCATCTAACAATCTTAATGCCTTGTTATAATCCCGGACCTTTTCGCAGGCACTAATCATAGAATTATAGTGAAAGGTATTTTTTTCGATACCAATATAATCAATCCAATCCCATACACCATTGGCTATACGTAAGTTCCGTCGACGAGCTAAATTTGATATGATTGCCGTAACAGCCTTACCGGAATTGAATACCGTCATATGACCTTCTCGTGTATTATCAAGTTCTCTAAATACGTCACACCCTGGACGTACTAAACGATCAACTAATGCTTGTATGTCAAGGCCCATGATGATTTGTTGTCCCCCACCACCACGACCACCTGGTCCACCCCGATCTTCTCGGTCACCACCGTAAAAAGATGATCGTCCTCCTCGATGATCTCCACCTCTACCACTACCACGACCCCCCCGACCATCATCACGAAATGAATCACGATGTTGATAACGATCACTACCAGAATCACGTCCTCCTCGTCCACGGCCGCCAAGATAACCACTTCTTCCTCCTCCTCCTCTTCCTCTACCACCCCCATTGTTGTAATACGAGCCACGACCACCACCACCACCATCATAATTGCGACGATAGCTGTCGCCGCCTCGACCACTGTCATAACCACGTCCACGTCCACGACCACGACCACTGTCATAACCACGTCCGCCGGAATTATTATTATTTCCAGCACTCATACGAGGAGGTTCTCTTCCTCCTCCTACATCACCACCCTCCTGTTGCTGCTGCTCAGATTTTTTGATATCTTGATAGCTTCCACTACGAGGATCATTATTGTTATTGTTGTTGCTGTTGCTGTTATTGTCACGAGGAGGAGGAATAGCACCACCATCAACACTACTGCCATTATTATTATCATTATTATTACTATTGTTGTTGCTATTTGTTCCTGTTCCTCCATCACCACTGCTGCTGCTACCGTTGGTGCTACCGTTGGTAGTATTATCATGATTACTTGTTTCCCTTTCCCGTTGATCAGCCCGTTCCCGATACCCACGTTTAAAGTGATCTAATGGTTGTGGTGCTAAGTTCTGTGGAGCATCTTCGGCTCCTGGAACGAAATTTTCACCATGATCAGGAGGTTTCTGCTGCTGCTGCTGGTTGTTGTTGTTGTTATTATTATTTGGTTGGTCATTATCATAACTCCTACTAGAGTTGTTTTCGTGACTTTTTAGATATTGTGTTTTTTGTATTATTTGACGTTGTTTGTTTGGTTAAAATCGAAAAGATCGGGACGTTGCATCGTTTTTGTTATAATAGAGAAGTAAGGAACGATATTTTGTTGCGCCGTGATGGGTTCATACGTGATGATTGTGGTTGTGATTTTGATTTTGATTATAATTATGTATTGTAATTAATTATGAATTATATGAACGAATATTAGTGAGTATACATGCATTGGATAAGATATTGTGTGAGTTAAGTTATGTGTGTATAAATATTATGATATGTTGCGTAAATATTTTTATATTCGATGGAGCGTAGTAAGTAAGATGTGAATTGTAATGATGAGAGTGTGGGGCAGTACGGAAGCGACGACAAGGAGAAACAGACTGGACTCTCTACACTCGAATCCACGATCGATCGATCGGAAGTATAAGAATAACCTGATTAAACGAATGATAAAAGTGAATTGTGTATGGTTATGTTTGGTATGCCATGCTAGAAAGCTATACCATCCAATTTTTTGTTTTTGTTTTTGTATGTGTGTTCGTTGTTTTGTCGTCTCACCTGCTCATCTCTTGATTGTTTTGCGTCGTCCAATAGATAGATAACGCCTGTCGCTCAGTGTAAAAAGATTGTGTTGTTTAGATTGTGTTTCTTTGTTCGTCGTTTGACAAAAAGAATATGTATTTACTTTCTATTGTCCCGCCTATCCAAGCCTACCAGTATCAAAATTATTCGATACAACTAATTGAATTGGTATGTGCTTGCAATAATGACGATCAATCAAAATGATGGGAGTTTCTGAGTTTCTACTAACGACGTTGACTTAGTACGGCGTAAAAGATTTGCGCGACGATATTGATGTGTGAGTGTCTGTCATTCGCTCGCTCGAGTTATTTTATTATAACCTAAGACTAATTATTATATATACAGTAGTATCAGTATTATTGTAGAAGCATGCAGAGAGACAATAATTAATTGTCAAAGCTAGAAGACCAATCATTGCTATTTATACAACTAGCCCAACAATATGATTTCGTAAGGTGTATAAAACATGAGACCGGAACATGCAACACTTTCTTAAATTTTTGAAAGGTTGTCTGCAATATTGGTCATAAAAAAAGCTAAGACAAAAAAGAATTCTCTTACGGCAATTCAAACGCTGGATGCTTGATTCAAAGTCAAGAGTGATAACCACTTCACTATAAGAGAAACAAGTTGTAAAATTTTGTTGCAAGGTGCAGATCTTAGCATCTTCCTTCTTGTATTTTATTTTCAGTAAAATGAGAAACATACTGTACTTCACAGTTCAAGGAGCCTAATAATCAAACAACAAATAATTCTTAAAGAAAGAGGATCTCTAATAGTTCCTCTATTCTAATTCTAATCTATTCATTTTTATTCTATTTGTCTTCCATTTAATTTTATATTCTAATATTTTCAGTATTGCATTTTTACCATCCATACTTACGCTTTGCCGTGGCCTTGTAAGCATTAGCAGTATTACTAGTACCACCAATTTGCATTCGATGATTTTCTAATGCGGCAGCATTTGCTAATAAACTATTAAGTTGATTTTTATTCTTTTGTGTACCGGTAACGTCTCTACTGGTAGATGTTGTTCCTGTTGCTGGATCGTATGCACCGGTGGGAACAACACGGATAGAATCTACTGCTGTTGCTGCTGCCGCACCCGATGAGGAGCCATATTCAGATGGTGCATTATAAATGTGGGCAACACCTTGTAGTTCATGATCACCCTGGACTTCGTCTAGTCTACCAGCACGGAGCATTTGTTCCATTTGACGTTTACGTGAAAGTTGTTTCTTCTTACCTTTCCCTCCTCCTCCTCCTCCTCCTAATTTATTGGATGCAGTATTAGTACTAGTACTAGTAGACTGAGTGACGGGCGTGTACGTGTTGTAATAATTCGAAGAAGTTGTTGATGACAGACCTGAGTGGGGTGCTGCCGGTCGTAGTGATGACGTAGCCATTCCTCGTCCTCGTGGTGGTGGTGCTATTGTGGAAGTAGATGGCCGAGGGAGACGATTCGTATATAAGGGGGTGGATGATACACGTGGCACAGCTGATATAGTAGAACTAGAACTTATTATCCTATCAGAAGAGTCTTCCTTTAGTTGTTGTTTTTCTTTTCTCAAATCTTTTTGTGTTTCTTGACTACTGCCTACGTTTCCATGAATATTTCGAACTTTCGTCGTCGTCGGTTGCTGTGTTCGTTTACGTTTGATCGTTTCAACTGTGGCCGTAACAAATGCATCACCTAATGAGAAGGTACTTTTTGTGCTTGATTCTGACGTTGATGATACTGCTTTTGTTTCTGATGATTTCGTTTTCGATTGTGAGTCCATTTCAGTAGGAATTGAATCATCATCGTCACTGTCGTTGGAGACTTTCTCTTTACCACCTAAAATCTTGAATTGTTTATTGTTTTTGTTGGATGACGAAGAAGAATTTATTGATTTCGATTTTGATAGCTCTTGTAACATACCCATTAGTCCAGAATCTTTTGAATAATCCCTAGTAGTAGTTTTCGGTGCCAGTTTTGGAGTAGTTTTTCTGTGTTTATTCTTTTTATTTCTGTTGTCATCGTCACTTTCATCGTTGTTATTGTCATTGCCATTGTCATCGTCACTACTATCTTCTGTGTCGTCTCCACCACCACCACCACCTTGTTGAAGTTGATTCAAAATATGTGGTGGTAAAACTGATGATAATTTCAATAGTTTTTTACCTATCACTCGTTTCTTTTTATCTGCTTTGTTGATCTTGTTGTTGTTGTTGTTTTTCGCAGATGTAGTAGTAGTAGTAGTAGTTGCATTTTTTTTAATTGCGTTATTAGTGATGGCGGCAGCTGCAGCGGATACAGTAGTTTTAACAATAACTTTATCGTTGCTATCTGAATTTGAATCAGAAGAATCTGAATTATAGCCCCCTAATAGATCCATAGTTTTTTTTTGTTTTCTTTTCTTTTTTCGTTGATTGTGCTAATACGCCTTTCTTTTCTAAATTTTGAGATCGAATAGTTTGCTTTGCTTGTATAGAATTTGAGAATACCGTACTTCAAGTACTATATTCGAATATATGCTATGAATCGATCTCGTCTCTTCTCTTCTCTTTCCTGTGTCTATAAATCGTCTCGGTGTGCTAAATTTCCTAACAAAAATCTCTTTATGATATTCAATATGCGATGCCTACTACAAAATGTTCTACTGTATGTAACTGCTGGTAGCTGTTCAAGTCTAAGTTGAAATGATTATCAGAAAGAGGTGTGTGTGTGTGTGTGTGTGTGTGTGTGTGTGATGGGTTGAAATTAAAAATTGTCGATTTTGATTTGAACTTCTTTTCCCGTCGTTTCGTCGTACGTCAACGCGCAGTTTTACCGTCGATGATGCTTTCAATCTCAGCAATTGAATGAAGTTCGAAGGGTAAAACTTTGTGATGACATTATTGAACATGTCATTAATTTGAACATTAACAACATTATATCGTCAGACGGCACAGTACAAAGTACAACGATTAAAATTGATAATTAGACCAACAATAATAGAATTGATAATCGACATACAATATACGAAACCATCAATCATGTTCCGTAAACGAACGAAAAAAGTTGGCGCTAAAAATAATTTGAGGAGGAAACGAGCAATTAACGAGAATGCTATCGACGGCGGCGATAATAATAATTATAATGAAGAGGAGGATGATGATGATGATGAGCAGAATGATAATACACAAATTGGATTGTCTATTCGAAAGACTATGAAAAAACAAAAAATACTGGCATCAATGCCTATGACTACTCCAGGTGGCGTATCATCGTCGTCATTTCCAAGAAATAATAAAAATAATAATCAAAGCAACAACAATAATAATAAAAATAACGACGACAATAACAGCAACAACAACAAAGATAATGATGGGAATGATCAATCATTTATGGCGAAAAAACATCAAAATAATATGGAAGATTTTATTGAAAAACAAATCGCTACAAATAATGATACAATTGCAAATGCTAGACCTAAAGGAAATGCGGAGGAGGATTTATCCACCAAAGATGAGGATAACAACAATAACAATAACAGTAACAATAGCGAAGAAGGTTTGTATAAACAACTTGCACGAGAAGTAACTAATACAGGCGAAACAGGCGGCGGCGGCGGCGGCGGCGATAACAATAATAATAATAGTGACAATATGGTAGATAGTCGAAATGATGCGGATGAAGATCAAGGAGCATTATTAGTTGGTACTGGTATAGCAGAAGTAATCTTACCAACCACGAGTCATCGTCCGGTAGCAAGTTCCACATCAATGGGTTATGTACGAAATACTAATAATTTATTTTTATCCTCTGCAGTACCAGAAGATCAACGTCATAAGCATAAAATGCCGGATACGACACCCAAACCATTTGTGAAATTTAGAAAACAATACAATGTTAATAATAATAACAATAATAATAATAATAATCAAGACAATAATAACAGTAATAATCAAACTAACAACAACAGCAACAGCAACTTTAATAACGAACACCAACAAAAGGATAATGCACATGACAATGTTAATAATACTCGTCAAGGATTTGATGCCTTTCGGGGAAAAGAAACACCATCATCGTCATCTGATAAAGGAAATGATCGGGATAATAATAATAATAATAATAGAGGAAAAAGGACAGGAAAAAGTCGTGACGATCAAGCTTATGGTCATTTCATGAAGACAGCAATTGCTGGAAGGAAGATGAGATGAGATAGTAATAAATAAAAACAATAGTAAATAAATAAATTAAAAGAATTTAAATATTAGCTACTAAAGTTAGCAAACACGCACGCACACAAACACACACACACACATATATATATATATATGTAAATATATAGTATCTTGATTGAGGTAACTAAGGTCTTCTATATTTTCATAATATGTTATTTATTGTATCTTGAATTAAATTAAGATAAATTAACTTCGATTACAGTCATTTAAATTGAATATACGGAGTGAAATATATGCGAAGAATGATGGATTGAAATTAATTTGAATGAATACTGCTGCTGAATCTTCTTGCACATGCATATGTTGTTTATTCTTGAAACGACACTACATTTTATTTATATATATATATACATATGCTAAGGTCTTTAATTGTGTTTCACACGAACAGGTTCATCGTCGATCCATTGACCTTCATGTCGAATGTTACCATTTGGATATGTCTCTGTTCCTTGTCCATGGGCCATTCCATTACGCCATGCTCCACGATAGCGACGACCATCCTCCCATGTACACGTCCCAAATCCATCATATCGTCCATCCTTCCACGACCCATCGTATTGCCCTCCATCTGCAAATGTGTAATTACCATGACCCTGTCTTTGTCCATTGACAAAGTCACCCTCGTACACTGCACCATCAGGCCAGGTAAATTTCCCTTTCCCATGACGTTTGTCTTCCGAAAATTGTCCATCGTACACACGTCCATCATTCCATCGATACAGGCCCGTTCCGTGTCGTTGATCGAATTTGTATTCTCCTTCATAGGAATCACCGTTAGAAAAGGATGCACGTCCATATCCATGCCAACGCCCATGTCGCCATTCACCATCAAATACTCGTAGGTCTTCTTCGTAAACCATTTTCCCCTGCCCATGTGGCATGCCTGTATTTCTCAAAACAACACCGGTAAATGTTCCCTTGTCACCATACGGATCAAGTAGTGTTTTACCCATAACCTTCATACGATCATCTCCGTAGGTTGAGCTAGCGACGGTCTGTCCTAAGGACCTATCATCGTCGGTAGGAGGGTCAAAATCGGAAGTGTTGGCGAGTACTTCTTCTTCTTCTTCATCCACTTTTTGTTGAACATATATTGGTTCAAATCGATCTGACGAATCGTTTTCCAATGTTTTCTTCCCAAAATTTCTAGCAGCAGTATTATTCATAGTCGGTGTCTCAGCCATATTATTTATAGATGTTTTCTTCCCACTATTTCTACCCGTATTATTCATAGTCGGTGTCTCAGCCATATTATTTATAGTCTGTGCTGTATTTCTCGATGCTATGCTATCGACAGGGACCTGTTGATGTTGTTGCTGAAGCTGTTCTCGAATGGTCGATTTAGGTGATGGTGATGATGAGTTTGGCATGGAATCTTTTAACCTACTTAAATCATTGTAGCCGTCTGTAAAAGCTTCTTCTTTGGCCGTAACATCACTTCCCATAAACGTTTCGTCAATGGATGGGTATAACTTCTTCTTACTATTGGATTTTGTCGGGATCTTAAACGTGTTGATGCCATTGTTCGTTTCGTTGGTATCATCCTTCTCGTTGTCGTCGTCGTCATCATCTGCTACGAACGTTGTAGGTCGTTTTTCTCTACCGGGTGATACTTTTGTGGTTTCCGTCCAGGGATATTTTTTCTCGCCCTTCTTCTTGTCTCTTGATGTGATATTACTACTATCATTGTTCATGCTGACTACGTTAGATGAAGATACAGCGTCTACCATCGCTTCAGTGTTTATAACTTCTCGATCGTTCATATTGCTGTGTACGCTATGTTGTAATTCTTCCTCATCATTACTTATTGACATTTTACCAATAGACACAAGGGTGGAGGAATGGGCGGAATGAATGGAATTTTGCTCCGAATGTTGACTTAAACCAGTACCAAAATCATTTTGCTGTTGCTTCTGTAATGACGGCCCGGAGGAATGAATGGAGCTTTGCCCAAAATGTTGACTGGAACCAATACCAACATCATTTGGTGGTTTTATAGGATTTTGCGCTGCTCTATTATCAGTATTGATATTGGTGGTACTATTGTTATTATTGTTCTCCATCCACTGAAGTTGTCTTTGGAAGATTCTTGTTGCTGAGAACTTAGTGATTGTTGAGATTCTTTTTCGATTTGTAATCTAATAAGCAATCGCTCTTGTTCGAAGGATGCCTGTACTTGGTCCAGTGTCGTTTGTAACTTCGTCGCCAATAGTGATTGTTCTTGGAATTGCCGCTGTGTTTCTTGTAGTGTCTTCCGAACTTCTTTAAGTTCATCCTCCTTATCTTGTAATAGCTTCCATAGCAAAGAATCATTATTCTGATTCTGATTGTCATGTCGGTGCCTGTTGTAAGTGTTGAGATGGCGTTGGTGGTGCTGGAGAACTATTCGCATGATGATAAGCGTTTGCAGCTGCTGCTGCTGCCAAATATTGAGGATCAAATGGATTGGAGTGAGGAGAAAATGGCAGAGTACCGGTAGGAGTGCCATTGGCGTAATTGTTTAATGGGCCATTGCCATTGGTGATTACATCCATCATATGCTGCTGCTGCTGCTGATACTGACTACTCGATGATGCTGCAGATGCTAATGACGAAGTACGAATTGGACCGGGAGGTGCAGGTACTAATTGCGGCCCGGACATCATATTATTATACCGGCGGCTGTCGGCGGACGGGGAGAACTTTGCCGCTGTGGGTATGAATAATCAATCGAAGAAGAGGAGGACTGTGGTGGAAGCGGAGGACGGTAGGGTTGAGGATGCATCGAATGAGATTCGGATACTCTATCTCGATCGACCGATCCTCTAGAACCATCGACACCACCACCACTACTTGAATTTTCGTTACCAAGTGCCTGTAGTCGACGATCCAGTTCGAGCTTACGCTGCCTCTTATCATCCATGGTTGTTTCGTGTTGACGATTGCATTCGGGACAAGATTCACGTTGATATACTTGACCCGATGCTAAATCCTTTCCACGCAATTCGACCCATGGATGAGTTGGACACTTGCCATCCGGTGTCATATATGCACGGGTGTCGTTCGTATTTACAGTTTGGACATCATCGTCAAAGTTATCATGGTCGGTAACCATTCCAAGAGTAGGAGACATATTGACTTCGTTTTTTTGTATATTTCTCTATCTCTTTTTTTGGAATTCTATTATTATTTGATATATATTTGGTATTGTCGAATGAATCGATGCCGGGATTTTGTGTTTGTGTCTAGACTTGTAAAAGAAGAAAGCTGTGAGGTATTGTCTCAATTTCTTGGAACAGAAGTGCAAGTACAGCAGTAGATACACTTTTGCTGAGTGTGATGGTTTCAAACTATTTTACTAACTTGCTTCAGTATTTATGTTTAAATGTTACGTTGTTGGTTGTCATTTTAATTACATAGTACTTCGATACTGTACATACCGTTATTATTATTCATTATCAGTTTATCGTACGGGTCGTGGTTTACTTGAAAGTGATTCTTAATCGCCAAACAACTTTCTCAATCGATCATGATTTGAAGAAAAAAGAAAAAAAATCGAAAACCTATGATCTCCCACACCTCTGAACGATTTTTATTTAGAGGATTCCCCTTAGTTTTCTATTTTCCCCGAATTCAATCACATCAAGCAACAGTCTGTTTTCTACCAGCCGGTTCTGTAGGTTTCCATAGAGTGTTGAAGTATCTTCTGCACGTTTTATTACGGTGTAGCACTGCTAAAAGCACATCAAATCAAGTCGAACAGAACTGACTTCCCGAAAGCCCAACGAACTCCCTTCCATCAATTTTTACTACTACTAATACTAAAAAGTACATACATAATACCATATTACCTTATTGCACAATGAAATTTATCGCCCAATTGTTGATTCTTGTTATAGCCGTTCAGGCTGCCTATGGCTTCGCTCCATCCAGTGGATTTGCTTCGTCAAAAACTCAATTGATGGAAAAGAAAACATCCATCGCTGATGAATTTATGGGAAATGCAAACGAGGCTATCACTAATAAAGTACTCACATTTGCTGCCTCAACAACCGGACTTCTCCTTTCTTTAGGAGTCGATCCTGCATGGGCCGAAAAGGAACTCCCACCTGATACCAGTTATATCGGAAAGGACTTTACCGCCGCATACCTACCTGCCGTTATGGTCCCTCTTGTTGGTCTTGTCTTTCCTGCTTTTTCCATGGCTTTATTTTTCCTTTTAACTCAAGTTGAAGATACTGAGTCCGCTTAAATATTAGTATGATCATTTACTGATTCTCATAATATAACCAAAGAAAGTAAGATTAATGGCACCAATTAATACTTAAAGCCCAAAACACACAAAAAATAAAAATGTTTATTGCGTATACTACCGTACGGTTTTTTTTCGGGAGTTACCTTAGAGATGCATTCATACGTATTCGGCGAATTTATTCTTGTTGATTGGTTGACGGGTATTGATCAGCGTGCACAAACAAAAAATGATGATGGTTCCAAAATCATAACTTAAATACAAATGGTAAATAACTTATAATAGAGAAACATTTTTTTCCATCTTACATTACAACGAGTTTCGTTCAACAATACAGTATGTATTTTTTAGTAGCTAGACTGTAGAGTTTGTACTACTGTATTATCGCAATAGAATAAATGTAAACAAAGCGGGCGAGCGAACAATGCATACAAGCTACTGTAGTGATTAGTGATTTGTACTAGTATGTCAATATAATATGTCCGTAATAGAAGTTTCAAATATAATCACTACAAACTGATGGATTTTCTCCTGTATATGGTTTACTTTTCTATCTTGGTGAACACGTTCATTTCTCTTTGCAACACATATTCAGGTCTATTGGAGGAGTACATTGTGTGTATTTCTTATTTATATTTCTTATTATATATTAGTTCATTAAATTCTCCCTTAATAGTCTTTGAGCAAGTGCATGCTACTTCCTTTCAGTTATATTAAAACAAGATTCTTCTTGTTATAGTTCGCTAATACTGATGGAATTCACCAGAATGAAAGAAGTATGCATAATATGTTTTGCCTGTTTAAAGTGGACCCGGAATCCCCACCTGATCTAACACACTTGTTGTGTTTCATCCTAGACAAACTACATCTGTACCAGTCAAAATTTGAGCGAAGAAGTAATCAGAAGAATCGAAGATAGTGTCTACCCCAGTTGACTATTCTTGCAGTGTAAAAATAACAATGGTACTTTTAACTTTCAATCAACACAATGCCCTTCCTCCATCACTATTTCCACTCCAGCTGTGTCTTGATGTTTGCTAAGAAATGATTAATTAAGTCCTAACTAGCAATTTGTAGTGCTAAATATCCATTTGTTGAACTTATCATTAGTTTATCACTGAACACTCTTTAGTATAATTCACCTACAACCTTGGTTCTACAAGACATCACTGGGGTCAGAGGTATTAAGGAGAGAGATAACTACTACATATTATGTACTAACTGCCTACTACAGGCTGTATCAATAGATAGGAGTCAGCTGCGAGTGCGCAGCCACCGATTAGAAAACATCACCATTCTTCCCACGACTTGGTTTTTTGTCGAAGAATCGACGACGAGCGATACGCGACACAATACCGAAATTGAGCATTACAATCATACATCTTGTAATAACATTGAGTTCATATCCTACTTGCACAAGTATATCACCACCTGGCTATATAGCTTTAGAACATTAAATAATGGTAGTACTTGAGGCCGCCGCAATTGGAGCTGCGAGTTATGGTCTGTATAAAGGGGGGGACGCAGCAGTCAGAAAAGGCAAAGAAGCTCACAGAGAACACAAAAGGGAGAGTCAAAGATCATCTCAAAAATCCGAACTGAATCAGAAAACAAAGACACGAAGTGAACGAATGTCACAATTGGTCAATATGAGCTCGAGACGGAATGGAGGTAATGCAAGTACTCCAAATATTATCACTACCGGCGGCTCGTCGATGAACTCTTCGACATCATCACAAGGGCGACGATCCTCAATTGAGACATCCACAGTAGACGATCGTCACAGAAATGTAATGAAAAAGTTGAATTTAGAGCGAGAGGAAGAAAACAAAAAAGGAAAAAAGAAATTGCGATTTAATCCATTCAAAAAGAAGTGAAAATACAGTGTATGAAGCGTGGACGACACAAATAATGTGTGTAGAAGGTTGGACTGTTTGGTGGGGTATGTTTATTTTAATACCTTCACCCTTTACAAGTTGAAAGTTTCATTGAAAGTGATACGAGAAGGAGCTTTAGAAAGCAACAACAAAAAACACGAGATTATACACCATGGTTCACTTGGCTTCTCTTTCTTGTGATGACCGAGGATGAATACCACTACCACACTTATCGGTATTCATTATTTATAACAAATATACTTTTTAGCGGGTAGGATTTCCGGTATTACAGTAGACCAGATTTTAGATAAAAGCGGCACCGACACAGTGCTCAACATCATCTTGTTATGTAGGACATACAGAGAATTTAATACCATCAGATACTATTTCTTTGCTCAGTGGTCCATCATCCAAGTACAGCAGTCTATGAAGGACACCCCCGTGGATTCGATATCCAAAGTAGACTGAATTATCTGGTATAACATCACATTTTCAAGCTGTATTGAATAATCATTAATTGTGAGACCTTAAAAATTGTACAATATTGTTACTTCTGCATTTATTTCAGCTAAATATTGAAGAAAGGATGCGACTCCCTTCATTATACTATATAATTCAATAGCTAGGACGGATACATCACAAGCAAATTATATGAATATTTCTTTCATATTTCATCTCGAAGCAACTAGCTGCTGCCACTTTCATCAACTTGCTCGTCATCTTTGCTGCCACCATCATCACCTTCCTCTTCATCCTTGCTATCACTATCATCATCTTGCTCGTTATCCTTACTACCACTGTTATCATCTTGATCGTCATCGTCCGAATCATTGTCTGAATCGGTCTTTGTCACTTTGATCTTACTAGCATCGAAGTCGTCACCGCCATCAATGATTACTTGTTGATTATCTGAGAGGTCACCAAACATCATATCATTCAGCTTCCTATAGTTGACACGTTGCCTCTTGCGCTTACCATTGATGATGTTTGACTCGCAGAAGTCTGCTCCAAAGTCTGCATTATTGGATTCTTCCTTTACCTCTTTTCGTCTCACAAGTCTACGACTTTTACGAATTTTTGTTTCACTTTCATCGTCACTGGTCTCTTCGGAGCTTTCATTATCGTCTTCGGATAGAGCACCAAGTTCATCCTTACCTACCATGAACTCAACGGAACACGTAGAGTCATCTGAATGTGAATCATCGTCGTCTTTCTCTTTGCGCCTCCTTTCTTTGAACGAATCCTCGTCAAAGAGAGAATAGTCATTTTCATCTTCAGAATCCGAACCAACTGGCATTTGTACTTGACTTTTGTTTGTTGTGTCTTCTCCCAAGAACATAGCCATAAGACGTTGGGTGTCCTCGTTTCGTTTCCCCTTCAAAATCTTCATGGCAGTTTCATACTCCCATTGCGAATTAGGGAAAATTTCGTGAATATCTTCCCATGAACCAGAAGATGCAGCATCATCATCGTCGTCTCCAATACAAAGATCATGCATTTCGCCCATGAATATTGCGATACTTTCGCAAATGGGACAAAACCAATCCTCGTCTTCATTTTCAATGTCTTCACTTTTAACGATAGGGCAAACGCATTTCATGTGGAATGCACGGTGGCAATCTTTCCCATCACATAGAATGACATCATTCTCATCCGAGCAGTCGCCAATCATGCAAACCGAACATTTTAAGTCGTCTAATGAGATTCCAGAGTCGTTGTCATCGTCGTCGACATCTTTTTTGGGTTTCACATCGGTGTGAGCTGCTTTCGTAATTGATGGCATACTATCTTTCTCGCCTCGTTTTAAACAGGTTGAAGCTTTGGAGCATTTCGTAACAGCGCTAGAAGCTTCGGTGGTGACTTGGAACGAGTTGAACGTTCACCTGTATTATTATTGTTAACAATAATTTCTTTGGGGATTATGCTGCTGCCTTTGTTATTTTTGCACTTCGTATTCGCCTGTTTCCCTTCTTCGATCATGCTAGGTTTTCGTTCTCCGGTACGTGGAACAATCCGACGTACATCTCTGCACAAGTTGGACCCAAACGGGAAAAAATGCCCTGCATGTTGAGGATATTCTTGACAAAACGAAAAAAGTTTCGAATAATCAATTGCTTCGTTACTAGTTCTTATTGATTCCAGTGATAGAAATGCCTCTCTAATTTTGAACTTTGCTCCAGTTAATTTGCACAAAGTTTGGGCAACTTCTTGAGACGATCTTCCACCTAACTTGCTACTTTCAAGGAAGTGCTGGCGATTGCGTTTTGTTGATGTCATTGTTGACAGCGTCGTATTGGCCATGCGGATATTTGTGGCTTGTGATTTCAAAAATGTCTTGAGTTGTTTGAGTTGACGCTCCCATAAAAGAGCCTTATATGAAGCAGATTCTCGCTCCCATTCTTTTTGAAATGACTGGACATCTTCGGTTTCCAACAATAGTGGAGGATTTTGGAAGATTTGATCAGTGATCTTGCGATTCAAAATCTTTTCCTGTACAGCCGATGATTGGCTACTTGTTATGGCTTTTGTTCCATTCGCATTTTTTCGTTTCCGCTTTTTCGTCGAAGGTGATTGCTTGTCTTGTGTCGTTTGCTTTTGTTGAATACTGCAAATCAAACAATGAAAATCGCCTCGTGGTACCACAAGCAGGGGCACAAAGTGACATTTCTGATGATACAAGCGATTGCAAGTGTCGCAATAAACCAATGCGTTATTTCGGTCGTAAAATGTATCGCCGTCTAAATAGGGATGATCCAAACTAAAATAATAGTCCTCGTCTTCCTCTAATTCCGATTTGCGATCCTTAGGAAAGAAAAGAGCTCGATCACTGCAATCCAGTCCACAATGACACATAAAGCAAGCGGCCTCTTCTTCTTCTTCGCTGTTGCTGGTATAATTACTAGTACAACTTGTATCATCAGATTTTTTTTCGTGTTGTTTTTGTTTTAGCTGTCGCTTGGTCTTTTCTTTTTGCAATTGAGTTGGTTTAGACTCTACCAAATCTTTTTTCGTCTCCTTTTTTGGTTTTTGGAATCGTTCCTAGACTTTGCTACCGTTTTTTTGGTCGTTTTCTGGTGATGCTTCTGCTTCTCGGGACTTTTTGCTGCCGTAATAATCGTCTTAGTTTTGTTTCTGGTGTCTTTCCTTTTCTTCGCCTTTCCATTCGCAGTCTGGCAGGTATTATTTTTCGCGACAGAAGTTTCAGATGACGCAGAAGTGTTTGATTTTGGACTCTTTTTGGTGTTTTTTTCTGTGACTTCACCTTTGACTTTTCCGTCAACCTTTTCAATCGTTTTAAAGCTAAAATAGGGGTTGATGATACGGAAGAGTCATCGCTACTAGATGCATCGCTCCCACCATTGTCTTGTTATAGCAGTTCCAAGCAACCGAGATTTCTTTTTGTGAGGTCATCGTTCAGCGCAAAAAAATACATACGAATACTGAATATTTCACAAAAACAAGAAAAACCTAGTCGTACTATTAGTACTCACCTCTATTATTCTTACTTAGTTGGCTAAGCGAGGCAGTCGCGTCACTATTGTTGGTTTCAATCTTTTCATCATCCCCATCAAAAACCATGATAAGGTGACAATATTCTTTGCAATTAGAAATGGAATGCTTTCTTATCGAGATGAGAATGAAGCCCAGAAACTGATGTCGACAATCGACAAGTAAAGAGATTGACGGCGGCTCACCTGAAAGTCGCAATTATTATGAGACAATGAAATATTGGAAGTCTTCGATTTTCGACGATTGATTCGCCTTCGCGGCTATTCATTTTGTGTGTGTGCCGATGTCGTACCGTACGGCGGCACGACGGACGATTAAGTTTCTCCGAATACTTCCTCTGCTTCAGTGTTGTTGTCCTCGTAAATGATATATCACAGTATATATTTGATGAAAGGTTTTGTTTCAACAAATTTCTTTCCTTTGCCTAAAAAGCTGTATCCAGCCCTACTTTGTTTGGATTCACTTGTTCTACTTATTGTGTCTGAAAGGACCAGACACAACCTGTAGGGAAGAGTTTTACAACAATGGACTACTGCTCTACTTGTGATGTGGTGCCATTCAGTGACCACTAACTAAAGGATCCAGCAATATAGGCTTGACGAGGACAAAAATGAGAATGACTGAAGTGATTGTGATATGATATGGTGTGCAGTCTACCAAAAATATGTTCCACACATATATTATGTTATATCTAACACTTGCAGCTACAAGGCTAATTGTGAGGGAAAGTTCATATCAAGAGTTCAGTCTGAAGAGACATTTTATAAACACTTCAACAGTCCTACAATAAAAGAAAGTATACAGGAGAAGAAGAATAAGAAGAAGAAGAAGAAACATGATATGTTATCAGGATGTGCAAAATAATGCCAAACAAGTAAGTAAGCAATGATTTAGGGGATTCCTTTTTCAAGTCATGTTGAGTCTAACTAGTTCATTACTCATTTGTTTGGGAACAAATAAGTAGTGATCAAAATTCTGTTCAGTAGACTTTGTTGTCCTTCAAAAAGATTGTTTACTAATAAATACAGAAAGAGCTTCACAAGCACTTATTTAGCTCTTTTTACTGAATAACTCAACAACGCGCCACAAAAAAAAAACCTACGTTTCGCCACACGCATTTTTTGAAACAGATCAGAACAATTGTTTAACAACATCCATGCATCATACTTTCTTCTCCGAGTACAATTGTAACCGCTTCAATACCCTCAGCAGTCGCTGTTACTACTAGTACTTGAGATCCTTCATAATATATTGATTATCATTATTCTATGATGGCATTGCGTTGTCCCATCAAACGGAAACGAAGTGCTGGTAGTGTCACTGATACCACTACGGGTAGCCCTATTAGTACGACGGATGCTTCGCCGAATATCCGTACAAGTAATATCGATGGTGGTGCTGGTGGTACAAATAAAAGTACCGGTATTTCCCCACCACCATTTATTATGAATGAAGATGCTACCATCGGTAGTAGTAACGGCGTGGATATATGTTCCATTAGAGATGATGATGATGATGATGAACCACGAAGTCGTCAGAGTTCTCTCTTGTCATTCTTTGTAAAGAAAAAGGTAATAAAATCCAAAAACCACCAAAAAAGTAGTCCTACTGATTCAAGTACAAATACAAGCACGTGCAATATCATCCAAGATACAAATGCAAATCTATCTTCTACCAACGTCAAAGCCAACACCTCAAAATCAAAAAGACCAATATCAGCAACAGCGTCGTCAGCGTTGTCATCGCGATCATCATCACCGCAAAAGAAGAAGAAAAATCCCTAACACAAGTTTATATCGATTGTGGACAATCCCAATTTGGTCAAATTCTTTGTAATACATGTGGGATGTTGTACATGCCAGGGATTGTAGAAGATGAAAATCAACATAAGAAACTGTGTCAGGCCTATACTCAAGGTATACCCTGTGTTCGTGGAAATATTAAAGGGGGCAGGCACGTAGTTGTAGTGGGAAATAATAATAATAATAATAATAATAAAGGTAGGACTGTACAACAGCAACAATATGCACCGAAGAACGGCGATATTGGTAGCGATTATGATAGCGCGACCATTGTCTTGTGGAGACCACCCACTTGCAGTAGCAGCGGCAACAACGCCAATAAAAAGAATTATAAAAATGATAAGAAGCAAGATCCCAACACTTGTACCACCACCACTAATGTTGTTCACAACAAACATATACCATCGCAATGGCCATTGTTAGCTCAAATGATTTCTAAAGATCTAGGAACACACGAACAAAGTACATTCGATCATATAAACAATAATACTGTATTGTTATATCTAGGGAATGCCACCAACAATACATGTAGCACAACTCGTCGACGCAGCAACAGCAACAACAACATTATGAACAAACATAACCAAAACGGCGGTGGTCCTAATCGAATCCTCGGTGCCGTTACAGTACAATTTCTAAGTGAGGCATATCGTATGATAAGTCATCAGGAACGATCTTTAACACCGGAACGGGCTAAATTGGGTATAGGTTTATTATGGACTCATCCAGTAGCACGACATAAAGGAATTGCAACACGATTAGTCCATGCTGCACGTGATCATTCTATATTCGGGATGCGAATCGCAAGGAGTGATGTAGCATTTTCAAGTCCTACTCAAGCTGGTTATGACTTTGCCCTACACTACTACAATGATATTAAGAATTGTAATGATAATAGTAGTAGTAACAAATCGAATGACGAAAAGGGATATAATAACAAAGGCAAGAACAATGATGAACAGCAGCAACAGAAAGAAAATGTGTCTCGAACGAGGCCGCTTGTATACGAAATGCATTTATAAATATACAGGGAAGTATATATAGATATATATCCATTAAATATATATCTGTGCGTAGACAAAGATTGTTCGAAAAAATCTTTCGACGATCTAAGTGACCCACCTTCGTATTAGTAAATTTTTATCTCGAATGATGGTCTTCATCGTTCAATGGTTGCATTTTCTATTTAATAGTTTCTCATCACAGTACTAAAAGAAAAAGCCTCCTAGTAAAAACGCAAATCAGACAATAATGTTACATTATATTTAATTTATAACAAAATTACTATACTATACTTACTATGATGCATCCTTCTGATGTATGATTATAATATCTCAATTACCTCTTTCATACACTTGTGCACAAGATTCATAAAATTAGATACAAATATACAATACAATACAAATAACTAATACTACACCACGACGAAGACGAAATAATGACGCATCATCATTTTTTTCGTCGAATGTATTCCGGTCTTTGACTTTCCATTGTGTCCTCCCATTTCCCCTCCCGAACCCTTGCCAGTATGACATGACCACTAATCATAAATCCATCCCCATTCTCAAATTTACTACGTCTTCCCGTTGTTTCCTTTTTCTGATACCTCTTCGGCACGTGAAGCTATGATACTATCACGATTCGCCTCGATATTATCAGCTATAGGACCATGTTTTGTCGAAATATCATCGCCGCCATCAACTTCATTGTTGTTACTGTTGTTACTGTTGGTGCTGTTGATGTTGCTGTTATCACTGCTAATGCTAATGCTTCTATTTTTGTTTTTGTTGTCGTTATTATTCCTGGCGGCGGGTGCCGGTGTAACTTTGACGGCAACACGTCGCATTCGTCGACACAATTCAGGTCGTACTTTAACAAACAGTTCATGATAATATCCTCCACGCGCAGGTCCTGTGTTGATAAGTTCAAACCCGTATAGATTAAGTTGTCTCTTGAATGATGATAAACGAGATTGACGAAAATATAAAGGAACGATTTCCTTGAAGAAATTATCTGCCTTATGAATAGCAAATGCCCGACCATTGGCCACAAAGGAAATAACATCCGCACGACCAGCAGCTTCTACTTCTACCAAAAGACGATGAAGTTTTTCGGGAAACGGTTCAATGACACCACCTCTCATTCGACGATTACCACCAGGAAAGGAGAGTGCATTATGTGACTGATACTGTTGTAAGAGGTTGATTTCCTGCTGCTGGGCAGCTGATGTAGCGTGATTACGACCAGCTAATGATCCTACTCCTGCTCCTCCTCCCGCGTTCATTGTATTATTGCTCATCATAGGTCCAATTCCATTCTGCTGCTGATTCGCCATCATAAGTTGACCATAGATAGGATTATTCTGATACGAATTCGCCTGACCTGGTGTCATTCCTCCACTGGATTGTGTTTGTGGCATTCGATTATTATTATTACTATTATTATTATTATTATTATTATTATTATTATTATGCTGATACTGTAGTTGCATTTGCTGTTGCAGTTGCAGCTGCTGCTGCTGTAGTTGTTGTTGCTGCTGCTGCTGCTGCTGCAGTTGTAGTTGTTGATGTTGCTGTTGCTGTTGGTTCTGTTGATTCTGCGCTATCATGAGAGCAGGATTCATGTTGTTTTGGGGATTACTAGTGTTCATACTTGAGGCATTCAGCTGCTGCTGAAGTTTCATGAATTTATTAACGTCGAAGTTATTCATTGCGGCTGCGTTCATGTTCGTGCTCATATTCATGTTCATGTTAGTGTTCGTATTAGTGTTCGTATTCGTATTTGTTCTTTTTTGGATATTATTGCTACTAGTATTGGGGTAATTCATGGTATTCATCATGCCAGTTACGTCCGTTCCGGGTGTGGCGTTGTTGTTGGTGATGCTGTTGATGTTGGTATTGTTGTTATTCGTAGAATTCATGCCGTTCATGTTCGTAATGATTGCGGTAGGTTCAACGCTACTGCGCAAAAAATCTGTGATCGGTCTGTTATTATTGATTCCTCCAGAGGATCCCTGATTGCTGTTATAACGGTGTTATAATTGGTATTGGAATCTTCCGTATACGTAGAAAAAGTTCTTGGGTTCAACACAATAGCGGACGAAGAATGTATTAGACTCATAAGTAATAACGTTAGTCTGTTGTTCTTTACTATCTACAATTAATTGTACACGGAGGGAACTATGTGAAGGAAATTGAATATTAATAAAAACAATAGGAGTAAAAGGTAACGAGCCTGGCAGTGCGATGAGATAGAGTCAATAATTGTTGAACGTAGAACAATAATAGAACACTAAATCAAGAGAAAAGCGCAGATCTTTTTTTCTTCTCTGAAAGTTACCGTATTCAACAACGTGTTAGCTTATTGCTATTCAACGCCGTATATTCAATATTTACGCGTGCATTTTTAGTTTTTTTTTAATTGGTAAAAATAGAGTTGTCAAAAGAACGTCGTCGCAGAATGTTTTGATTCCTAATTCTTATCTAGGAGACGACTCACTCGGCTTTTAGATTTGAATTTTTAATCACGTTCTTTGTTCTTCTCAATTTACTACAGTAGTACAGTACAATATGTATTGACCGTACTGTTTTTACTGCAGTAAGTACAAGTACAAGAACAATTGAAAATACTTCCCCCGAATTCGAGAATCTGATGTGATTTTTTTCATCATAGTACCGTATTACAGGCTACCGTAAGTTACTGTAACACTGTACCGGCATATTCACACTTCGCTCGATCCTCGATCGCCTTATTGACTATGTTGGTAATGACTGGCTATTGGCGAAGAACTTCAAATTCTGTACTGTAGTAGATTGGCGTTTAAACGATGTTATTGTTGCGAACAGTTGGCGTATCGAGGAATGGTTTCTACTTTGTTTTATTCTACGACCGTGGTTTTGAAAAACCACGGAAGGTGTACTGTTAGTGTCCGGAACCTACAACGTCAAGCATTACGATCTCAACGTCGTGCCTATAATTTTCGTTGTCAGAAAGACACAACTCTATATAACAGTGCGACCAGCAAATATACGTCTTTCACCGTCTTGACTCGTCATATTTCTAGCAGTATTAAAACACCGATCGAAACACTATCGTCACCAAGATCTCTTCATGATGATATCAACTTGACGCCAAAAGATACATCAACCGTAATTTATTCGTCTCTCCAACCTGATGATAAAGACGAATCCTTCGAAGTTACCAAGATTATTACAGCAACCGGTGAAATTGAAACTACGTTCTTGCACCCATCAGAAATTATGGGTGAAACCACAATGTCACCACGAGATTTTGTACTTCTTCGGTTAACATCGTGGAACGAACGAACAGAAAATTGGGTAGGCAAAACGCTCATAGAACAGATGAGACATCCACCAACTATTATGGCACGAAATGATTTTATCCTCCTTACTTTAGGACCAGTACGAGCTGTATGTGAAAAAGACGTTTGTTACTTTTTCGATGTTCATAGTGAAGCTGCCAAATCCTTCATCAAAGGTCTATCCCGAGTGTACCAAGAAAGATCAGCTAGAATAAAAAGCAAAAATCGAGATCGTAGTAACAATTTGGGTAACATATCACTGCATCCTCATCGAGCAGAGGAGCCAACAGAATTAGTTTTTCTGGAGACTGTCCTATCAGATGCAGTCGGTTCCTTTACTGGTAGAGTACGAATCTTTGAACCCATAGTCAATGACTTGCTTCATCGTATATCGGTAGATGAAGATTTTTCAGACGCGAACCTACTCCATCAAATGGCTCCTCTCAAGGAACAACTTCAAAGCTTTGAAGTATACGTGACACAGGCTTACGACTGCCTGACGCAAATTTTGAACGATGATGAGGTTATGTTACAACTTTTGTTGACGGAACAGGGAGAGGCATGTACAGCTAATGTTCCGGTTGATTTCGAACGCCATCAACACGTAGAACATGTATTGGGAATATATGCACGACGTTTCAGTAGCGTAATTCAAGAGGTAAATTATCTTCTTGGAAGGATTGAATCCAAACAAGAATTTATAGAATTAGAGCTGGATTTATTTCGAAATCGATTAATAAAAATGAATGTCGATCTTGCCATTTTAGCGACTGCCACTGGTATCACCACAGCCTTGACGGGTTCCTTTGGTATGAATATGGTGAACGGCTTTGAGGATTCGAATACGGCATTTATTGCAGTGGCTGCAGGGTCTGCCATCTCTGCGTTGAGCGTCGCTCATTACTTTCGAAAGATGGTATCGGGTGCAGCTATTCAAAAACGAGCAGAACAGCGTATTGATGAGATCCAAACCATGTATAATGCCTTGTCTGATATGTCTGCCTTGGATTGTGCGGTAAAAGAAATGATGAAAGGGAAACGTATGTGTCGAGAAGAATTCAAAAATCAACTTGCAACTGCGCGACACTCGAAAACATGTTCTGATAAAGAAATCGATTTACTTTTCAATGTTTTGAATACACACGAGGATGATTTTTTAGACGAAAAAGATTTTGCTGACAAAAAGGAGAAGTAAAGAACTCAGATAGATTATATTTAATGAGTGGTAATCTTACATTTTTTTAAGTCCCTCTATCTGATTTTCTAGGCTAAAAGCAGATTGCCTTCACTACTATGTCAATTTGTGGGAAATCCAGTGGTTATATCTTTCGAAACCTCTACGCCCACACAGACTAAATGTTCCCGACAATCTATCAACATTATATACATTTTTGTCAACCAAGAGAAATAATAACAAAAATACTAACACAACTCACAACTGTATGAAACTAAATTAAATTACTATTGGTGTACTTCATTTGTGATACTAGTGTAAATACATGCAAGTGTAAATGATCGACACTAGCAAATGGTGGTATATGAAAGCATAATATGTAATCGTCATTTTTGTATTCCTCTGGGTATCTAATTTTACTTTTATTTCGTGTATTTTCAGTTCGTTTATTTATTTTTCGTCGATTCTGCTATATCCGAATCATTATCACGACTTTATGGCAATGAATGAATCAGCCTATCTCCTCTTTTTCTTTTCTATTGGAATATGTATCATGATGTGTTTGTGTGTGTGTGTGTGTGTATGTATGAATGCGTCCGTGCAAACTCAATCAGAGATGGGAGGTAAAGGAACTCGTGGCTTACGAGCTCTGCGGTAGTTGTAATCATAAAATTGATCAAGTTGGTTACGAAGAACCCTGCTTCGACCTTGCTGTTCCAAGTTAGATCCATAATCTTCAAAGGTGTCGAAATTTTCAGTGATTCGGCTTACTAATTGAGGATAACGAGGATCTGTCTTTGGACAAGTTTTCAGGTATTCCAACATTTGAGAAAAATCTCCAGAGCCACCTGGTAAGAGCGGACCGTCTCGGTCTGCTAAACCATCCCAGTCAAATCCCTTGAACCATGGATGCTGAACAACTTGCTTAAACCCGTTTTCGAATTCAGTTCCATTCTTGCTAGAACCAATTCGCGATTCAGGACCGGCCAACAAACAAGTTAAGAAGTCGATACATTCTGGACTGAGCTTTGCCTCGGTTTCGGCAGGCAATTCTAAGCATTGTCTCCATCGTAAAATCTTTCGACAGGTGGTGACAGGATCCTCAGCATAAAAGGGAGTATAACCGACTAGACATTCAAACATGATAACGCCCAACGACCACCAATCGACAGCAGTCGTATAAGAATATCCCGAGGCTCCATTTTGAGCTGCCAATACCTCTGGAGCTATATAATCTGGAGTTCCCACTGTTGAGTAGGCCATCTATTTTAAATTGGATGGGGGGGAGGGGGGGAGAGAGAGAGAGATCAAAACAAAACGAAATTAGATTTTCTTTGTTTGTCCGTATATGCAAACAAACAAACAAGCCAACAACAATTCCTTCCTTCCGGTATCAATAGTAATAGTAATAGTGATAGTGATAAATAATAATTGCGTACCTCTCGGCGTGCCTTGCCATTGGGCAAACTGTCAGGTCGACCATGTCCTAACTCTGCGCTTGACTTAACACCTTCGATTCCATCATCTATCGACATCGCCATTGCATCATCAGGGCTACGGTGTTTACTAGATGTTCCACTACTACTAATACTACTTTTAGCATCTTTATCTAGATCGGTCATTTTTTCTTCTTGTTCGTTCGATAGAGCACCTTGTTCTCTCAATGTTTTAAGGATAACATCTGGATCATCCATGGGACTAACTTCTCCTACTTTCTTACATAGACCCAAATCAGTTAATTTCAAATGTCCACGTGAATCCAATAACATGTTATCTGGTTTGATATCACGATGGATGTACCCAAGAGCATGGACGCTACTAATCGCATGCGCTGCTTCGGCCATAAAAAATCGTGTAACGCTTTCTGAAAATGTATCCTCTTTGATTAGTAAACTCATTAAATCTCCACCGGGTAAGAATTCCATAACCATATACAAATGTGATTCATCAACAAATGAATAATACAATGCTGTTAACCACTTATTATCATTACTAGCTTTTGATAATGCCTCACGTTCTGCTCGGACATGACCCACTTGATTCTTTAATATCATCATTTCTTTTTTCATACTCTTCAAGGCATAGATCTGGACAGGTTCATCGCGTTTGGGCTTACTGCGGACCAATCGTACCTCACCGAATGCACCACGTCCAATTACTTCTAATGATTCAAAATCAGCAGTTGTAACTTTTTTACGTGATTCCTTCTGAACAAGCATTTCTTCATGTTCTAAATGATGCCGGAGTTGTTGTTTCTTTTCCTCAGCCAGACCAATCATTTGACGTTCCAATTGCATTTTCCGACCTTTTCTGTCCTCCTATTATATTATATTATATTATATTTTTAATATAATAGGTAGCATAATTTATAGATAAGAAAGCGATACATTGAGAAAACAACAACAACGTCAACAACAACAACCAACATCAACAACAACAATAGTTATAATATTATATGAAACTCAGAACAAAACAAAACACCTACAAAATATTGTTATGTTTTGATAGTAGAAAATACCAGACTTGTTATGTTTTGAAATAAAACATAATATGAACTAGAAGTTCAAAGTACTCACCTGTTGACGTTTCAAGCCAACATACCGTTGTGAAAGCAATTCTTTGGCTCTATTGGCTCGTTCCTCCATTTCCTTATCGGCAGCGGCGACGGCTTCTTCATCAGTAATAGGACGTGACGACATGATGACTGACTGTTTTTTTTTTTAAATCTTCTTTTTCTTCTTCTATTACCACTGATTTCTGCTAAACGATATATATGGTAGTTCTATCGTTTTCAAGTAATTATTCGATAGGATTATCTATACACACCAACCAGACTACGGCAAAGGAATTTATCAACGGCGAAATTTCGAGTAGAGACTGTCCAATACAGCACAGCTTTTTAAGATGATGTATCTTATCCTTCTGGTATTGATTTCTAAGACTACTGGCTAGAATTATAATAATTTATATACACAGTATACAAATTCGCACGATACCTTAATAAAGTCACCTCTTCTCACCATCTTCAGGGGTTGATTACACGTCGTCGTCTTTCTTAAAATATATATTTAACGGCTCGAAAATCATCATTCGCCTCTTTGTTTTTGCGTGCTCTTCAGAATCCTTCTACAAAATTGAACGAAAACAAAAATCGAAATAATCGTCCCCCCCCCCCCTCGCCGAAGATTGAAGATCAGGAGGAACAGGTGAATTAGAATATTGTTTTGTTTTTTGTTGGATCCGTATGTATGAGACATCAATAATCAATCGAATTTCATCAATCAAAGACCTTTATTCATCTCTTGTGTCGAGTGTCGACGTAAGAATACTTGAAGTAGGATATTGTAAATAAAGTAACTGATATTGTCACAACCAACAAGTTACTTCGTCCGCCCTATAATACAATATAATCCAATCCAATACATTGAATCATTACTATTACTATCAGCAATTAAATAATTGTAATTAAATTAAATTATGTCAGTGACTATCCATACAACAGCAGGAGATTTGAAATGTGAAATCTTTTGTGATACATGTCCACGAACAGCATTTAATTTTCTTGCGCTAGCTGCATCTGGTAAATACAATGGAACGATATTCCATCGTAACATACGTGGATTTATGATGCAGGGTGGTGATACGCATCATGTAACTGGTAAAAAATCATCTATCTGGGGTGATGATGTTACATTCCCCGATGAATTCCATCCAAATAATCGTCACGATCGACGTGGTCGACTTTCTATGGCTAATCGTGGAGCTGATACCAATAAAGTAAGTTCATTCAAAAAAGAAGAAAAATGTCAGATTACAATTGTGCTTGTACTTAATTGTACTTGTACTTGGATTGTTCTTTGCAAATAATTTACTGTGAACTGGTCTCTTCTCTTATCTCGATCTCAATATTATATCAATAATAAAACTCTTATACATTGTACTGTACTATCTTCTATCTTATTCTTCGTATATTCGAATGATAATTATTATTATTTAACAACAAAAGTCTCAATTTTTTATTATTATGAGCAACAACCACATTTAGATAATATGCATACAGTATTTGGTCAAGTCCTTGATGGGTGGGATACATTAGATAAATGGGAAAGATTACCGGTTTGGGGAGAAAAGGCCCCTCTCGGAGTCAAAAAACAACACCGTTAGAACCACCAGAAATTGTTGCTATTACTATTCATGCTAATCCACTTGCTGATAATGGGATTACATATCCAACACCAGATGGACCACCTGAGAAGAAATAAGATAAAAGATATTGATGAATATATGTATATGTATGTATATATAGACAAATAAAATCAATACATAAATAGTAACGCTTATTGTTATTATCATATTATAGTCGCAATAGGAAAGATGATTAAAACGTACATGTTTACGATTTAGATTCTAAATTTGGCTCTGTATCGCCTAAATTAATATATATATAATAGATACGGACAAAATCGTGAAGTCAATCTTGCATTATACTAGTTCTGCGTTTCGGAATACTTTGAGCTTGCATAGCAATTCATTCGTCGACGTACGCGTGAATGAAACCATCATATTGCACTAAGGCTGTAATGTATAGGACGATCTTCCTATCGGTTAGTGAATATTTATACTAGAGATATAATAGAGGACGACGAGACGAACACTTCTAGTCTACTATTATAGCTACTTCTTGGTTTACTAGTGTTTATGGAATTTGGGAGATGAGATTCAATTCATCTATTTTAGTACCTTTTCATTTAATAATTTTTTGACCAGATATCATTCATTATCCACTTTTGATGAACGTTATGCTCTTAGTCAACTAGTAGTAGTAATAATGATAATAATAATTCACTTTCGTCTACATATTGTTTGGTTGGTTGGTTTGCTTTATTGCAAAAATAAAAAGGAGATATGACCTGATTTGTTATTAATATTACTTGCACTACTATATTATTATGAAGTTTTATAAGAATCTAAAATTTTGGTAAATAGTGGTTTCATGGAATCATAATCTGCCTCAGGTGCTTGTACTGTAATCGTCACTAAAACATTTCCTTTTCCACCATTTGCTTCAATTGCCAAACTGAAAATAGTCTGAAAATGTGTCTTAGGTTGAGATGGAACAGTTTGTACGTAATCAAAGAAGTAGGCTGTAAAACGGTGTGACGAAGAAAAAAGAGGAATAAATCAAACAAACAAATGATTGTTGAGTGAAAAATTGACGTGGTAAAGTAAAATCTAGACAAAACGAAACAAAACAAAACTTTATGCGACAATCAGGGACAATGATTAATCATTAATTACCTTGTTTCTGGCAACAGCACTAAGCATGGTAGCATCTACGCCATCCTTTCCCATCAGATCAGATTTTGGTAAAATTGTAGACTGACCAACTTCATCCACAGACCCAAAACTCCCTAATGTTGTAAAGTCACTTCTGACAGGAGTGTACGCAATAAACATTAGTGTCTTTTGGTCTGAATCTGGTTTGAAGTATATATCAATCTTACGACGATCGGGTAACGTGTTTTCATTCTTAATCCAATCGGATGGTACGTCGATTGAAAATTTACATGCCTCGTCCTTATAGTTATTCAACGTTGGTGTTGTCGGCGAGGAAGAAGCAACGTCGTCGGCTGCATTGCGGGCGCATTGATGATAGATCAATCAGTAGCGACGAGGAAAATCCAGCGGCCGCGACACTTGCGGAAGAAGCAAAGACGTTACGTCTCGAGATCATCATCCCCTTCTTTAGTATCGAATAAGCATGGACGACCGTCAAGCTTGTTATCGCTACCAATACGGTAACGCAAATACGAACCATCATAGTACTCTCTTATTACTTCAAATTATACGTTGAGTGATGACCTGCTGGTATGATAGTTTTTCAGCGAGTAATGCTTTTTATGGCTAATGATAATAATTGTAATTTTTTTATCATCATCGTCATCGGATGTTCGGATATCGGAATGCGGTTTGCTTGTAATTTTTATCAGCACGTTTTATGTCTGAATCATCAACAAGATTTAAGATACCAAAAAATTAAAGGGTTGTTTCGGGGGTGTAATAATGCTGTTATTAAAGGGGGGTTTTAAACTAAAACATCTGCCCGTCTGTCCTTTTGACTAACGAATGAAATGAAATTTAACAGAACGTTTGAATCAAGAATGTACAATCTAAACATTATTTCTAAATCAAAAAATAAACTAGAACGATGGTGCTGTATGGTCAGGTTGTAGCTGGGCCACCGGGGTCTGGGAAGACAACCTATTGTAATGGTATGCAAGAATATCTACGCTTATTGGGGAGAAATGCATGGGTAATCAATCTGATCCTGCCAATGAAGTTCCCAAAAAGAGAGACGAAGACGACACCGACAACGAGAATGAAAACAGTTTACCCTACGAAGTACTTTTGGATGTTTGTGAAAGTGTGGTGAATCTATCGTCAGTTATGAAAGAGCTAGGATTAGGCCCGAACGGAGGGTTAGTGTATTGTATGGAATATCTTGAGGCACATGTTGATGAAATTTTGAATATGATCGAAGAAAGAATACGAAATAAAGGTGACGACGTTTATTTAATATTCGACTTACCGGGACAAGTCGAATTATATACACATGGGAATGCCGTGCCACGTTTACTATCGAAACTTGTTAAGATCTTAGATTTACGTTTGGTGGCTGTCCAACTTATCGATGCACATTACTGTACGGAACCTGCTAATTTTCTTTCAGCAGCACTATTAGGAACAACAGTTATGCTCAAGTTGGAACTTCCAACCGTTAATGTTCTGAGTAAGATTGACCTACTCGCCAATTATGGACCTCTGCCATTTTCGTTGGAGTTTTTCACAGACTGTAATGATTTAGACAGACTTGTTCCCTATCTCCAAAGTCAAGGAGATTATAATAACAATAACGAAGACGAAATATCTTCAGATCTACACTACGACGAGGATAATTATGCAGACGATCCAGAATATCAATTAGCACGGAAGATTAAATTTTCGTCTCCATTTTTTCGTAAACACGAACGTCTTCACAAATTAATGGCAGAAGTCGTAGAAGATTTTGGTTTGATTTCATTTCTACCGTTGGATATATCCAGTGCTGAATCGGTGGGGAGAGTTTTGTCAAAAATAGATAAATCCAATGGTTACATATTCACACAACATTCAACTAGTAAGAGTCCAACTACTAAAGCAGAAGATATTTTTCAAGTTGCCATGCAATCTGATTCATCCAATTACGAAACTATCGCTGATATTCAAGAACGAATTTCTATAGGAAAAGAACAACAACATAACCAGGAGGAAAAGCAATGTTAGTTATTTAACACGATTTTTTTTAAATATTTAAATACGAATTACTTTTATAGATAAAACTGCCGTAGCTATTGAATATTTAGAACTAAGTTTCGCTCATAAAATATAAATAAAAGGGTAAAACGTTTTTTACTACGGGTTTTTCAATGTGTTCTTCAATATTGAACAACAGAACTATCAGTATTTGTTATGACTTGCGATGATGCAAATGGACATCACTTAAGACATACACAGAAGCGAATGGAGAGAAGTAAATGTTCAGTGATTAAGGGAAAAAAAGATAGAAAGAAAACTAATAACGATTTGTGATTTAATTAATTGCTACTATAACTATGTTACTAACTAAGTGTAGCAGAAGCATTGAAAATAATAATGACATACTCTACAGTTCAATGTGAACTTCATCTTCATCAGGAGACAGGATCAATACGATCATCTAAGTCCATATCGTCGAAGTTCATGTCATCGAGGTTCATGTCATCGAAGTTCATACCGTCCAGAATACCGTCGATATCTGGAGCAACTTCTTCTTCAACCGGAAGTTCAGGGTGGGGTTCAAGCTTCAAGGATTCCAAACCAAGTTGAGATTGCAGGAATTTGAGGATTCGTGTTGAATGACCCTCGGGATCGTCGATTGGGTATCCACCATTCAAAAGAGCCATTTCTTGCAAGATCATTGCGGTATCCTCAACACCATCAGGAACCTCGTAATCATCTCCAGCATCTTTTGGTGGAACGCTCTCAAGTAGTTTGAGGATCATAGGGTGACGAGGATTAATTTCAAAAACCTTCATGGATCGCATGGCCATGTCGTTTTGGCCGTGACTGTAGGCTTGGGCGCGCATGATTCGTTCCATGTTAGCAGAGTGTCCGTATTCAGCAGAAGAAACAATTGCAGGTGCAGAAATTTGGCGCTTGGAGATGGCAACTCTCATTATTGAAGGTCCGTACAACTTCTTCAACCAAGTAGTCAATGGCTTGAATTTCTCTTTATAGAACTTTTCACGTCGTGTGGCCAAATCCTTGTCGTCATCATGGTCGTCCAACTTAATATTGTCAGTAGCGATATTCTTCAATTTCTTTCCATCGAAGCTACCAACTGTAGTAGCCATATACTCATCGACAGGATCCACAAAGTACAAAACCTCCACTCCTTTTTCCAAAAATGGTTCGAGGAACTGTGACTTTTCCACTGCCGCGAGGCCATCTCCCGCTACGTAGAAAATCTCTTTCTGATTACCTCCTAGTTTGTCTTTCATATTCTCAACGTACCTTTCTAAACTTGTTGTTTCTCCACCTGATGCGGTACTCGTAAAACGGAGTAATTTCATAATTTTACCCCTGTTTGGTTCGTCATCAATAGCGCCCATTTTCAATTGAGCATTAAACTGGTCATACCATTCATTGTATTTATTGGTTTTGGATGTCGCCTTTTCTTCACTATCAACATCATCGTCGTTGTCCTCCGAGGGCGCTGCTTCCAATCGGATTCTTTTGCGAAGTTTCTCAACATTTCTAATGCCTTTCGTACCACCTTCTTTTTGATAACTTGGATTATTTTCGATTCCTGAAGTGTCTCTCGATTGACGTTTAGTGGCAAATCGTCACTATCTACAACACCCTTCATAAAGTAAAGGTAACGAGGTAAAAGTTCAAATTCGTCACTAATCAAGACCTTACGAACATACAGACTAAGTCCAGTAGCCTGTTTTTCCGTCATTCCTGATTGGAACCCTTGCGGGACATTCTTGGGGATGTACAAATAGACCTGAAATTTATGTTCCCTTCTGCATTAAAATGCGTCCATGTCTCTGCCTTGCCTTCGCCCTTCGTAAGTACCTCGTAAAAGGATTGATATTCTTCATCAGTAATATCTTCCTTAGAGCGAGTCCAAAGAGCAGGATTTCCATTCATAACCGCCCAGTCAAACGTCGTGACTTCCTTCATTTTCTTGGGTTTTTCTACTTCTTCGTCGACCTCTGAAATGTCATCTTCTTTCACCTCTAAATCGTCTTCATCTTTCTTTTCCTCTCTTCTTTCGCGGAAGTGTCTTTGTCATCATAGGCGTCGTCGTTTTTGTCTCATCTTCATCATCTTCTACTTCTATTTCCATTGTAGTTTTTGTTTTCAGATAAATCGGATGAGTAACAAATTCTGAATAATGCTTGGCTAACTGTGAAATCTTATATTCGTCAGCATATTCAATGCAATCCTCCTTTAGAAATAAAGTAATTTCTGTACCTCTCGGAAGAGTTTTACCTCGGGGATCCTCGTAGATCTGAAATTCCGACGAACCATTAGTTGACGACCAAACGTATTGAGTATCTGAATCGAGATGCTTACTAGCTACTTGGATACGATCCGAACGAGGAAGGCGGAATAAAATCCGACTCCGAATTGACCGATTTGTGAAATATCTCCAGAACTTTCTCCATCAGAACTACCTGCCTTCAAGGCCTGCATGAATTTAGTGGTTCCGCTACGAGCAACTGTTCCTAGATTAGAAACAAGTTCGTCGTGTGTCATACCGATACCAGTATCTCGAATGGTTAAAGTGTTTTGTTCACTATCGTATTCAATTTGAACATGTAATTTCTCTTCATCTTTCAAATAATCAGGTTCGGTCAATGACAGGAATCGGATTTTATCTAGGGCGTCACTAGCGTTGGAAATAAGTTCTCGTAAAAATACATCCTTGTTCTGATAGAGAGAGTTGACGACAATATCAAGCATTTTGGAAACTTCGGCTTCGAAAGCGAATGACTCTGCAGTCTCAGGTACGGACAGGTCGGGCGTAGTACCATCGTCGGCTGCATCTTCGGCTCCAACAGTCATATAGGACATCGACGAGGATTCTAATTTGTTTATTTATTTAGTTATTTTTTATGAAATTAAGAAAATAATAATGGCGAAGAATGAGTACGGATCGATCGCAGATACAAGTGTTGTCACGTGTCGGTATAGAAAAGATGACAATCAACGTCGCTCCCTCCACGATACGAGCGACGAACGTTCAGCTTATTATTGTGCTACTTACCTCGAAAAGGAAGTGGTACATTGCTGAAGGCCAATACAGCAAGGGCTTGAATAGCAATACGATCAAAACGCATAATGACGATGGTTTATATCTTTGATTGGTTTGACTATGTTGCTTTTGAAAAGGAAAAGCTGCTTTTGTGTGTCTCTTTCTGGAATATGAGTGAGATAGATTTTATTGCGATGATTTGTTGTTACCGGTACGAAGTTGCGTAACGTGTTAAAAAATGATAAAATAAATAGAAATCAGATTTTTCAATACTTCGACTGTATTGCTACTACAGTTAATTAGTGTGGTTCGGATTAAAGGATCTTTTGAAGTGTGTTTGAGATTATTCCCCCTTTTATTTATCTCCCCCTCTCCTTTTTACGGTAGTACAGAACATACTGTCCGCCGCCGCACAAATTTTTATTTATAAGCAACATTTCGACATTGCAACATGCTCACTGTATTAACATGACATATATCGGCTGATGAAACACTAAACATTCGTAGACACGCCCATTCAAATAGATCCAGCAAAGAGAAGAGAAAATATTTATACCGGACACACATTACAAGTGCATCAACACACACAATATATAATGAGATTAACTGCTGAACTTATAGGTTCCTCCGAACAAAGGACAAACCCGCTTGGAGAAAGAGAGATCATCTTACGAGGATTAGCTATCCCCGTGATAGAGCATTTGGGTGTTACTCGGGATGCATTTGATGCTATGGATTTAACAGACAATCGATTAGGTCGATTAGAGAATTTTCCTCGGTTACTTCGTCTATGTAGTTTGAGTCTTTCTGGGAATGTCATTGAAACGATCGATGCAAATAATATGTCGAAGAATGTACCTCATCTCAAATATATGGATCTATCCTACAATCACATATCCACATTATTGGAAGTTTCCAATTTAGGAAAGGCATATTCTGCTACCACTACTGATAATAAAAGCGACAAAAGTAATGATAATAAGAAATCAAAGGGAGCACTCGAAATATTAAGTCTAGTTGGGAATCCTGTACAAAGTGAGTTGAAAAAATAAATAAATAAACTCTCGTAATCTTCGTCGTCGATATTACATCATCACTATAATAATAATCTGATGCAGAAATAAACATCTCTCGTTATTGTTGTTTGTTTTCGTACTTGAGAGAAAAGAAAAACATCAAATAATTATATACGATGGATGAAAGTTTGTTATTGCGTCGTTTCCCCGTTTCCCCTCCACGTACTGTGATGACAGCGCTATTATTACATTTTAGATTTAAAACAAACGATACCAAATCAACACCTTTTTTTTGTCTCAACAACAAGATCGCACCCTTTATTCTTTTTCTCGTTATCTGCATTTCTTTTCTTTTTTCCTCCTTCTTCCAAACAATTATATAATAGGGAGGCAACATTATAGACTGTACACCATACAGAGTATTCCTTCCCTTAAAGTCCTAGATCATCAAAGGATAACCCAAACAGAACGGGACCGAGCAAGGCGGTTAGCCGGTTCTGCGGCGGGGCTGCTTTGGAGAGTGATATACAGGTTGAAGCTGGAAAACAGAAAACATTTACTCCTGGTGAGGGGAATCGGCGGAAGAATCATTTGCAGTTAACTTCACACCAGAAGAAAAGGAACAAATTCGTCAAATGGTTGCCAATGCTGAATCTCCTACGGAAATTGAAGAGATAGAACGTTCTGTCCAAAGGGGGGTACTACCGAAGCCGAAGACAAAGAAAGGGAGTGACGCCGAGGCCGCCGCAACCAATGAAGGGAAGGAAGGAATCAATTCTACAGATCTAGATAATGGTAATGATCGCAAGCGACCTCCACCACCGCCCAACACAGAAGAAAATAAAAATGGTGAAGGGGGGCATACAGAGAAAAAAATAAAGACGTGATAAGTATTTCTCATTATAAACACTATAACGAATTGCTTCTATTTATAGATTGAGTAGACTTCTATTATAGATTGAGTAGACTGATTCGACTCGATTCGGATAACTGCGTTTCAGTCATAACTAATTTAAATATATGTATCATTACATGTATGTTGCGTGTATACTTTTTTTTAAATCGATTTAATGATATCATCTCCCCACCAGCTAGCTAGCTTGCAAATTAAAGAACAATTTTAGCCAGCTGTCGTTTTATTGACAAGGTCTTGGCAAGAATATCATCCTCAAATTTCTGAATGTATGGCAAAATATCCAAGGCTTCCAAACTTGTTAATCCTAAACTAAGTAATCTCATTAAGTTTATCGAAGGAGTGCACAGTCCACCCAAGTTGGATCCCAAGACTGGTTCCATCTGACAAAGAATCATTCCAGCGTGGCGCATATTGTATCCTTTACCCCCAGAGTATGTTGGTAACGTCATTTGCCTCAGTAGAGCATCTTCCATGAGAGCACGGCTGGTCATTTCCGCTTCGGTAACAACTTCAAGAGCTGTGGGTCCCAATGGAACATTCTTTTGTTGCATGCTCTTGATGTATTGTAGACTAGCCACCATAGTTGGTAGGTCGGTGGTAGACATAAGAATTTCCAATGCCATTCCATGTCGCCTCAATAGGTTTAGTTCTAACTGAATTGATAAATTAGAAGGATATATTGTTGACGATGCAGTATTACAAGCGGCGGTAGCAGTAGACGAAGATAAATCGGCCCTCCTATGGACGTCGTACGTGATGATGACATGGCCATTCTTGGATATGTTTCAAAACGATTACTTGTATCTAATTGTTCATATGAAAATGAATGGGGAGCAGAATGAGACGGCGGTGAAAGTGGCAATGCTTGTTCAAGCTCGGTGCTAACGTTGGCGTGCTCCAAAACTATCGTCTGTTAAGTCTATTATATCACTGTCTGCAGGTATGAAGTTGAAATTATTGAAAGTAGAAGGTGCATCGACGTCTGATATTGTACGTGCTTCTGAGGGAGGTCCGTTCAACGCTGAATCAGAAATATTTTGACGTCGAACATCTTCCTCTCTTGATCCAACTTGAAACTCACTAAGCAAATTATCTGATACCCATCGTATTGATGGGATCGATCTACCATCCGATGAATGCCCAGAAGCTGGTATCTCAAGGCTTGCCTGCGCAGAATTATATGGCGTATTGGTAATGTATGAGGAATTACAAGTGTCTTCTTGTTGAGCTCCTCCAAGTGCACTGCTCGAAATTCTTTTAGCAGTAGATGCTTCGAGACTTAGAAAATCATCGAACCCTTTTTTCGGGTTCGGTCTTGCCGTCTCTCTGCAGTTTCCAACCAACTCATCAGGCGAAATCCAAAGACAATTCTTGGCTCCGTCTTTTAGTACAAGTCTCTTTACCAGCACAGCCCCAGACGATTTGTCAATTTCTAGTATCTTGCATGGTAAATTGATCTCCGTTTCATAGCATACCCTGTAAAAAAAGTGTAATGTGTGTGTGTGTGTGTTTGTGTGTGAGTGAGTGAGAGAAGGTACACCAAAAAGACAAGACAGTAAGGCTTCAAAAGCTAACCAAGCAACATATTCATTCTAAAAATTTAAACTTACGCTCCTACCACAAGGTCGCACCGCACACGAAACTTCCCCTCCTTGAACATCCGCTTATTCAGGTAGAATTTACTTTCATAAAAATGGTGTTCATTGTCCTCATGTTTTCTAGCATAGCCATCGCTGTCGTCATTATTAAAGAATCGGATCAAACCATCAGTAGAACACAAAACACCAGTTCGATATATCTGTTTTCGATCAAACATAGGCGATGGCCTATTGTGCCAAAGATAAGAAATTAACTGACCAGGCTTGGGTATGATGTATTTATCGTCGATTTTTGCTTCAAAAGGTGGTGGTATAGCTGATTCTTTTCGGTGTGCATTTTGTGGTTTATCATCATAGATCGTCGATCCGGAGATTATCTTCACACCACCACAACGTGCTAGGTGCCGGAGTGTGATATAATTAATTTCTTTTTTAACTTTCTTCTTCTTCTTGCGTTTTGACTTTATTCTACGTGAATATGACGTGCAAACGAAAGGAGACATCACTTTCAGCCTCGTAATCGAAATAGGCAGCCCATTCAATTCTGTATCTTTCTTTTCACCCGATGGTCCTGTAACCTCCTTCGTATCATTTATTTTCGCTAGCTGTTGCTGTTGCTTCTTTCTCTTTTGCCTCTTTAGTGTGGGTTCAAGAAAGAGTTGATGTGCGATACCGATTGATCCTTCCCGCCATGGACAATCCCTTTTCAATTTTACCTGCTGATTCCTAGTTGATCTCCTCTCTGATGGCGTTGGGGCTTTGAAAATTTTATTTCCCAGTTCCAGCTTCTTATTATCGCAGACGGCCATTATTGGAGAAGCCATTTTTACGTCAGACGTAATATTTCCTAGATCTTTTTGAAGCGTAGTAGGCAACACAATAAAAACAACTTATGTGGCGAAGTATGAAGCTGTAAACTTATCGCATTCAATCTAAATACATATTCTTTCTTTACTGTCCCACTCTCACTTTCTCTGGCTTAGGTGAAGCTAGTAAGGTAGTCGTACTTCTTTGTGATTAAATTCTGCCACGAAACATAATACTGTATCGAACCCGTACAGCACAAATTTCGGAGAATTATTATTTCTTGACAATCTTCGCAATCAAACAACACACACTTTCGCATTAAATACACATGATGGGATGGGATGTACGATCGATGAATAGTCCTGATTTCGCGCGCGCCACGTTGTTGAATAATAGAAACGCACAAAGCTTACTACTTGGACACAACCATTTATTTTATTACCCATAATGTATGTATTCAATAATTTGGAGCATGACCAGTAAGTACAACGTGTGTCTCTATCTTTGTCACTACTATCTTTGTGTCATCATTCATGGCAATTGATTGAATGATCCTTTTCTCCTGTAGATCTGGTGTGTGTGGTGGTGGCTAATAACAAAACCATAAATTGATGGCAGTATTTAGACTAACAATAACAACAGTCTTTCCAAGATTTCAATACAATCCATTTCAACTTATTAAGGCTACACTTATTGTCCATCATTGTCATATTGGGGCATCAAATAACATGACTACGATTGAAGTCAAGATTTTCTTTTAATTTGGATGATGCAGTTGTTGTGCTGCTGTGTGATTGATGATGATGTCTCCTTTTTGCCTGTACTAAAATAGCTACCAATGTTGAAGCCTGTAGAACATGGGAGTATTAGATACCTATCCTACAAGGCATTGATACCTCACTTATTTGGGCTTCATTCCAGTAGATTTATGTAAAAGTTGCCATGGTCGAAATTTGATTACAATCACAAGGTTGTAAGATTTTTTACTTTGTTGATTGCTTGCACTATGATTTTGCTGTCTGAACAAGATAAGAAGTATGTGTCAATTGTAGATACAAAGGTCCAAACCAGGAATGTACACAATATATGTCCAAACATTTGGGAATCCCATGCACAAACTTTGTGCTCCAGAGGTTTGCTGCACACAAATATTGTTATCGGTACACAGTCAGCAGTATTTTTTGTAGTTTTGTATCAAGATTTTTTTAAACTCAGTGAGTATATTTGGTATGGTTACCTTGTTGGGGATTCAATTTATTACAAGCCCCATGTGGGTTTTTGTGGTACACGTTCTGAGTCATCAACATATGGCATTTATATGGTCAACATAAAATTAAGCAAATTAAGGTGTGGTTGATAGCTCAAACAGACGATGTGAATTAACATACCTATATTGCCGCATCACCATGTTTCTATGCAGTAGGTAAATAATATAAACAAGTTAATAAGCTAACAATATATAGTATACAAACCTACATATTATAGTATAGTATCTTCAAGCATTACATAGTCATAGCATAGGCAGTGACCTCAAATAAGCAGGGTGTGATACATCGTATTGTATTTCAACACCCGGTAGAAAATGAGTAGTTAAGCGAACCCTCTAAACTCGTAGTAGAAGTATTTAAGCCATTCGCCAAGAGTTGCGAGCAGCGTCCTCCGCAATATGCGAATTTCCCGTGCTTTTGAAATTTGTGCATTTATGAGAGATAACGGCCCAAACATAGTAAACAACGGTAAAACAGTGATCAGTGACTGAAGACAAAAGGATGACAGTTTAGTATTGTGTATTGCAAACCTATCAACAAAAAGTTTACAACGACAGAAGATATTATTTTATGATGAGTTAAGAGTCTATTTCTGAATATTGCGTACTAGTAGTACTATAAACATAAACGGAAATACACTACAGTACTTGCATGTGGTCCTTCGGAAATAAACGGGAGGACCAGATCTCTCCAGAAGCAAAAATGCAAAATGGACCAATTCTAAGACATCCTGCTACTACTACTACCCGTGCCATTAACGGCCCTCGATTAGATCAAAACCATCAACAACCTCAGCAACAAATCATTTCACCTAGAGGAGCAGGCACTCTTGCTGCTAAGAGTCGAATGTTTTATAAAAACAAGAAATTGTCATCGACAAATAATAACGTCTCCTCGAATACGAATACCAATAGCAATACCAAAGCAGGTCCTGGCGGTCAACAACCTCAAAATCAGCCACAGCAAGAGGCTCAAAACGAGCGTGGCAATAGTAACCGCTCAAAGAATCTTAAACGCTATTTTTCAGGAGGAGGTAGCAACAGAAACAATAATGGTTCCACCAATGATATTATTTGCAAGACATGAGTGTCAGCGAAACATCCAATGGGATTGAAGTTTCATTTCCTGGTAGCCAATTAGCCAAATCAAATCATTCAAATTTAGATTCTCATCGAAACCCTGTAATATCCTTGAAGGATCAGATTCGGCAGCGACAAAGAGTATATAAGAGCCAGTTTTCCGCTGTCTTATCTGCATCTACCGATATCGCAAATGCTGGTGCAATGAATAACAGCAATTGGCGACCGAAGGGTCATAGAATACCACTCCTGGGAATTACTCCAGCCGATACAGCGTACACCGATACGTTACACCTACTTCAAACTGCGCCTGTTGTTGACGAATGGACGGCTGTCAAACAAGAGTTGGTACATTTGGAGAAGGAAATTTCGTCCCTTGAACGAGATCGAATCTTCCTGCAACAAAACCACCTCAAGGAGAATAATAACAATTCATCTAGTCGCCAGTTAGAGAATATGCAGCAACACACTGAATTGATCACCTGGAATGTGCATAAGCTATTGAAGGACGATGCATTGAAACTGAAACTACTGTCAGTCTCGGAACGAACCAAGCTTCAAAAACAACGAGGAAATTCGCTAACAATTCATCTTAGCAATACCCGAACTCAGGAAATGTTTGTTCATACATGTGGAGGCAAACTACACAGTAATCAAAAAACGAGTCTATTTAAGAATGATGGTAGCATCATAACACTCATGCCAAGTAATTGCCGCCCTCCTCATGGTGCAGCTACGACCTTACTATACTTGAGTTTGATATCCGATACCAAAAATTCCATCGGTAATGCTGGGTTGTATTTTTCACGAGATGATGGTGAGTCACAATGCATTGGAGAAATACCCAACAGACTCCATCGAAGATTAGAAAAGCAGGGTGGTGAAGGAACCACCGATAGTAGATATTTTCATATCTGAGTACTGGTCCACGCGGGTGCTACTTTGCCGAATTCCAATCTGGAGAATGTTGGTGGGGATCAGCTGTTGAAGATGCTGATTTTCACAATATAATGCATTCGTGGAATGTGTATCGAGTAGCTTTTGGTCCGATTGAGAGTATTAAACACGATAATCATGAACTACAAATACCAACAGCACAACCATCAGAAAAGAAACATAACGACAAAGCTATATCAACTAATTCCTGGATTATTTTAAGTCATGATGGGAGAGCAGCGTGGAAGAACCTGCCCTCACGATTGTCAAATAAATTAGAGGAGCGGCTGGCCAATCGGGCAGCACCAGTTGAAGTTTCTTTAGGTCCAGGTGATTCCTATTTCGTACGTTTTCTGGATGGTTCGATTGACTACTGTTTACCAGCTAAGGTTGCTCGTGTCTGTGAACGTATTGAACAGAGAGGAGGAACTATCACCAATATTAGTCTCCATCCTGATATATCTCATGACTTTGTCATTCGCCATACTGAATTGACAAGATGAAAAATTCTTGATAAACAAAATGAATAATAAGTCATTATTTTCCTTAATTTTGGTTGGTTAAAGATTCATTCTGTATCATTACGTGAAGTAACAATCTACTTGCTAAAAACAAGCAGTATACTTATGTAGGCTAATACCCATTAGAGGTAAAATTGTAATATTTTTGTTTACTCCTGTATAATACTGTACAAATCAAGTACTTGTACAGTAGTATGATAGATATTTGTTTTGGCTACTAGTAGATTACTTTTTTTAATCTGACTGTAACGTTACTAGTACAGATTCTGTTTTGTCTCCTACAGTATATCGGGTCTAAAGGAGGTCTGTCCGGCCTCCGTCATGATACTTTGCTTAGACCAGTAATTTTCTCGGTCGTGCTACATTTTTTAAATAACAACTACAAAATACTTTACACGTAATTAATTCTCAGTCGCACACAATTTTTGACGCGCCGACTCTCCAGAAAGGTATGTATGAAACACTCAAGCCCAAAATAGCCTTAATCTGTGCTACCGCTAGCTATAGACCGTGTCGCGACTATTCTTTCAATCGTCGTCTTCTATGATTATTATATTAAACAAGAAGACACTAGCAACCTACCTATCTTGAATCTCCTTTCGGGCTTTAGCCACCCGTTCAATACAGCATCTAGCAACACAAACTCTCGCTCTTGCTTTATCTGGATGACGCCGCGGGGGACGACGAACGTTTACACAGGATCAACACTATTCTCACTCTTCAAAATAAGGTGAACATTGTTTTATCCAATGGCTTCGAAAGCTGCTCCTGCCCCGGCAAAATCTACACCAGCACAGCTGCCTGATAACCATGCTACTACTAACGCAACGACGGCCACAACGGCCACGACGACGCCGACAGCCACGACAGCTACGTCTTCATCCCACAATACTAATAGCAACAACAGCTCATCATTGCTGCCTGCGATCCGTCGTCGCCGAAGAGATTCTTCCGATGATTTCAATGCGAATGGGTCTCTGGGGAGCATTGGGGGGAGTGCAGTGGGAAGCAGTGTGGAATTATCCGCATCTGGAGGAGGAGGGGGAGTAGCAGGAGGGAATAGCAATATCAACAGCAATGATAAAAAACGTACCAGTATTTCGCCTTCTGGGCGGAGACCATTTCGAAAACGAAAGGCATCCGTCGATTTTTCCTTCCCTGCCTTGTCGATGGATGACAACGATGCTTCCTATTCCATTGCTAATACGGCATTACTTTCACAACATCATCGCCATGCGAAAACACCAGCGGCAACAACAGCACCAGTTGCAGAAAGATCAATTTCGTCGTCAATGTTAGGTTCGATACTTCCGTCGTCATCCACACGCTGTCGTCTGTATTCCGATCTAACTATGAACGAGTCGTTAGCTGCATCAAATTCCTCATCGAAACAACAACCACAGAATAATCATTTCAATAGTAATAGTAAACAGAAAGAAGATCAGGAACAGATTCTGCCTTCAATGGATGCTTTACCACCCATGGAAGATTTGCTACCACATATTGACCACGATACATCGTCTATATTATTACACCCACCCGAAAGTCCAACAAGCAGTGGTAACACGCTTACGAATCACTCTACTCACAGCAGCAGCCACAACACGCATACTTTACGAAAACGAAGGGCCTATTCTTTTGCTTCATCGGTAAAGTCAGAAGGTTGTGGTTTGGATCGTTTAGATACTTTGGGTGTCGAAGCAACCATATCTGCATCGAGGATACGGAAAGGTTCTTCGCTAACATCAGAAAAAAGTCATGGTGATAAATCTCACGAAGCTAGTGAAAACAGCAGTACCAATAATAGTTACGAAGGTACGTTGGGATCACAATCACATCGCTTCTTAATGGAAGCATTTCTAGGGGACGGGACGGAAAGTCTCGTGTTGAATCCGTCGCAGCGTGAACGATTAGGGAGTTTTGATCAGGCGGCTACGGTTACAGGAAGAAGTTGCACTCACACCACCACCACCAACAATCATAATGGAATTAGTCGTAGTAAAAACAACAACAATAATGATGATGATAATAATAATAACAAAAGCAGCAGTGCTGACAACATACTCATCTCGCGAGAACGACTGTCGAGTATAGGGGGACGACGAGACCGGTTAGATTCCTGGGGTGGAATGTCTGACTTGTCTTATGGGATGAAGGACCAAAATTTGGAATCTCTTGGAATCGGGAATGCTTCCACAGGAATTAATAATAACAGTAACAACGCAGCTGGGTCAGCCGTAGCACCCAACAATACAGCTTCAGCATTGGCGGCCACTATTTACACTAGCTTGGCCAATGATGTAACGGCAGCTGCCCAGGATGGGAACGAATCCGTCTCATCATTTCTAATCAACGATGAAACTTTTCCAAACCGAGATCGATCAAATACAATGGCAACTATGCAAACTATGCAAACTGTCGCAACAGACCAATCGGCACTCCTCCACACACACAACAATGCATTATCTGGTTTAGATTCTGAATTTCCATCTGATGTTCACAGTTTTGTCAAGGCTGCCATGGCATCCGTAGAAGATCAATTGGCAGATTTGGCAACAGCGGTTGAAGCTGTATCAAAAGACAACAATGGGGATTATGAAAGCGAAATAAGCAGCACAGTGTCGCCTATGATTGGAGCTGCTTCCGATATTGGCTCAAATATATCAGATTCTGTCGTCGGTCGGCCGAGATCCTCCTCAATATCTTCCTTGTTACAAATTGCCGTAGACTACGATGCTGTAGCTGCCGCTGTTGATGCTGCAGAAGCTGCTGCGGGTGCTATTGATTTGACCAATTTCACATCATCTAGTACATCGAAAACACCATCGATTACCAGCGCAGGGATCTCTTCCTCGTCATCTGTCGGATCACATCATTCGCAAATGAATCATAAACAGCGGGCACGTCCGCTTCCAATCCAGAAAAAGAAGTCTCGTACAACCAACAAGAATTCGGGTAAGCACCCTCCTTCTTCTTCTTTAAAATCATCAAAAAATCGAACAAAGAAGAGGTCGTTAGCAGCAGAATCGCTCCATTCAGCCAAGAAACAACGCGTTGCTACGAATTCTGCCGTCAAGAAGCCACCAAATACAATACAACTAAAAATGCCCTTGATTCCTAGATCCAAAATGGATGATCGTGACATGGAAAAGCTGCGAGAACGAGCAAGAGCTGCAGCAGGATATGTACCTCCATCTGCTACTGGTTCATCAATTAAAGCGACTTCATTGCCACCCAAAAAGCGTACTAATACACCGATGACTCCATCAACAGCTCCGCGTCCGTCCATGATTACAAGCGGTAGTAATTTTAAGACACCAATTGCGTCAAATACCGCCGCTTCAAAATACACTACTCCTCACTCAGCTTACAGTCGTGGTACACCGTCTTCTGCTACACCGAAAGGTCAATCTAGTCAAAAGTGGGAATCTATGTTCGTGTGTCTCGTGAAATTCATTGCGGAGCGAAAAACTGAAGCAACTGCTGGTATGACAGATGAGCAAATAAAGGTTTGGAGCTGGGATGGTAATGTTCCCACGACTTTCAAGACAAAGGATGGTAAGGCTTTAGGTCGGTGGGTGAATAATCAACGTTCCGCAAAAAGTAAGAACACGCTGAAGGATGAACGGGAAACACGTTTGGTAAATGCTGGTCTCAAATGGAGTGTCTTGGCATCTAATTCTTGGAACGAGATGTTAGAGGAACTTCGTGTCTACGTTAACGATCAAATTAAACAGGGGAAGAAATGGGACGGAAACGGTAAGATCTCAATTTTGCTTTGTAGATTGTTTAAAAAAATATAATTTTGTGTATCTCCTCTAACATCGTCGATTCCATTTTTGTTACCACTTGACAGTTCCAACGAACTATCGGATCAAAGTTTCAAAGGATAAGGCAAAATTATTTGTGAAAGATGACGACGAGGACAAGAATCTTGGTCGTTGGGTAAACCGACAACGAAGTATGTTCCAGGCCGGAAAGCTTCGTAAAGATCGACAGTTATCCCTGGAAAAAATTGGCCTGAAATGGTCCATGTTGGCTACAACATCTTGGGAATCAATGTTTGAAACTCTTTGCCAGTATGTCGAAGAAAAGAAGAAAGGTGGGGCCGAATGGGATGGAAATGTCCCAGCTAATTATAGAACAGAAGATATCCCTCCACGTGCACTTGGACGTTGGATCAATCGCCAACGTTCTGCCTATGGCAAGAACAAATTAAAACCGGAATACGTTGCGAAGTTAAATGAAATAGGTTTAAAATGGTCAATTCATGAACGCCGACCTACTTATCATCAATATACAAGTGCTAGACCCGAAACTGCTGCGAGCTCCTCGGTAGTTCCAGAGTTGGCGTTGTCTTCATCGACTCCAACGCAAAATACCGATGCTGCAAAACCTCAGGCTGCTTTAGCTGCTTCTGGTGTGCAGAAAGATTCTAACGTTAGTGATAAGGAAAATGATGCGATAATAATTGAAAGTGTGCGTCCTGACCATATTGGAAGTAGCGAGGGAAATATGAAGACTGTAATCTCGAAAGAGAAAACGGAATCGACGATTTTTTGTGATGATCCAAAGGAAGCTTGTCAGTCTATTCCAACAGGGAGTGAAGTAGGTACATCTACAAAACCATGTGAAACATTAAAGTCCGAGTCAAGTAACGCTGTGAAGATGCCTACTACGAGTACACCGTCCTCTAAGGCCCCTATTTCTTCAAATGAACCTGTCAAGTTGGTCGTCAATGAGTCAGTAATTATGGCTAAGAAAGCTACTGACTCTACCAATATTGAATTCGCTCTGGCTACACCATCAGCTGGGAATACTACTACGGATACGATTAAAAAGGAGTCAGGGGCAGTTGCTGATTCTACGAAACAGGGGTCATCTCCACCAGCATCAAAAGTCGAAAGTACAAAGGAGATCATTGCAGAGAAGCCAGTCAACAAAGTAATGGAATCATCTTCATCTATAGCGACAGCAACAGCAACAACAACAACAACAATTGGAAATGTAACGACGGATGCGACCAAGATTAAACAGGAGTCAATTGAAACAGCAATAGCATCATCTCCGGCGATACCTGCAGTTGGAAAAACGACAACGGTGGAGTCAGGCGATAAAAAATTGATCGCATCATCTTCGGTGATACCAGCAGTTGGAAGTGTAACGACGGAGGCAATCAAGTTTAAACAGGAGCCAATTGAAACAGCAATAGCGTCATCTCCGGCGATAGCAGCAGTTGGAAAAACGACAACGGTGGAGTCAGGCGATAAATCAGTGGCATCATCTTCAGGAAAACTAGTTGGAAATGTAACAGCAGTCAAGATCAAACAGGAGCCAATAGAAAAAGCAATAGCATCATCTCCGGCGATAGCAGCAGTTGGAAAAACGACAACGGTGGAGTCAGTTGATATATCAGTGGCATCATCTGCAGGAAAACTAGTTGGAAATGGAACAGCAGTCAAGATCAAACAGGAGCCAATAGAAAAAGCAATAGCATCATCTCCGGCGATAGCAGCAGTTAGAAAAACGACAACGGAACAGTCCGTCGATAAATCGACAGTATCATCTTCAGTGATAATACCAACAATTGGAAAAACGACAACGGAGCAGTCCGTCGATAAATCGACAGTATCACCTTCAGTGATAATACCAACAATTGGAAAAACGAAAACGAAGCAGTCCATCGATAAATCGACAGTATCATCTTCAGCGACAATACCAACAATTGGAAAAACAACAACGGAGCCGTCCGTCGATAAATCGTCCGCATTATCTTCAGCGAAATCAGCAGCATCATCTTCGGAGATAATACCAGTAGTTGAAAAGACGACATTGAAAGAGTCTGTCGTCACTAAATCGACCGTATTATCTCCAGTGATATCAGCAGTTGGAAAGTCAACAACGGAGCAGTCCGTCGATAAATCGACCTCATTATCCTCAGCGAAACCAGCAGTTGGAAATACAACGACGGTGGCGACAAGCATTAAACAGGAGTCAGTCGACAAGTAAATCGATGGAAGCTTAAAATAATATAGATGTGAATGGAAGAGTACGTGCGCCATTCATTTGAGCTAATAATAATGATATTGGATTGTTTTATGATGATTCTTTTTATGTGAACGAAAATTTTGTATAGTATGAACCTAGCTTCTATAGATTACTCTACTATTATTATTATTGCTTGTTTTTTTTTCAATATTTAAAAAGTGATTTGAATATGCATAGATTGAAATGCCGCCGGTCGTGTAGAAAAGGAGCTACTGTAGTCGTCATAAGGCTAATGAAATGACTAGTGATGTATTATAAATGTAGTTGCTTTATATGACGTGATGTGATGTGATGTGATCTCTAGCTAGAATGAATGAATGAAAATAGTATAGAATTTATATCAAAATTTACAAATTTTCGACAGCCCAGATTCCGAACGCGATTGTAAGAGCGACACCACCGAAACTGAAGATAAGAATTGGTGCATCACCTCCATCGAGAGTAGTACCAACACGATCTCCAACTTTCTTTGCATATCGACGACGTGGACCAGAACATTGTGGACAACGAAAACCGGGGGTTTGTTCTTCGAAGAACAAATCAGCGCATTCGGCCTGCGAAGTTTTAAAATTGATTAAATAATAAAATAAGATAAATTTTTTGGGAAAATTGACAATGTTAGACCCAAGATAAAACGATTTTCATCAACATAGCTCTTCTTCCATCGAATTAAATTTGTTGCTGCGTAATCAATCACCATCATATAAGTTACAGCACTATTAATAAAATCATACATTTAACTTACCCTGTTATAAATGTATCCACAGTCCTTGCAAACCCATTCTCCCTCCCAATACATAGCTGCTTTTTCGGCTTCTTCTGCCTTTTGTGCCTTTGACTTCTTTTTACCAAATACATTCAAACTTGTGTTACTCGTCCTACTAACTGCCGATGACGTTATACTGGACGCAATCGAAGATGGACGAACAACAAATGCAGATGTTGTCGCTACTGATAAACATAGTAACGCGAAGATAATTGAGATGATGGAGGTGGATGATTTCATGATTAATATTATATTACGGTAGCAAGCGGAAAAAGAGGAGGTCGTTTGTTATGATCGGTTCTTTTGAATTAAATTGTGTCAATGCATTTTTTTTTTATTATTGAAAGTTTGTCGTGTTATCCCGTAGGTATTCTTTTACTGCAAGAATAAAAAAAGAAAAAGGCGCATAATATATTCAATTAATGATTGATGATGTGTTTGATGTGTGTGCTGTAGCGTGGTAACTGTGTGTTACCGGTAGATGGGTTTCTTGTATGCTGGTGTCCTGACGTCACCCACAAGATTTCCACGACTGATAATACGTTATTAACGACGGCACAATTGTCATCCCAAGAAATATCAAAATATTACAGTATTAATATAGTAGTGGTAGTGGTAGTGGTAGTTTCGGTTGAAGGACGCACAATTCCAATTAAAAACTTTTTGTATTCTGTTATCAATCATAACACAAACAGAGCTGGTAACATAGTAGAGTCTATATACGGTATCTACATCAATTTTCAAAAGAGAGAAGGAACCAAATTCATATTTTGTTTACAATGAGAGCGAGAATAAAATTTCCGAACTTCGCGATAGCGAGAAGAGAACAACATGGTTGGACTACTCGACGATCGGTGGATAATATCCATTTTTCCAAAGAAATGCGGATAACAGCAACGAAGACGACGACGACGACGACGACGAGATTGTTTTCGTTATCGTTTCATCAATCGAGGATGACAGCATTATCATTCGAAAAATTACCAATACCAACGCGATGTTGCTACTTTTCGTCATTACAAACAAGTAACGATGTTGACAATTCAGATTCTAACGACAATTCAGATTATAATGATTATGATTATGATGATAGTAATATTGCTGATGATCACGATCATGACCACGACGACGAAAATAATACTAAAAGACGTATTTGGTTGGATCCGAAGGCGCTTCTCTCGGATCGTACTAGTCGTTTTATCAATCAACCACTTGGTTCGTTACATCATTTAGATATCAAACTTGCTTCGGTAGATTTAATACGAGAATGTGGAAAACTTAATTCCTTTGAGGGAATGAAGATGGCATCTGATCTTCTTGAACGGATGATTGAAGAAAAAAAACACGTCAATTTAGAAATGAACAATAGTAGTAATAATAATAATAATGGGTCTACATCTAGTATCCTTATCGTTCCCGATCGTACATTCAAAATGGTTATGTATGGATGGGCCAACATATGTAAAAAGTGTCTATTGCCCCACAAAGAATGCGAGAAGTATTAGATTTGATGATCCAAGAAGCAGAATATGATAAGTCGATAAAACAAGAAATGGAGACCAACAGAATTAAAAACGAAGAAAGCAACAACAGTGGTGACGACGACAACAAAAACAAAAACAACACACAGGATAATGATAATTTATTTGAAGGATTATCCTGTGAGCCAACGGTCGATATATATAATACTCTTCTTCAAGGGCTATCGCAAGCAGCATCACGGTCTATTCAAGCCGCAATAGAAGCTGAACATGCACTAAAAACAATGAAGAAGATGAATAGGAATCGAGGATGGCATACCAAGCCAAACACTCGAAGTTACTCGCTGGTCATGAATGCTTACGCAAAAACTAAGCATGTTACGGCTGGAGAACGGGCTGAATCTGTGCTACGAAAAATGATTCAATGCTACGAAGAAGAACAAGAAACATATTTTGAAGAGTACGGAGTACACTATGATATATTCGATACACATACTAACGAAAGAAACATTGTTACCCCTGATACCATTGCATATAGTATAGTTATTCAAGCATACGGACAAAGTGATTCGGACGATGCTGCCGGAAAAGCTTTAAATTTACTCAATGAATTGATCAATTCGGACAATCCGATGTTACAGCCCGATGCATTTGCTTTTGCGAATACAATTAATGCCTTCTCTAGAAAGGCTGCCAAATTACAATCTCCCCATGCTAGATTCGAAGCAGCACAACAAGCAGAAGACATCCTTTGGATGATGGTAGATGAGATTAAAAAGAGACCACAAATGGAGGTGACTGACGATAATACTGATGGATCGTTGGAGGATAGTCAACAGTCATCTAACCGGTTGTCTGGTAGCATTGTTCCCTTTAATTCATGCTTGAATGCGTGGGCCCAAAGTTTTACACGTGAGTCGCCACACCGTGCCGATGATTTGCTCCAACGAATGTTAGATCCTGAACTACAATCGCTTGCTCAGATTTATCCTAATGCAGTATCTTTCAACACCTGCATGCTTGCCTGGTCCAAATCATCAAAATTTGAAGAAGGGTCTTCTGCTCCAGAACGGGCGGAAGAACTTTTAAATTTACTCAGAGAAATTTCTAAAGGGGATGATGATGACAATTCACATGACAAGCAGAATTCGAAACTTCGTCCTGATGTTCGATCATATGTGACTGTGATGAACGCATACGCAATATCGCATAGAAAAGATAGTGTCTTTCACACTTATCGACTGTTGAAGGATCTTATCCAAGACGTTCGGGAAGGATTCTTTGACACTGGTGACAACAAAGATAAGATAAATGCGTCTCCCTTTACGATTCTGTTCAAAGCTGTTGCGAATACGAAGAAAATTGACATGAGTTCTAATGAATTAGAAGATTTGGCCTTTGGTCCTCTAGATGGAGATGAGGAAGAATTGTCAGAGGTGATAGACCCCTACTCGATTGCCCTAAAAACGTATTCAGATCTATTAAAGGACGCACACGATTTGGGTGTGCGTGCAGATCATTTTGCTTTTTCTGAAATGTTGGCTGTCGTGGAAGCACATACCGATGCTGAATCTATCGAAAGAAGACAGCGAATCGAAGAAATTTTTCACGATGCCTGCCAGGCGGGACATGTGAGTTCTATGGTAGTCCGCGCTATGCAAAAAGCATGTCCGAATGATATCATGCTCAAAGATCTTCTGCAGCTACGTGGAAATGATACGGTTGTATCAATTGAAAGTATCAACAGATTCCCTAAACAATGGACTGCTCGTGTCTCACAAGAATTTCGTAGGGTGAGTAGTCGTAGTGAACATTTTCGGAAGCAGACGAATTTCTTCGGTGCCAACAACAGTAAGAAAAATAACAACAGCAGCAGCAAGAAGAAACACAGCAAGAAGGGTTCGTTTCGCAAGAATATTATAAAACGAAAATAAACGAGACTGAGTTCGTTTCTCTCTATTTTATTTTATTGAAAAATTGAAATCAAAAGATTGAGTAAAAATAACAATAATAATAATAAAGATAATAGATAGCGACTTCATGAATTATATTTGACTTTACTTCGTGTATCGGGAGCAGTTTCCATCAATGTTTTGACACTTCGATGCGCGTTAGCATCCCAATTCATTTTTTGTTTCGTTATGGGCAAGATTCTACGTATCGATTTCAAATGATCACTTGTGACAGAGTCCTTCATGGATGCTAGAATTTCCAATATGATCATTTCCCATTTCGTAATTTGTTGGACAATCCCATCTTCCAAAGATGGTTCCTCGTCCGATTTACAAGAGGCCTCCTTCCCCACCGTTATACGTGGAAATTCTTTTGTAATTTTTAGTTGTACGTTCCCATCTTCGTATGCGCACGAATGTACAACGACGTGTCCAGAAATTTCTCCAACACCTAGTTCTACCTTATCAATTGTCCAGGTGGCCGTCCAGCAACCAGAATATTGATTGGGTGTATCAATCTTTTCGGCGTATGTGTGTACGAGTAATTGGTTGCTATTGTTTTTGTCCGTCGTCATTGCAATACGTGCCGCCGATACTCCTGGTTTGCTCAAGAAGTTAGCATTCTGATATTGTTTTAGTTTCTCGTGCAATGGTTTTGCTATTGGATGGTCCAGTTCCAATTCATCGCTTATATTTGCATCGTCGATACATTGTAATTCCTTTAACTCGTCTTGTACTTCTGTCAACCAAGAATCGCTACCAGAAATTGTCTGATTTCCAAGTTTCTTTATATTTTCAGCAACATCATCGACCTGACCTGGGGCTGCTGCTCGTAGGATTTCTTTGCGGCTTCTTCGTCTGACATGGCGTTTATTTCGGTGATTATGGGAATGTTACCCCCTTTTCTGTTGATCATCCTCATTCTCATCTGATAATAATTAAGCTTCGAAGCTGGTCGTGCCCTACCGCTACTGTAACGACTGTTTTCTTGATGTGCTTTTTTGTGATGACCTAAAAAAAATAAAGGCAGGATAAATTAGGACTAAATCATACCTTTATTCACTATCTACTAGGGACTGAATCATTATCTCACTTTACTATTTTAATGTCCGCCACTCATTTTTTTGTTAGCACTTCGACAATCTTTTGGATCCCTCGAAACTGAAGATAATACAGTATTGTATGATGATGATGTGCTGAAAGCCCTTGATTTTTGTGGCTAACTCACATAACCATAATAATTATTTGACAACATCCAACATCATGTGTAGGATATGACTACGACTACTCTAGCGAGATGACTTAATGGTCGTCTTTGATTAGACGATGGTAATAACCACGACACGTAAGTTAACAAGATGATTTCCATGTGCAAGTGCATTACTGACTGTATTGACATGTTTTTATTGTCTTGTTGTTGTTGAAAGACCCAAAGGACGAAATTCTTGCTTTATACCAACCACAAACATTCATGCGTGTCAACTGACTTTAACCGTGATCTCAACAAAGTATCTGATGGATATTGACAACAACAACAAAACGATCTTTGTACTTAATGTATCCATTTGACGAAATTCAATCACGTTGTTTGCTTACCCGTTCACATTTTCATTTTCCCCCAGTTTCAGACTCATTGAAGATGATGATGTACTGACATTGAAAAATGAAAGTCTGATTTCGAAAGCTAATCTCGAAATCTAATTTCTTTCTTGGAAAATCCTGTCAATTAAAAGACGAGGAACAATGAAACTTAAGTTTCAATTATGGTAAGTGAATTCTGATGTTATTTCCTACTGTATCATCACCTTAGAGATGATACTATTATTATTTGTACAATTGTTATGACAAAAGATGTGTATCGCGCGACTATACTTCGAGACTACAATACAAACTATCTACTGCAAAGCCATACACTATATAATAAACTATGACTGCCGATGATGACCTACCCTCATAGACCTGTTCTGAAATTACAAAACCGGTTTTTGAACCTGCCCCGAAAGGGGCATGGTGACTTACCAACTTCCCTGTTGAGAAACGAGTGCACCACCAACTTAGGAAATAATAGTTTGATTATTTGTGTAATGGGGTGGATGGATTGTTTGTTTGCTTCGAAAAAGTCGCGATGCGTGTTAGATATTATTTCTGTTCAACCCTTTACATATACCTATACCTTTGACGCTCAATAATCATTCTTTTTCTTTCTCCCTCACAATAATGTGTTGACAGACAGCAGACGATATGATCCAATAATTATCATTATTTGCGACGATGAATCATACTATCGGATAGCGAAATAGAAGGAGATACTGATGAGCTCTGGTTAGATCCAAAAAAAGGAAACCAAGTCTGCTTCATTTCGATGAAAGAATATCTCTGATTGTGCTAAATCGGCCGCTTCATATTTATATCTTGCTTTGGTCGAGTCCGAATTTTGCGGATAAATGCAACTGGGCCAGGTATTTCGCTTCAGATTTTGTGCTTACTTCTGACGGACTATAATATGCCTACAGGTGATGAAATAATATTATTGCACACATATTCACACAGGATAGACGAATAATGATTTTTTTTCCAAGGTCAATCTTACTTACGTAATTACTGTACCTTGTACAAATATTAATAATCAATTCTAAATCTGTACTTTTACCTGAAACTTACTACTACTACTTATAGCTAGCATACACGCATAAAAGAGCTATGATCGTTCAGTTTGACTATTGTTTTCCCCTGTTAGTTTGGAAGATTAGAATTGTAATAGTTCGCCACTAGATCAGCAGAACAACCTTGTTGTTGCTTTCTACTTTTGATGTTAACTAACCAACAGAGCACTATATATTTTCTTTCATATGTCTGCTTTCATTTACACTACTGCATACAGTATACATCATAATATAATTGTTTATTTCAATGCAATCGATCTGGAATACAATATTGTTGATGCAGTATTAATAATAATAATCCTCCTGCTCTATAGTAGCAATCTCTAGTTATTTTATCACTACCTAGTATGGTGAGTTATCGTTATCAACGTCTCTTTGTAATTTTCTAGCTTGAACACGTGCCATGGCTTTCCTTTTTGCATCCTGTTCTTCAATCCGATGCTTCAAATCTTCAATGTATTCACTAAAATCGGTGTTTGCAGCATTTTTAATAACTTTCCAAAAATCATCAATCCCATCCCCAGTAACAGCTGAAACACCCACAGCGTTTTTACTGAATTCGGTATAGAATTCATCTAATACAAGTGACAGACTACGTGTTAATGAATCATAAAATCCTGATTCACCACCATTATTACTTCCTTCATTCCTTGCATTATCTAACGCATCCTGGAATGCTTCAAAGTCTTTCATCCATTCCATACAGAATTCATGTGAAACAACATCGGTTTTGTTAAAACAAATCACTAATGGCAATCGTGTTCTATAATACATAGAACATGCATATAACATATTACTCATAAATGTATTTGGTGAACTGGCACATCGGACTGTATCAACAACGAATACCATAACAGTTGGAAATGTCGATGCTAACGATTCACTCAAAATGGCACCGGATGCACTCCATGTAAATGCTTCAATCTATTATATATGTAAATATACACATGTATGAATTATAAGGTGAGAAGAAACGACGGATAGGAATAATATATATTTGATATGATTCGAAATTAATTCGGAATATAATATAGAACGACAAAACGTACCTGTCCTGGTGTGTCGACTAATAAAAATTCAGATAATTTGTTTTCATCTGCACGTTGTTCTAAAATATTAATAACCTGATCAAATTTTGTTGCATATAAATTTAATGAGGTCATGATTGCTCCATTGGGCCGAGATGATGTTGTGACATAACCTGTTTGTAATCAACAGTATCACGGATATCAATTGATGGACTGTATGGTACATCTAAACATGCTGGATCTAAATTAATACAATATGCTGGCATATTCTTCTTCTTCTTTTCGTATTATCTTGTGATGATGGTTCTTTATTATCATCATCATCATCATCATCATCGTTGTTGTTGTTGTGTTGTTGTTGTCGTCGTCGTCTTTGTTCACAGTATTATCTCCATCTACTTTTTCATTTTCAACTTCTTCTTCGTCGTCGTCATCATCATGCATGGTAGATTCCTGTAACTGCTTCATCAAAGTGTCTTTCCTGAACCGGCCATTCCAACAATCAACACACAAACTGGTGCTGGTGATTCTTCAGTCTGATCTTCAATTCGTTTTATAACGGGAGGCTCCATTTTCTTTAATCTACTCTTATCTGCACTGGCACTGGCACTGGCGCTAGTACCGGTAGTTGATGCTGATGCCATTGATTCGGTATTCGTGCTCATTGTGGCTAATCGTTATGTTATAATAGATCTGCCGGTATAGTTAGGAAATTAAATGAACGGAAAGGTTTTATTGTCCCCATATTGGGTATTGATTATTAGACAAAAAATAACACACATTTTTCACTTTCTTTCCTTGGCTGGCCACAATGATGAGTCACGACTCAATGAATCACGAACAACTAAATTGTGCGACGATTAAAAAAATGAAAAAGGTATTCAGAAAGTTTTCAAGTTGAAAAGTAAGAATTCATAACTTCAGAACTATGAATTCTAATGAATCAATTCATTATTAATCATTCATCAATCAATCATAATCCTATGCTAGCTCCAGTAATAGAACATTAGCCAATTGGCGTACAAATAAAAAAGCTGAAGGAAAGGCTATAATAAATCTTAGAGGACTTTTAGGCGGCGTAGAAATGCACCCGGTACACATACGAAAACCGTGATTATGCCAACGACACCCAACGACGACGACGATGACGTCGATATTTGACATCGATGACGACGATGATGACGATGATGAAATTATTTTGATTTCAACCACTAGGCAACGATATGAAAACCTTCATGGGATTAACAAGAACAATAATTTAAATAATTATAAAATCAACAATAATAATGACAACGGCAATAACGACGACGACGACGACGACGACGAAGATGATGAAATAATCGTAGTCAAGGTACGGCCACCCATGAGCAGAAGAAAAGATGACGATGATGTTGATGGAGGAAGTTTATATCAACGTGCTCAAACTTTCTTTCAGTTCGGTAGAATTATTAGTGGCGATATTATAGAATATCCATCTTCACAATTGTTAACGTTACTACTAATCGTTCTACCAATCATAATGATACAGAGAAAGAAACGATTTTGTGTTGTCCGACAACGACGAAGCAGAACCATCACCGACACTACGAAAGTGCTCACAGTAGGAATAGAAGTGACAACAGAAGTAACAACAAAAGCAACAACAACAGCTGGAACGGAAATGGAAATAACAGCAAACATAGGACACAACAATAATTCTCCCAATGCGTCTTTTGAAAATGGAAATGAAATTGGGGATATTTCAAATGTAAAAGAAGAAGAAGAAGAAGAAGAAGAAGAAGAAAAGATAGCAGGAAAGGCGAAGATTGCGATCGATGGGGTTATAACACAAACACAAACTTGGCAATCTCATCAAATCATTGCTCAGCAGGGTACTTCATCGTCCTCGTTACTGTCATCATCGTCGTCGTCAACGTCAAATATATTAACAAATGAACAACGTGATAACAGTAGTCAAGCACAAAAACTTCAAATGGTACGACAAATAGCAAAAGATATTCGTCTAGTACAAGATGTATTAATCGAGCATTCACTCGACCCATCGATGGCACCACAACTTGCTATTAGTTTACAATCGTCTCAACATATTGTAGAATCTCAACGTGATATATGCTACCAACAGGCTATGTTCGATGCACATCAACGACAACTTGATCGACAACAATCGGAACGACAGCATAGAGAAAGCTTACAGGGAGTAAAGTACGATCCTAATTGGAAAGAAAAATTAAAATCATACGAAACAAATGTTATTATTGGAATTTATTAGGATATGGTGGTGTTAGTAGACTTTGGTGGGAGGTAATATTGATACAACAATTGGCACGTTGGGTCATACCCGTTTGGCAGAATTATTATCACAATTACCACAGCGGCATTATGTATGGAAATAATGATCACGAAAACGGTCAACTAGTAGCTTCTGCCTTTATAAAAGATACAATTGCATCGATCCTTACGCAAGTTTGTGATTGTCAATCATCCTGCACCATTGCTGATACAAGTACTGCTGATATGCCAACAACAACGTCAATAAAATCGAATGCATCATGGTTTCCAGCAGCAGCCGCAACAGTTATCATCTCGTTAAACACAAGTATTATGGGTAGTACACTATCAAGTTTCGTGGCGGTCCTATCGAGTATGATGAAACAATTTGTACCACATAATATGATGATGGAGTATATGACTTGTTATGGGTATTGTATATTATACGGTTCGGTTCTTTTGATGATGACCATGATCCTTCATCAAGGATACGAATCCTATCGGTCCCATCTTTACTGCACCATATAGTGAACATTATATCTATCTCTTTGTTTTATGGCCCCCAACGTACATTTGTGTTGTTTTTGACAACTATGATGAGGATGGTGATGGTGATGATAGTCACCGTGGATGATCATAATGATGATGCAAATATTAGCAGTAATAGTACCGCTGGCCTACAACAACAGCAACAACAACATCAATATCTAAGTAGTTATAGCATGATGGGATGCTCGTTTCTACTTGTTTCATTGTGGATACTAATGCCTCTTTTAAGTTGGATACGAACCTGTACCCTATATCATAAAGTGGAACGATGTGTGAAAAATGCTAGTCCAGTTGATTTTGAAACGTCTTTTGGTAAAGGTGTGCTGAACTGAAACGGTGGCGTTGGGAACAGATTTTGGTACGATACATTCTCCTATCGATGTATCTACATTAGTCATGTGGGAAAGTATGGAATAACATGTATATATATAGGTCTATATATAGGTCTATATACATCCTATATATATATATATATATTATGTATGTAACGAGTTTAAACTATAGACCTTTGAGAATCTTCCGTACTTGACACATGGGACATTGCATACATTACTAGCTAGTGAATTGTTCTGCATAATCTTGTTTTCATATATAAGGTTTTAAAGTGCAGTAGATGAAAATTATCACGAAAATATATATTGCCAAGATAAATATTTTGCTCAAGAATCCTTCTGATGTAGCTGTGCATGCTTTGGGAGCACTGCTTGGAAAAGTTTCCGACCATTATTTGGTCGAATGGTTAACTTGTGAACTATTCCTATCTTACTGTATCTCTGTAAACTGCAACTGCTCTGTTCTCAGTTTACCATATCGAACTTGAAACTGTTCTGTTCTCACTTTAGTGACTCAATTTCGGTTCAGTCTTGGCGGAACATTATAGATTTCGGCGTAAAAATTAAAATTCCTAGAAATAAAAATTCGCTTTGTTCAAACTCGAAAACAGATAATAATCATTGATCATAATATTCATTTCAGATTTTGGAGGAGAGAAAGTAAACAGCAACGAAGTTACATACTACATCGACTACAGTAGAGAGCAATGACTTTGCTAAGCAAGAAAATGACAGTGCCAATGAAAACGACTATCCTTCCAATGCTTGTAATAATAATATCTGGTATATTAACAACATTATTGTTTTTCAGATCGCTGGACAGTAACGTCACGAGGAAACTTTCTGAAGATGGTAGCTACATATATACTGCTTTCGATAGTGCTTCTTGGGCTATCACTTCTAGATCTCTTTCGCCTATATTAGGGACCGATAAGCAATCCCTTTACGATAATTATATTGTTCAATGTAATGAGGCAATAACAAAGGAGAATGATGACAATGGTAAAACAACCGCACCAGATGTTTGCACTGTAATGGATGAAAGCCGTCTGAAAATGAATGCAAATCAGCCAAAGTCTGTTTTTAATTATACCAAAGATGGCTATACCAAGACACGAGTACCATCAGATCTGTTTGATCTGATTAAAGAATTTTTCAATAGGAATCGACATCTTGCTAAAATCGAATGGCAATCACATACTGTGTATCATAATGCATGGATTGCACCCCCTACGATGGTAGGTCTTGATAAAGACAAAGCATTACAAAATCAAATACAAGAACAAATGAAGCCAATTTTAGAAGAATGGACGGGTCAGCATTTGAGCCCTGTCAGTACATATGGTATTCGAATGTATCATAATGGATCTATCCTAGCACCTCACGTAGATAGAATGCCATTGGTAGCATCAGTAATCAGTAAGTAAGATCGTTATATCTTGTTTTTGAGCTTAAGAATTGAAAATAAGCAACGATAGTAAAATTGATGCATATTCAATAGTTTTTATTAACTCATACTTTATTGTTTGGTTTTCACTTTGTTTTTACATTTGCTTTCATAATAACAGTCCAAGTTGACCAAGATGTGGACGAACCATGGCCACTTGAGGTATATGGTCACGATGACAAGGCAACGAATATAACTATGGAACCAGGTACGTCGAAGTTTGTCAAAGGGCATATATTTATAAGATAAATTCCGATGCCGCTCTTAACGTCGCTCTCTCTCTCTCTCTCTCTCTCTCTCTCTCTCTTCGCTTTGTAATGTGTAATTTCAGGTGATATGGTATTATATGAAAGTCATTCTGTCATCCATGGAAGACCATTTCCGATGATTGGTAACTTTTTTGCGAATTGTTTCATTCATTTTGAACCATATGCACCGCTTGAGGGAGAGGCGCATGATCCAAATTCAGATATTCCACCATATATTGTAGAAGACTCTATATGGGAAAATGAATGGAAAATTGCTAATCCTGACGGATGGAAATTCGTAAGTATTGTCCTGCCCTTCTTTCTTTGTAGTAAATTTGTTTCTGTTTTTGTTCTTGTTTTTTGAGCACAAGATGATTGCTTTTGATCCTAATAATAGCGTTTCTTTTTGTCCTTCCAGAAAAAGTATGATGATGATTTTAAAACATTAGTTGAATACGGTAATGTGATAAAAGTCGAGGCATTGTTTCGCGATAATCCAGATTTAGTACACGAAAAAGATGAAAATGGATGGACTTGCATTCACGAAGCCTCCCGTGGTGGACACCTTGAGATGGTCGAATTGATACTCAAGCATGGGGTAGACAAAGATCTTCTAACGAAGACAGGTGTGACTCCATTAAATATTGCTCTAGCGTTTTTAGAAGTAGACCACAAACTGATAGAATTTTTCAATGATATAGGTGCAAAGGATATCGGTCGGAGTAAAAAGCAGGAATTGTAGGTTCGAATTTAGATGAAGTTAAATTCTTTAAAAAAACACAACTTTCTTAAAGCCAAAGGAAATATATAGACGTTTTGTGTAACATCACATTCTTTAAAAAGTGTTGATAGCATAATATATAGTTTGTTACTATTAGATAATTACTGAAATGCGTCTGGCTCATCAAAGAAGCTCTTCTTTTCATCTGTTTCTGTTGACGAGATCATCTCATCGGATGGAATATTTCTAACTTCTTCATCTAGCACTGCATCGCTATCAGAAGAAAATAATCCCTGCAAAGTTTTTTTGGTCGTAAGACGCCTCATTTCAGCCTGCATAAAATATTTCAGTAGTTTGCATCGAGCTTTGTGGTCTTCTGCTTCAATAATCTTTTGCATTGTAAGCGACGACTCAAGTACCAAGGGTTGAAGCTCTATAGCCATACGCTTTTGTAGTTCTTGCAGCTCCTGCTGCAGCTCTTCTGTTAAGTCACCGAAGCCAATAGCGCTAAGAAGAACACAAAAAGTAATGTTGAGACTGCGACTATTATAATACCATACCCACGAAAAAAGGGAAAAAATCACACGAACGATGAACAAATATCGTAACCTCTGTCAGTACAGCTTCTTTCAATAACATACCTAGGTAATTCATCTTGCTGCAGACCTCTTTCCTTTTTAAGGAAATCTTTTAGTTTATCTTGAAATTCTTGTTGCAATTCATTTTGACGCGCCATGAGTCGTTGTTCTACGAAGCTCTGCCACAAACGAATCGTTTGCCAAAGTCCATCTTCGTCCGGCCCTTCTTTGACGGCAAGCGTGTTTGAAGCCGCCTTGGTAAAACGAACATCTTCCTCCAATTCGTGTTGAAGATCTACAAGCTCTCCGAAAATATTACACAACTCCTTTTCTTCCTTATTAGTTGCTGCAGCGACTACAGCACCATAAACTTCGTCCAATTCCGGTCCATCATTTTCTCCTGAATCGTCCTTTCCCGAATCGTCATGGATTGTTCCTTCAATCTTTAAATATGTATCTCTCATCGCCCATGCCTCTGGATTTAATACTTTATCGATAGTGACACGGCCTGTCACTTTGTGAGTACAAATGTATTTAATTTGATCTTCAGTTTGTTCACTAACTTCTTTCAAATCTTCTAACTCAAATACGACTCCAGTCTTTGCGAAGCGCCCTGATTCAGTAGGATGACTAGTGACGACAACAAATCTTTTGCTACCATTCATTAGTATATCAGTATACATCTGTCTATATCGCGGTTCAAAAATATTTAACACATGCTCTGTGTTTGGAGTGTAAACAATACCACCAAGCGGGAAAAGTGGGAGTATTGTTGAGCCCTAAATAAGAAGAGAGATAAATATCAAAGATAGATACGAAATTTGAGGGGAATTGAAGATATTTATACGGTATACACATATTTTTGTCAACGAAATTTAACGAAAGAGACGAAATGAATACAATACAAGGAATTGTTCGTCGGTGATGCTCGAATTAACGTACTTCTTTGGTTGATTCGATTGGCATGTTATCCCCCTTGGAACCCTCAACGGAAGGAAGCCACGAAACACTATCGATTCCTTTTGCTAGTGGCCCTTCTTCTGCGTCGTCGTCGTAATCGTCTTCTTCGTCGTCATCTGATCCAGCAAATCGGGGTATCAGAGATCCTCGATGAATTACTTGTTGGTGACGATTTCCGATAAATGTGCTAGATTCCAAATACAGAGTTCTCCCTGCCGGGCACGTTGATGGAAGTAAGAAAGCATCAGCTTTATGTTTCTGCAGCAGGACCAGCGATAGAGAGACACCAAAGAGAAATTTCATTTTTTATTATATCTATAAAGTACGCGATTTTAATTAAGTCGATATGCCTTATTTTCATTTATGGCAAATCTAGGATAGTGTGTGTATCTATCAGCCAGTAGTGCGAATAGGTCTGGTATTGGTTGACTTTTTGTTGTTGTGGTAATAATGATGCTGAGATACTTGTACAACTTAAACTTTTGATCCTCACGATACAGTATGCAAAAGTTGTGCCATTGCTTTCCAACGCATCATCCGTCATGGTCGAGAGATGCATGGCTGAGTTTTTGTGTGATTGAATCTTCTTTACGCGGGACAAGATCTTCGTTTAGGGCTCACGGTAAATCAAGCAAAGTAAGAAATTTTAGAAAAGGCATTCTAGATAACATATTATTCCCAACACTATCTGTACATACATCATTAGCATAGCATTCACAGTGTATGTCAGTATAATTAGTAGTTAGATAATCAACCATTGTTGTTGTATAGTAGTAGATTAGAAACATATGCTCTCTCACTCACTCACTCACTCACTCACACACACACTCACTCACACACTCACTCACACACTCACACACTCACTAGTTTAGATTATATGAGTCAATAATTGCACAATCAAGCTACAATAGTGAGCCAAGTATTATACCAAATTGAACAACATCCACCTGAACAAGTCTACATAATATGGCGTAACCGTCAAAGATGTGTACCACAGTCAAACATAAAAATAATACAAACTACATAGAATTGAACATACTAGTATCATACTCAAATGTATTCACAGGAATAAGACATTTTAAAAAAGTTAACACACTGTTAAAAGGATCATTATAACAGCTCAACTGCAGGAACAGTTCATGTATGTCAAAACGTCAAAACCACAGTTGCTAAGGTAAGAGAAACAACAACTTACTCTCACAATGCTGACATTTTTCAAAATGAAGACATAGATAGAGATACAATGTAGGAATGTTTTTAAATGTCATTGACTATTGTTACTAGATTGAGAAAACGCTGTAACTTCATACAAAGATATAGTTTCTTTCATTCAGAAAACGCATCTGATACCCAAACTGCATGTGCATTTACTACTACACTATCATTAATCAGTCCAATCAATTCTAATTGGTCGTCCCAGAAGATTCTTTCCGTTCAAAGTAGCTCCCTTTTCGCACGCCTCTGTCTTCCAAAACTCCACGAAACCACATCCTTTGAAGTCGCCCGATTCTTTGTGGTGCAACCAACGAACAGCCTTCACTTCAGCATCAACAGTCCCAAAAAATTTGATAATTCCTTCGTCGTCAATATCGTACGAAAGATTACCGATAAATAATTTTAAACAGTCATCGGGCTTAGCGCTCATAGCCTTCGTACCCGTCCCTCCAGCTTGTCCTCCAGTAGTACTGCCACCACTAATCACTTTTTTCGGTGGAGGCCAAACATCGCCTTCTCTAGCTTCGGCGAAGTTGATTTTAAGAGGCCGCCCGATCAATTTTGAACCTGCCATTGCCACAGCATCGGCAGCAGAAGTAGAATTGTCCATTTCTATAAAAGCCGATCCATAAAACTTTCCAGTCTCTTTATCCGTGATCCATTTGATGTGAGTGACTTCACCAGGGAAAAAGGCACCGAGTGAACTTTCGTCTACGGAAAATGGGAGGTTACCAAGGAAGAGACGAGTAACGCCTTGGGGATTACCCTTGCACGGCATATTCTTTTCGGATGACGAAGATGAACTAGTTTTGCTTTGATCCTTAATGGCAGAGTCTTCGTCTTGTGTTTCTTTCCCTCCATTCTCCACGGAGATTGCATCGGCAGCATCTTCACTGTTATTCCCACTATCTTTATCATCATCGATTTCAGATGTTTCGTGGTCTGTCTTCTGTTTTTTCTTTTCTTTCTTTTCTTTCTTTTTCTTTTTACTTTTTCCTTCATCTTCTTCATTTGTGGATGATGATTTTCGCTTTTTCTTGTTGATCTTTGCTTTTATAAGGCTGATGGTCCCATCTGCTTCCAATTTCACCTTTCCCGATTCTTCCATGTTCTGAATTGCCTTCTTGAATAATTTCTTGGAGCTCTTGTCACTTTCGTCCAATTGCAACGATAACAATACCATTTTACGAAGCTTCTTGACCTGCTTGATTTCTGAAGATTCTAATATGGAACTGATGGATTTGTTCCAATCCACACTATCATCGATGCTTGATGATGACGGCATGTTATCGATTTGAATTCTAAGATAATTCTATTCAAGATGATTACAGTATATTCTCGGCTCTATCGGTCAGTTCGTTAATATGTTTGTAAAGCAACCACAAGAGTTTAAACTAAAATCTTTGAAATAATAATAAAAAATGAGAAAGTTTATCAAAAATCTCGAGAAAGTTGAAATGGAGAGGTTCTCAGCGTTAGTGACTTAATCAGTCACTAGAGTCACGCATCTACAGTATGTTCGCTTCAATTTGTATATCCGAGGCCACGTCTGTTTGTTGTACGGTGATTTTTTTAACTTTTTACTCTGACTACGAGTACGACTACACTCTACGAAGTACATTAGTCTTGTCCAAAAAAGTCTTTTAAAGATCTATATCAATTGTTTTTCCAATTAGAGAATGAAAAATGCAGCCTACAAAAATCAGTAAGAATCTAATCTGTTTAAATGTTTGTATTCTTATTTTTCTTAAATACGATAGAAACGTGTTTCGTGTAATTTAATTAATTTAAATATCGTTCATTCGTGGTCGTACAGTACTACTTTATGTTGACCCAATCATTATCCAGAACCGGTTGCTTCTTGAAAGTACTCTCGCGTTGTTTGGCTATCCATTATTGAATCATAATCGACTAATCTCCATGTAAAAGTAACAGGTTGAGATCCCGGAACATGGCTTTCATATGCTAGCCGTCCCATGCATGTGTAGGGGAGAAGTTTTTTCGTCTGTGCATCATTATGTCGACACCATAGAATGATTCTACTAGATGATATAGAAGAATTATTTGACGCTGTTTCCTTTCCCATGTGAATTAATCTCTGAATAACTGGAGAATCTTCCCTCATTTTGCTACCCCCAAACCAAGATACACACCGTCCGTTTGAAGAGAAATCATTTGGTCCTCCTAAATTAATCCAGAGATATATTGAATTCTTCCATTCTTGTACGCCACAGTACTTATTGAAAGAAAGACGGGAGACTCCCTGTAATCGATGTACGTCGTCTGGGTAAGCTACTTCACTAAAAGTGTTGTGAATCACAAAATCCTTTCCAAATGTTTCCATCGGCTTACCAAGAAACTTAAGAACAAGTTTAGATGTATCCAGTGAAATTGAACGGACTGAATTGGCTGCAGGTTCTGATATCGATGATGATTTTTTTGAGGATATTATCTTCTTTTTCAACTGTTTATCCATATTAAATATCCTTTCGTCGGCATCATTATCATCGTCATCGTCGAGTACGGTCAATGAACGTTTCGTCCCACGCTGATGATGTCTTTTCGTATCATTCAAAAGAGTATTGCTGACTTCCATATAATTCGCTTTGATCGGCTGACCCGATATTCTTGACGAGCGTCGACTAGGCGTCACTATAGCTAGTATACTTGGTGTACTATGTTTCTTATTATTGCTCCTTGTTGTTGTTCTTGTTTTTGCTTTTGGAAAAGTATACAGTCCTAATTCCTTCAATCTGGCTTGATTACGAGCGATCTTGGCCGCCCTCAACGCCAAATATGGATTACCACACACATCATCATTGCTGTTATTATTCGTTTCTTCCTCCATCGTTTTCCAAAAGTGATAGCTTAGTTAGCTTAGAAGAAGTGGAGATCAATATGCGACGTTGATCTTCTTTTCTCATGTGCGTTCATGGTTTCTCATGGTCGATGCATGGATCGATGTCGAGGTGTGAGGAAAGAGAAATACAAACGAGAAAAATCATTGTAAAAAGGCGCGACGATCTTCCGCGCTCTGTTTCATGCGCGCGTAAATGAAATCTCCTTTCGAGTACCTCCACGATTCAATTTTTTCGACTCAAACAGAACTGCTGCGTAGATGATGACACATGAATGATATAATCAAGATCGAATTTTGAGTTTTACACGGAGGAAACACCGCGAGAAAAAAGAACAACGAAGGCGTCAACTCTTACTTAATAATTTCTTCTATCCGCTTTCTGCTTTAATATTCTGGTCCTATCAACGGAAGCTGCTGTCAGTCTAGTACATATTACAACAACAACAACAACTAGACTTGGAAGAGATACAATTGAAAAAGCAATATAAATACTACTCGTACAATCACAACTATCAACCATGAGCAAACCATTTAAGGAAGAACACCCACTAGGTGAGATATTTTGAGTATAAACATATATCAGAATAGTGTCGCTTTTGACACGTCGAAGATTTTGTTTTGCTGATAAACTAGAACAGTGATGTATGCTCACGTTTCTTTTTTTTTTTCTTGTCCTTGTACGTGACAGAAAAGAGAAAGTCGGAAGCCGAACGCATCCGAGCCAAATACCCAGACCGTGTTCCGGTTATTTGTGAAAAGGCAGATCGATCAGATATTCCAGATATTGATAAAAAGAAATATTTGGTACCAGCCGATCTTACCGTTGGTCAGTATCATTACGTAAGTTAAATGAATGAATAAAATTAATACCTAACTTACTCTAAACTAATTTATATAAATAAATTAATAACTAATACCTTTAATCAATGCTTGACTTGTTATTCTATTTTTCTAATATTACAGGTGATCCGAAAGAGAATTAAATTAGCACCAGAAAAAGCATTGTTCTTATTCTGTGGTAATTCTATTCCTCCAAATGCCGCTTTAATGTCTACAGTATACGAGGAACAAAAAGATGAAGATGGATTTCTTTACATTCAATACAGTGGGGAGTCAACATTTGGTTTTGGAAAAGTAGAAGAAGAGATAGAAGAATATAAAGAAGAATGAAGGAAGAAAAAAACGTTTATTATGTCACTCATAACATTAAGAGAACGAGAATAACGTACGAGGAAGTATCGATTTCTGTTATATAATTAGAGCTAGTTCGTTTCTAGGAGGCTGGTTCATTTCATACGCATGGAAACGGATACATGGGGGTATATATATATATATATATATATATATATAAAAGTCGTTTCTTTTTGGCATTCATAAATTACAATTTCAAATGTATAAAATAGATGACAATGTAATTATTATTTTTGTTGTTTCACCAAAGTCTTCCGTACGAATAACAAACTTTTAATAGTACAGTTTAATAAATACTGCACTGTCTGGTATAATAACACACAAGCACATAAAAATGTTTCATCAAATACTAGGTTAGATTCAATCTGATTTTAGTCTATGATACCAATCTGAGCTCCGCATATATATTTGTATCTTATATGTGTATTAACTGTAGTTGTTATCCAATTTTATTTTCGTAACACAATTACTACTCTACTATAAGCTATAGGAACAATACAGCAGTGGGTGCTGGTTACTACGAATTTTGAATAGAACTCCAAAAACTACAACTAAAATAGTTTAGGTTTAATCTGTTTTTCTAGTAATATATATATAAATCGTTATTATAATAATTATGCACTATCGACCACCACACATAAATCGATCCCAGAAACCCCAGCAAATGAATTAAGTGTGATGTACAGTCTATGGATGTTATCTAGACCAAGGTCGACATTTTGAAATCCGTTCTGACCTACAGATACCAAATTAATCTTTTCTGCAGTTCCATCATTGTGTACCGCCAGTATTTCATTTTCTTCACCAATGATATTTAATAATTCTATACTATCAACTTTCGTCCATTTATTATGAAAGTCAAAGGTAAGGACACCACCAAGTAACGATTCAGATGATGTTCCTTCGCTGCTGCCGATGTTGATACCTGTATTTGTACTAGTATTTGGAGAACCGGGCACTCGAGATGGAATCAAAACCTTTTCAAGTCGTTGACAATTTTCTCCCGGTTGTCCTTCCCTACCACCCCTTCCAACTCCGAATCCTCCACAATCGAAGTTAGGTGAGCCAAGGGAAAAAATATCACTACTACCTTCTAATCCGTTCGTATTTACATTTGAGGAATCAAAAATCATTGGATGGATGTCCTTTTCCCCATTGTGACCCTCGGCGTGAATCATAACACCATACGTGTGGAACCATTCCCCATTCACGAAAAGACCACCGAACATTGTTCTTCCATTGGAAGCTTTAGCAAAGTCCAGTCTAACACGTTGACAAACAGGAACTATACCATCCTGTTTGTTACCATCTTTAGATCCACTCAAAAGTTGTGGTGACGATTTGTATTGATCTTGTTCTTGTATTAATTGTTCAAGATCTGGTTGTAATACTATATCGTTCTGTCCAGGTCCATTTGAATGTCTTCGAAGTTGACGCACAGGTACGCCCCTACCCGATTGATTAGACTTGCTATTTTCTTGTTCAGTTGTCACGATAAAGGAATCTTGGAGAGTCGCCGTTGCTACTGTTGCTTTTGCAATAACACAAACAACAGCAAACCATGCTGGGACAGTAGCCAACCAACACCGCATTCTACCGATCCAAAGATTGAATACAAGAAGCTGTCTAGAATTATCCTTATAAAGCTTTTGTATCAAAGTGGATAGTTTGAACTTTCAGAAACGAATGTTGTTTGAATATAAAAGAATTAATGGTACGGATAGCATTCATTGTAATAGTATACAATTTAGTACAGTACTGTACTGTACAACATTTTGCTTTTTTTTTCGGCGCGGAATTTTTAGTACACGACTCGCTCGACAAAAAAATTCCTAGAAATTTGAGAACATTCTTCTCAATTCTCAATTCTTATTCTCCATCTATTTGACAACAATCCCATCATATACTGTCGTCGATTATCAATCAGTTGCGGTAAAAGGTAGAACACATCAACGAAAGAATTAACTAGTTTACGACATCACCTGCACCATCATCGTTCATCATCAACAATAATAGGAACGTCGTTGACGTTGACAAAGAAGTAGGCGATTTACAACATCATTATTCTTAGCTAGACAACCAATCATCCAAGATATTATTACAAGTATTGCAATAGTTTATCACCCTCCCTTACAGTCGACCAACGCACTTAACAGCCAACCGGAAAGAGATGTCTTCAATTGTAATCGCATCAATCGCTCGTACTCCGATAGCCAAATTTTGTGTACGTGACAAATGATAACAATATCCTGTCGAACGAGGATGCTATCAAAAATGATATTCAAAATCGAAAATGATTCTTGGTTCGATTCATTCACATTTTCCGTCATTGTTACTATTATCTTTCATTTCTCATTCACCTAATGCATACACTTCTTTGTTTTGGTAGGGAAATCTTTCTTCCCTCAAGGGTTCTGAGTTGGCGGCTGTAAGTGAATATACAGAATGAAAAAATACATATTAATGTTCTTCCGGTATAGTATTGGATACAGTATACAGATTTTAATGTTAACGATGATATTGTGTTATTTATCTGACGATACTTTTTCCTATTATTTTTCTTGAAAGTTGGCTATCCGTGGAGCACTGGACAAGCTTCCAAATGACATCCATATTTCAGAATGTATCATGGGCAATGTTGTTAGTGCGGGGATGGGTCAAGCCCCAACGAGGCAAGCAACTCTTTATGCTGGTTTGCCACCAACGACAATTTGCACCACAATAAACAAAGTTTGTGCTTCGGGCATGAAATCTGTTATGATGGCTAGTCAGGCATTACAATGCAGTGGTAGTAATAGTGGTAATATAATTATTGCTGGTGGATTTGAATCTATGTCCAACATTCCGCACTGTTTGAAAAATTCTCGGACTGGGAAAAAGCTCGGTAACTCTGAAGTAGTAGATTTGGTCATCAACGACGGTCTTTGGGATTTATACAATAATCAACACATGGGTATGTGTGGTGAAAAATGTGCTACTGATCACAATTTATCACGAGACGATCAGGATGCGTACACTGTTGAATCCTATAAAAGAGCACAATCAGCACTGGTAGAAGGAGTATTCGAAGAAGTCATTCCCGTAGAAATTGCGCAACGAGGAGGCAACCTACTAATAGTGAATCAAGACGAGGAACCAAATTCTATCAAGATTGAAAAGATTTCAACATCGAAACCCGCCTTTGATCAAAGCAACGGAACAATTACTGCGGCGAATGCTAGCAGTCTGAACGACGGAGCTTGTGCGTTGGTTTTAATGACAGAAAAGGAAGCATTAGATAGAGGGATTGCTCCCTTGGCAAGAATTATAGGCTTTGGTGATGCAGCACAGGATCCAATCAATTTTACGACGACTCCGTCGCTCGCTGTTCCTGTTGCTTTAAATAATGCGGGTATTGAATTATCGGACGTAGACTATCACGAAATAAATGAAGCTTTTAGTGTTGTAGCGTTGGCTAATATGCAGCTACTAAATCTAGATTCGTCAAAGGTCAATGTATTTGGCGGTGCAGTGTCTTTGGGTCATCCAATTGGAATGTCTGGAGCAAGAATCATTGGAACTCTATACGATGTGCTGAAATATAGAGATGGGAATATAGGTTGTGCGTCAATTTGCAACGGTGGAGGTGGTGCATCTGCGATTGTGATCGAACGTTTGAGATAACGGCATTGTTGGTAGTAGCGTCTTTTTCGCTGTTTATACTGAATATATTCATCTCAATTTTTAGAATTGAAAAAGTTTAATTAAAAATATTGTGCTACTAGTATTCAATAGCTGTGTCTAGTGTTACAAAGGTACGGTTCGTTATTTTGCTCCAGTAGCTGCTTAGAATCTAAATACGCTTGTCCCTCCCATGTCATCAACTAGCAAGTCATTTTGTCTCTTGTTAAACTCGTCATTGAATGCTTCCTTCATCATCTTCTTCTGCATGCGTGCTACCTGGCGTTCTTTTTTAACATTCAACTTTCTTAATTTCTTTTCTTCTGCTGATTCATTTTTATGTCGTTTCTCTCCTTTATTCACACTCATCATTGTGTCGGCTCCATCAAGTGTTGGACAATAACCATCATCGGTATAGTGGCCACTTGGCAATACTTCCAACGGTAGCCCCGTCTTTTCCGACAACTGTATTATCTGATGCTGTTGGGCCGGAGCCGAGGCAGTGGATTCGTCATCATCTCCCAGTCCACTTTTTCCTTTTTTAGGCTTTCGTCGCCTTCGACGACTACTGGAGGCAATCGTCATCGGATTATTGTCTAAGTTCGAATACGTAGACAAGATACTTTCACAATCCCAAGGGTTTCTCATTCTCTCAGAATAATAGGATTTGCCATCAATGAAAACTTCTTCAATTGGTGGGGCTGCATGTGGATTCCTCAAAGTATCATCAGCTTCGCCCAAGATTTCATCCATGGGGCGAATGGTACAATCGATTTCCTTTAGGTTTATATCCTTTACAGGCACCATCTTAGTTCCAACCAGTGCTGCAAATCCACTTCCGCCATTGTTTGGTCCATCCATGTAGTGACGATTCCCCTGCATGAAAATGTCATCATCTCGTTCCTGTAAGTAATCATCTAGTGCGGCTTCTACCTGAGTGTCACCCTCTAAAGGACGATTACCTATCACGTCATCATTATCGTATCCCTCCCCGAGCTCGTCCGAGTCGTATTCGGCTAGAGCTTCATTGAATTTGTCACAGAGTGCTTGTTCTTCTAATTGTGTTAACTTAGGAACAATACCAGGAATAGTGTCATTTTCGTCAAAATATCCTGAATCACCATCGTCGTCGTTATCATCATCGTAGCCTTTGCCAACTCGCTTGGCTTTAGAAAAAAAATCTTGATCCATTTTTCCTTGTTCGTGAATAGTAGATAAACCACCCATTCCGGCTTCATCGTGAGATTCCATCTTGGCCTTATCAATAAGCCTTGAACATGTGCTGCAAAATCAAAGGCTTGATCACCATCGGCTGTGGGTTCTGGTTCTTTGGCAGCATCAAGAACGAATTCATCGTTCAATTCTTCAAACTCACCCTCATCGAAATCACCAAACAACATTTGAGCGATTTCTTCATCCATATGATCTGAAGTTAATGCAATCGAATCCAATTGTCTATCTACTTCTTGAACGATTTCATCTTTTACATCTCTCGCACGTGCATCCAACATGAAGTTAACCTCTCTCTTACTGGTTCCCGGCATATTCTTTGTATTATTGGCAAAATATTGTCCGGTCCCTGTGATGGGTTTCGTGTGTTCTTCATAATCGAAATCGTCCACCAATCCAGCTTCAGATAGCTGATTTTTCCATTGTGAGAGTGCACCATCCTCAATCACTCTCACACCTTTCTTTCCAAGGAGAATTTTTTCATCTGTTTCCGGGTTGTTATTGGGAGAAGGCCACAAAACTACTCCACTGTTGTTACCACTTTCGCTTCCGTTATCCGCGTCCCCATCCGCAACATCGCGCTGTGATCTGTATAGAAGGTGATAAGTAGAGGCATTCTTCTTATCGATGAATGGCTTTTTGGTCTTTCCCATTATGGATTATTTGAAAGTCAATGAAGATACTACTACAAGTGATAATGTATGTAAGAACAAAAGGAATATACTGTATTGATAATAAGTTGTGATTATCCTCTCGACTTATTGGCTGCACATACAGTAGGCTGCATACTGTACCGTATAAAGTTTCAAGTAAGTTTGAAAGTGCGACTACAATTGTACGGCCAAAAGTGTGTTTTGACGACGAACGTCAAACGGTTGGTTCCTGGTGCGGGAATGAATAGTAGTCCCGTATAATACGGGAATAAATTAGTCCCGTATAGTTTTTCAAAAGTCGTCAGGTTCCATGACATCATGTAATGCTACATACCGGTTATGACATCAAGTTCTCCTGATGGTAGATTGTTCTTCATTAGCTTATTTTCTGTAAACGATATGAATTTTATGATTATTTTTCAGTTGTAGTTAGTGCCTGGTCTGCCGGCAATTTCTGTGTTAAAAGTTGATAGATGATGAGAATTTTCTGCTCATCAGTCACTTCTTTAAAAAGTAGCTGTGGAGTATTAAAACGTCTAGATACTCATGTGCTTGGAATTGTATCATATGAATTGCATTTCTTTGCTTATCTTACTACGTTACTACTTGTACATGTGTACTTTTTTACGTTGATGCCTGTTATGTTGCCTACCATTCTTGTTGTTCTCTTGTTGCTTGTTCTCTTGTTGCTTGTTCTCTTGTTGCTTGTTCTCTTGTTGCTTGTTCTCTTGTTGCTTGTTCTCTTGTTGCTTGTTGCTTGTTGCTTGTTGCTTGTTGTTGACAAGGTAAAATCACTCAACTAAAATGGTTATAGATATCTGAGTTAAATTATTATTATTAACTGTGTTATTCTTAGATTATGAGGATGTCTACTTGTATTGTTGGTCTACTTTCATTTGATACTTTTGCAACTGATTGGTTGAGTTGAGCGTCTGCTCTTGCGGCCTGCCATTTGAATGGAATACCATTTTTCGGATTAATATCATTGCCTATGTAACTACATACTTAAACCGGTAGTCCAAATTGCTGCTAAGTGTTTGAACATATTTGAATACTGTACTTACACTTATGCATGGGCCATCCTTGTTGAGACTGCACTGGCATTTCCACTCCCGGCAAGTTTTAAGTGGTACTACGCAAGCAACTCAATATGGAGAATAGGCTACATTGGGTGGTACCAGTTGCTGCCTACTAATTTCCATACAAGTTACTAGACTACCCACATGGTTCAGTTAGCTCATATGATGATCTCATGGTAAGAGACACAGACAGTGCAGGGTAGAGGGGTGACATGTAATCAATTGTAAACAGTAGACATCAATTAATAGTAGTGGTGTTCAGGCTCATCCCAAATTCACTCAAATTTTTGCTCTGATAATTCTTTTGTACTGAGAATTTTGTTTGTTTTTAAAATTGCATGTTAATTTTGTAATTTTTTGTCTAGGCACTGAAATTTCCCTATTAAAAATGTAATGAATGTGTAGTAAGTACTACTAATATCCCTCCTAGCCGTGATGGAACTCACACCCATTTATTTGTTTGTAAACACTGCATAGCACCAACCAAAACAAGATTTTCTGAAGACTTTCCCTATGGTGCAAACTTGCGCATGCATTTCTGCCAAAGGTTAAATCTTGTCCAGCTGTAGGCCCTACTAGCACTCTCTCTCTCTCTCTCTCTCTCTCTCTATTTCTTTAAAAAGACCCCATGATAATCTACTACCAAGCTATTAACTTTTAATGAACATTAGAAGCAGCTGGGCTTTCTTTGTTGACAATGGATATGGCATTTTTGTATCAAAATACACATTGCTAGGTTTACTTCTCAAAACAGGAGTAAAAGCTCCAAGATTTTGGGCAGACTGAGTCTTTCATGCATATTAAAAAGAGATAGAAAATGATGCATTGAGATAGCATAATTGATACAAATACAAGCACTCATAAAATTCATCCTAGACACATTTCTCCCTCTTATCTGCAAGCAGATGCTAATTTAAAAAAGTGAATATTGAAAATATTTGCTTTATATGACTATTTCTACATGAATGCAATTTTTCACAATTCTTACTTGGATGACCTCTTTGAATAGTGGTGGTTCCTAGAACAAAAATTGGAAAGTTTGGCAACCAGGAACTTCACAGCCACAACCCTAGAAATATCTTAAGAAGAAGACAGCATTCAACGGCTTTTTGCTCTAATGAAAAGGCAGTAAAAAAATATCACAATGTATTTATCACACCCGTGTTATTGAAAACTATATAGTAGATAAACTATCACTTGACCAAAGCAATTCAGAATGAGAAAAATCGAAGAGAAGAGAAATCGAGGAGCGTACACGGCCCATACCATTAAATGCCTCCGTAAAAGACTAACAGATACGCAATTCAAAGAGCTCTCTACCAACTGATAAAAACCATACCAAGACCAGAGATGCTTTTTGTTGTGCATATATGCTGTAACCCATACTATGATCAGACCAATAATTTCCCATCCAAACGTGTTAAGAAACAATTGGAGACCACCCAAAGCAAAGTCAAAATTAATACTGGCCACAAATGCTGCCGAGTATTGAAGTCGATTAAACGCACAACCATGATTTGTAGCAAAGAATGTGTGCCGAACTAAAAATCGCCACAGAGTTGCTTGTATAGGCGGTGATACTTCGTAAAAACCTGTAGCCCCAGCTAGGATGTACAGCATCCATCCCTGAAGAGAGAAAATTAAGATGGTTGCCGCGGTGGATGGTCCTGTCACTACCATGATGGCAAGAAGAAGCTCAAAAACAACTGTCAATGTTCTGACAAGGATTACATCACGACGGTTAATTGGGTGATGATTTCCAGCCTTCGCAATTTTCTTCGATATTTGCGTTATCGGAGGTAGAGTTTCTACAATGGCAATAGGTGTACACACAAGCAACAGACCAATTGCTGCTCTACTTGCAGGGTAGCCATTTCTTGTCTGATCTAGATTTCGTTTTTCCAGCCAGCTTAGTGCAATGCATAATATAATCGCACAGTCCATACTTGTATGGAACAATCCTGTCTTGGTCTTATTGGAAAGCGATTTGTAAAAAAAGACCCGCAGCGCCATCAAACCAACAAGAGATCCTAAAAATACTATGGGGTTGTGGGCAAGATGCAGGCGAATGGATGGATCCATACCGTGTCCTGATATCACTAGCTCGGAAATCCTCGATAACAAAGGGATCAATAATGGAATATATGGGATGATTCTGGCGTTACCTCCCACTTTGACGCCTTGCATTCGCACAAAGATAGAGAGACCGAGAATTTGCAACATGAACATAACGATCATTTGCTCTGCTTCGATGTAGCTGTTACTGAAGGATAATATTCCACTCTGGAAAACTACGAATATCGCACTTAGTCCACTCTCAACGTATTGGTTTGGCGATAATCGGATGCCTCCAGTCAGAAAATATATTGAGATAACGCTGATAAATAGAGATAAGAAGAGAATCGAACCTCCCATAATCATTCCAAAAGTATCAAACCGCGTCCATACTGCATGGCCGAGGTCCGCGGCTTCCAACAAAAATGTCTTAAAAAGTCCACATGCTTTGTAGAATGCATTTGAATCCTCTGCTTGTTCCTTTTGTTCAACAAGAGCCTGTTTGTATACATCAACGGCTTCTTCCAATAGTAGTTGCAGCTCAGGTAAATTCGGAAGTTTGTTTGCTGTTTCAGAATATACAGTAAAGTATCTCCATACTTGAGCAGCATTCAGAGCCATAGCTGCGGCCGTTTCGTTAACCCGCTCAAATCCCATTAGAGATGGTACAACGCTACCTAGATTTGCGTAAGGGACGGGTAATCCAAGTAGAAAAGAAATTGTTGGAACCAGATCGATTTGATGGATTGACTGGAATGCATCTTGTACATACTTGCTTCCAATACTCGGTGTCAAGTCGAGAGACAAGTCACCACAAGCTGGAGAAAAGTGTGCGAATAGTGCTGCATTGATCTCGTTTTCTGTCCCACCACCATGATTCCCATCTTCGGTCATTCCATGATCTGTGTTAAGCACATAGTAATATGGTGGAGAAACGACGGTATCAGTAGGTTTCAATTTAAAAATAGTTAAGACACCATGTGCTCTCAGATAAATAGAAGTAATCTTTGATCGTATTGTACACTGAAGGAGTAATATGAAAATCACGCACGCACGCACGCACACACGCACACACATATACATACCCCCAAAGATCAGCGCTAAGTGACAGTTTTTTGATGAATCTAGCACATCTAATGTGGTACTCAAGGCAACATCCATTTGGTTCAGCTTTTCGGTCATGTGCTTGTCATGTGGTCCATAAGTATGACCGACATGGTCGACTCCTAAAAAATGAGAAACGACGACTTCCAATTCTTTTGGACTGGAGCCATCCATTCGTAAATCTTTCAACAACAAAGGCAATCGCTCCAAAACTCCATTGTCAACTGTATCCAAGTCTCGAGTATTGAAGGATGGTAATGGGTATGATTCGTCAAACTGTCTGGGGTAAAGATCCACCTGATGAAACAATAAACAAAAATAATGGGTAAGAATCTTGATATTATGATATTTCAAATGCTTCTATCATCGATTATCCATTGAAAAAAAACAGAGATAGCCAGTCTTACCCATGTATCATCACCTACGAATCCCAGTCTTGATGGGAATTTCAAGCCTCGTTTATAGTGAGGAGTCGCTTTGAGCTGTTGAACCCACGAATCTTCTTCAATTGAGGCTCCACCCTGTGAATGAAATATATATTGAATGATATCCATAATCAGATACATGTTTAGCGATAACTTAAAATTCTATCGTACGTAAAGATCAGATGCATTGATTGCTATTACTATCCAACTACGAATTATCGCATTGCTTATTTGCATTTTTACATACGTACCATGCTTCCACTGATATCTGCAAAAGTAGGTAGGGATCCTGTTGTTAATCCTTTCAGTCGTTGCATAGTCACCGTTGGTGGATCAGCTACAAATTGTAAGAGTTGTGATGCCGTTGTTTGATTGTTTTGTTGCTTTGCTTATTTTGTGGCGATATTCTTGATCCAATAGACATTGGCAAATGATCTCTCGCAAAGTCAAATCTCAAAGCATCAACGACCAAAATGACCAGTGAATCGATTCTACGAGGAAGCCAACAACCATTTCGCGATTTGATTGTAGAATTATTAATATTATTGCTATGTTTGGCAGCGTCGTAATCGTCATCGTAATCGTTATCATCCATGACACCTACAACGAGATCAGTCTGTTCGCGAGAAAGTGAGAGAACTTCCGTAAAAAGGGTCCTAGCTTCATCACACCGTGACACAAAGGGAAGAGTTCGTTTCGCTAGGAAGAAAGAGGCAGAAAACCAATACAATCCTACGATAGCTATAAGGGGAACAATTAAGTCTACCGGCTTCTTCTTGGCTCGTTGAAAGTTGTTGAGGCGGCCCGTTGACGTTGACGACGACATGATCGTTGGAATGTATGTATGTATGTATGTATGCTCCTGTTAATTACAATAAAGTACAAAGATTAATTGTTTTTTGCTCCATTGAATAGGTCGAATTTATGACATATCCACACTACACCTTTATTATTCTTGTTCTTACGGTATATTCCTGATGAGCGATGGCTGATGAATATACAAGCATATGTAATTGTAATGAAAATTGCCTTTTTAACTTTGCTGCATAGTTATTTTGGAAGAATTACGGTAAAAATTTGTATCTTAGAATTAAATAATCTAAAAAAAATGTTTGAAAACATTTGGGGGAGATTCCAAAAGTCCTCAAAATTCCCCCAATAATATTTAACCCCCCAAATATCTCGCTGGGTCGCAGCCACCGATTTTCATTTTTTTTCTTTCCAAAATCATTGAGGGAAAACAAGCAAAACTCGAAAACTTCATTTTCTTTTCTTTTAAATTTCCCTCGATTCAAATAAAAAATTGTTGTATTTGTGCTACAGTAAGTTAGCTTGTATATATGCATAGTAGTCGAGTTGAAAGGTTTACTAAAGTGTAGTTGGTATCAGGAAGAACTATAGAAATATGGCAGATTTGTTACCATCGCTCTCATCGGACGATGAAGATGGAAAAATTGGTAATAATTACGATGACGAGGAAGATGACGACGAAAATGAAGAAGTTGATGTAGTTTTCGGGGGACTCCTGGTAAGTAGTCTTAAGCGTGTTAATGAACGTTCGTTTTTTTGCGTGGATATAGATATAGTAGATAATACGAATCCAAAACAATTTACTAATCTGAACTCTTTTTCCTTCCTCTTTTTCTTTGATTCAGGGAGAAGATGGAGGCCTTCCTTCTAGCTTGGTTTCTGGTCCTCACAAGGGATGGTCGTACCAAGCTGCTCTTGATAAAATCGAAAGCGAAAACCCTAACTCTTTGCGGAATACACCGGCTCGTATGGATCTTTCTTCGATCATTGCAGCTAAAAGACAGATTCTGAAGAAGGAAAATGATGCAAAGCAACAACAAAATAATGATAGTGGAGACGATGAAAATAATGATAATAAGGAGGAGAGTAAGTCCGATGACGAAAAATCAGATTCCGATGATGCAGATTCTACCGATGAGTCAGGAAGCGAGAAGGAGGATGAAGATAAAGACAATGATGATGACGAAAGTGACAGTAGTAGTGATGGCGAAAACGACGATGAAGTTGATGATGCTAATGATAATGCTATGGAAGAGGATATTCTGAAAACTCGAATTGGCGAAAAGGAGAAAGATGACGACGATGATAAAGAAGAAGAAAACGAAGAGGAACAGAAGGAGGCTGAAAAGGCTGCCAAATTCTTTGACAATTCTAAACCTAATCAACCCACAGATGAGATCGAAGTATTTACAGAACTTACACTCTCTCGTCCACTCCTGCGCGGGATAGTGGCCATGGGATATGTGAAACCCACTGCCATCCAATCTTCGGTTATCCCTGTCGCTCTTGCAGGTAGAGATATTTGTGCCAGTGCTGTAACGGGTAGCGGGAAAACAGCGGCTTTTCTACTTCCCATCCTTGAACGATTATTATATAGGTCAGCTGGTCGGACTAAGACTTTAATCTTGACGCCTACACGTGAGCTTGCCGCGCAGTGTTATGGTATGATCGCGACTCTTGCACAATTTACAAAAATTACCTCAGTTTTGGTAGTTGGAGGTTCGAAGAATATGAACGCTCAAATTTCCGAGTTAAGGACTCGACCGCAAATAATCGTGGCGACACCTGGAAGATTGTTGGATCATGTCACAAATTCAGCTGGTGTTACGTTAGAAGATGTAGAATTCTTGGTACTCGATGAGGCAGATCGTCTCCTTGATTTAGGATTTCAGGAAGAAGTTAATGAAATTATCAAGTCCTGTCCAGTTGATAGGCAAACTTTGCTATTTAGTGCTACCATGAACACAAAGGTAGATGATTTGATTTCACTCAGCATGAAGCGACCTGTTCGAATTCGAATTAGTGATAAGGGATCAAATTCTTCCAATGGCAGAGATCTCGAAGTCGCTCCAAGACTGGAACAGGAATTTGTCCGTGTTCGATCAGGAAATGAAGGTATTAATCGTGAGGCGATGCTATTGGCCATGTTAACTAGAACCTTTTCAACGCAGACCATCGTGTTCTTTGATACTAAGGCAAAGGCTCATCGTATGATGATTCTCTGCGGTCTTTGTGGGATTCAGGGTGCTGAACTTCACGGTAATCTTACTCAACCTCAACGACTACAGTCTTTAGAGCAGTTTAGGAAGAGTGAAGTAGATATCCTTCTAGCGACAGATCTTGCAGCTAGGGGCCTCGATATAAGCCGTGTAGAAACTGTGATTAACTTCGAAATGCCAAATCAAGTTGAAACTTACATTCATCGAATCGGTAGAACAGCCCGAGCTGGCCGTGGAGGAAGAAGCTGTACGTTGATAGGGGAAGGTAGGAGACACTTGATGAAGGAGATTATGAAAGATGCATCAGAAAGGAAACAGATTACACCTAACGAGTCATCAACGAACCGCTCACAAAGTGCCACTATTAGATCTCGATCCATTCCCGCTGCTGTAATTGCCCATTTCGTGAAGAAAATCAGATCTCTAGAAGAGCATATAGAAGAGGTACTTCAAGCGGAAGCGGTTGCTCGAATGGACCGAATGGCTGAAATGGAAGTCATGCGTGCACAAAATATAATAGAACATTCTGATGAAATTAAAGGAAGACCGCAACGTCACTGGTTTGCTTCTGAAAAGGAAAAGCAGTCTACCAAAGAAGCAGCTACCGAGAAGGCTAATCGCATCAAAGAAATGGTAGGAACTGGTATGCATCGTATGACCCGAAAGAAGCGTCGAGCACGTGAAGCGAAAGAATATTTTGAGAATGGAGGCGACGAAGATGATGAGATGAATGATGTCCCGCTTCCTCAAACTTCCATGAAACAAGCAGCAAGAGAATCAAAAAGAGACACCTACGAGAAGGAGAGGAAAATTAGTAACAAGAGTATTCACGATGAAGACGTTGAAAGAAAATCCAAAAAGCGCAAAGTTAAAGCTGGGTCGGATGCTCTTGGTGATAGTGGTTTGTTCGCTGAAGAAAAAGTTGCGTATGCACCGAAAAAGAAAGAGGGCGAAGAAGAAAGAGCCAAAAGTGCATATAATTTCCATGGTTTTGATGAAAAAACAGATGGCAAAAAGAAAGGAAAGCAGCGTGGTGCGCAGAAGTTCAAATCAAAGAGTAAATACAAGCGCCGTTAAATTAGTTCCATTTGATCAAATTAAAAAAATGGATTCTACTAAGTTAATTTTACTTGATTAGTGTAAAGATATAAATTCTATAAGTTGATACTTTAATCTGTGCATGAGTATTCTTTTTCACCAGTCGATTTCAGACTGTTCTATCAATACGGATACAGTTTCCCGTTCTCGACGCATACACGCCTGTTTTCTTTCTTGTATTTTCGCCAATAGAGCACTCATTGGTGTCTTCTTTTGCTTTGGGGGTAGTAACGTTGATCTATCAAGTTGCTTTAGCTTGACACCCGACTGGATTTCTGACAGAAAAATATTCGTTTCTAGGTCTGCAGGTTGTAACGATGATCTATCAACTTGTTTTAGCTTGACACCCGACTGGATTTCTGACAAAAAATCATTCGTTTCTAAATCTTCAAGTTGTAACGATGATCTATCAACTTGTTTTAGCTTGACACTCGACTGGATTTGTGTCAAAAGATCATTCGTTTCTAGATTTGTAGGTTGTAACGATGAACTTTGAGTCTGTTTTAAGTTGATACCAGCTCGAATATCTCCGAAGAGATCAGATGATGAACGAGTAGTTTTCGTAGCTGTCGATGGATTTTCTACTTCATTTAGCTCCACACCCGCTACTCGTATACTGGCAAAAACGTTACTGATCGAATTCGATTCGGTTGCAATTCCAGATATGTTCGCATCTTCATGAGTATTTCCTGATTGTATATCCTGATTAAAAAATTGTTTTGTAGAGAAAACAGGGTTGGCGATTGATGAAGTAGAGACTTTATCTGACTGATGTTTGCCAATTCGACTAGGATCAACTGCAGGTGATACTATTCCAGTGGCTATCATACCATGTTGAGGCTGGGTTGTGTTATTTGCATCGGATACAGTAGAACGGTAATTCGTTTTCTTGACTTTTGCGTTATTATGTTTTTCTTCAATATGCATATTGTTCCCGTGGGTATTATGTTGACCTCTTGGAGAAGTTGCAAATTGAATTGCAGACGTTTGTCGCGATGATGCGTGGACCATACCTTCATTTCTTATCCGACCACCATCACCTGATCGCTTAATGTTGAACGGTATCTCGTTCGCACTAGATAATTGGATTCTTGAAGGATTCTTAATTCTTGCCGCCTCAGCAACATGCATAACATTGTAGGTATTTGATGACAGTGAAGATGATGCCTCGTCTCTCTCCCCATATAATGACTCAGTAGGTTTTGATGCAATTGTCGTTGTTCGGGGCGAAAACAAGGGCGGTGGTACTGGTGGTACTTGTACTTGTATAGCTCTTACCTTTCGAACTACGCGCCTGACCTTTCGTCCATTCCTCATCGTGACCGTCGATCGCTGACTACTTGTGATTGATCCTCCATCTCCGACAAACTTTGACTGTGAAGGACTCTTTTCGTGATCCTCCATTATCGCCATTTTGTCTATGGTATGCAAGCGATCTGTAAAAGATTCTATACCCTCCTTTTTCTTCGTCATGAAAATTTCAGTAATAGGTGGTGATAGTTCGCTGTTATGAGAGAAAACAGCAGAGAGTTGAAGCTTAGGTCGTCGTTCTCGTTCTCGTTCTCTATCATCTTTTCCGTTACGTAAAGTTTCTTTCGGAACGAAATTAATCTCAATTGGTTGATTTTTTATGGATTGATCGTGTCTTAAAAGTGATGATCTGTTCATATGAGTATCGGTAGACGCAGTAGCTGACGATTGAGCCTTTACTTGCATCTCTACGAGTCGCTTGTTGAGACGCTTCATTTCTGCCTGAAGATCGTCTACTTGTTCCTTCAATACTCCACCTTGCGAACTATTGTCATCACGATAATCAACGTTTTTCGTCTTACTGTCGTTATTACTCTTTCTCCTGCGAAAGAGCGCCATGGTCGTATTTTTCATTGACTGACTCTTGATCGTCCTAATTTGTGATTGTGAGAGTTGTTTCCGAAGTAATCAAATATCGATCGTTAGACAGATGTTGAAACGATCGTGATAATCAGTAGAAGTGAGTAGGGTGGTTGTGGTTTAGAATTCTATATTTCATTATTTCATGGTTTAGGCGACTTTAGGTTTTCCTTCGTCCACGATCATTATTTCATCACTTCTTTTTTTGCGACTTTATCAGTCCCGTATAAAAGGATTTTTTTTATTTCAAAGATTTTTTAATATAAAATAATTGAATAATATATGTAGGGTGCATGTGTCCAGATATTTCTACTATGATTGGTTTTTGATGCCAAGTTTGGTTTAGTTTCTCATTATTGTGTTGTATGGAAGTCATGGCGGATGCCTGTTTTCTGGACAGTTGCCTAATAATTGAGCAAATCTTTTGTTGAAGAATTAAGAGAGCTGCTAGCTACGATGACAAATACCTATAGATGCAATTTCTAAATGAAAATTACGACTTTTTAGTTCTATTTTTTATGAAAGCAACGAGTTTTATAGTAGTATAATAGTAATAATGAAAGAATTTGACAATTTTTGTTTTAGGGATGTTCTTCACAAGTCGATTTGAAAAGGAAGGATGTTATTGTCGAGTCATTTGTGTCCCTTTCTCAACTTGATTTTCAGGTTATGATTGCGGTGGAAGAGATTTCAAAAAAATGCTGTAATATCAGTAGATATGCACAATATTTTTGCCACACAGTGTCCTCCGAGTTTCTGAAAAGAACTTGCACAGTGTGTGTGTGTGTGCATGCCATATTATAAATATTTTACTATTATATAGTCTTCCAGACCAGTTTCTTCAGAGAACAGTAGTCCTGTTGGCACACTCCCAAAACCCGCCCTCCTTTTCTTTCTCTTCCATACCCACTAATATAAGTAATAGTTAAAACGCCAATCCTTCAAATATCGTACTAACAGTTTCATTCCAATTTCTTTCCTGTGAAGTCAAACTCCCAACCGGTATACCACCCCCCGCAGCCTGTCTCTTGCGGTAAAATTTTAGATCTAATGTATTTCCTGTATCTCGTCGATCTTTGAAGCCTCCCTCTGGTTCTCTTACCCGTGGCGAAACAAACACAGTCGCAGCATTAGCCTGTCGGCCCTCTCGCTGCCGTTTGAGTTCATTCCGGTAGCCTTGCATCTGTGCTGCTTTCAGCTCCGCAGAAACCTCGTCCCGCTCACCTAATAGAACTTCAGCCGATTCTTGTTTGAACTTTCGTTTCGTTAATGCGATAGCCTTTTCTTCTTCTCGTAGTTCCCGTTTACGTCTTTCAGCCTCGCGCTGTTCACTAGCAATTTGATCCTGAATGGCGCGTTCCGCATCTGCTCTTTGCGATTGTCTTATGACTATCTCTGTTCGATGATTTTCCTCGTAAGCCTTGATTTTCCCCTTGCACTCCTCAGCATTTGGTTCCTCGTTAACGATGGAATATATCATATCTTCGACTTCTTCGAGGTAGTTGTTGTATTCAAGCAGGGAGGGGAAATCTTTCTGCGTTTTGTTAAAAACTTCATTACACGGCGTCTCCAACTTGTATCCTTCTCGCATAAGACATCATCAAGTGTTCGAGTAGATAGGGTCACCTTTTTCACTGGCGTTTCACAAATTGGACAGGGGAATTCACGTCGTCTCGAGAGCTCACGATCAATACAAGATGAACAGAACTGATGACCACAGCCAACAGTTGAGTTGTTTTGCAGTTGAGACTGAGAAGTCAAATTTGACGAATCTCCCTCGGCAATGCCACAAATGGCACAACTAAACAAATCCTCCTGTTCTTGGTGGTCGTCCATATTCATCTTTCTATTGTGACGTTTTTTAAATATATCCGAAACGCTCAATTTACAATTTACGCTTATTAGCTTTTTGTAGGTTATACGAACTATTAACACTGCATGCATGCATTGTTTGTCTACTTTCTACTTTTAACTTCGTACTTTTAAGTTACTTATTTTCAATTTGTCAGTCCAGATTTTCAAACAGGACCATCTTCCGCTTGGCGAATTAAAATATTAAACATTACGAATATTCCCCTGATACCCTTACTCGCGCGCGGCATTGGTCATCAAAAAAAATCATATAAGCAATCATTTAGGTTAATGAAAAACCATTAAGCTTAATGAAAAATCATTAAGCAAAAATATTTTTATGCGCGAAAATGGATCTTAGATCTTACGGTACAACTTTCATAGGGCATGTTTTCGTCTATTTAGAGAAAAGAAATTAAAAAAGAAATTAACAATCTGCCTCTACAACTTTGAAAAGAAATCAAGCCACCGTCACCTACCCTACAGCATTAACGCCCGAACAAACAATAGAAAAGATTTGAAGTTGTAATGGTTGGATCCAAAGTTTGCAAAGAGCTTCACAAGATTAGATAGATGCAACACATCTAATACGTTTTGATTCCAACGCCGTTCAGTATTTTCCTATCCTATTACACAAGATGCCTGCGCTGCAACTATTCGGACAACGGGTGCGTGCATACGAAAAGCAAACAAATATACAAATAAACAAGCAAACAAACAAACAAACAAACATAGGGCGTGATGAGATATTCCATAAATCACAATACACTGTTGCAGTCCTCTTTCTTAATCGCTTATTCTCGCCTTTCCCTTCTCCACTATCTTCCTTCTATTCTTCTTTAATATGGCAAAGACCTTTTTTGCTGGCGATGACATATGCACCTTTTTAGTGCTTCATGCATTATTCAGAGCATTCCAAATTGCTGTAGCATTGAGCCTAATCGGAATAACAGTCTTCTATAATCACAACCAAGAAATAATTCTACTGGAAAATGGCATGAATTGTACGGTAGAGGGTTCGACCGAGGACCGCATGACATATATTTATTCATCAGTCTCTATTGTAGTAGCAGGAATGTCAATCTATTTAGTGGTACCAATGTTTCATTACAGTAGAAAGGGAACACCGGTAAGTAAACGAAGAAAAACTGTTGAACCCAAAATGGAAGTAACATTTATATTGAACATACATATATCTCATTCGTTTCCGCGCGTACTATTTGCGGTGATCTTATAGACCGAACCAACGCTACGAGAACCATTGCGACGATTGTGCTATTTCGATACAACCGTTATGAACGTTCTTAGGATTATTGTGTTCGTTCTTGGCAGCAGGGATATAAAAGGCGTGATGGCCTATTGTAGATGCATTAGCAACGATATCTCTGTAGACACTTTTGTTGAAGTTCACGAGTCATGCCCCCGACACGCTGGTTTTATGACAGCTGTTATCACATTGTTCTGTAAGCACCTTGAATGAATCTATACAGTTATAAGAATACATATTTTCCGTTTTTTCTCTTCCCTCTCACATTTTCTTTTAAACATGCGTCATATACAGGTACTCATATTTTTGATGCATGCATGACTATTTTGACGTTTCTATACTTTACATTCTGTCACGAAAATCTATTTATAAATTCTCAGATTGAATTCGTATCTTCAGAACAAAGATGTTCTATATGTCTGAGATGTTGTATCGGTTGGGCTTCGATATTCACTTGTTGTCTATTTGGAGGGGATAAAGCAGTACGTGGTGATTATGCCAACTTTTCTATGCTCCTTGCCAATTACGTCAATGGAAAAGGCATTCTTGATGTTACCGCATCTGATATTTCTGTAGGTCTTCATATGCTTAGAAAAGTCAGGAAGCGGAATAGACTCGAAACAACAAATAGACTAGTGCGAGAGCATAGCGAAATTTCTAAACAGAAAGTGGTCTCCTCCCGACATGGATCATCAGACAGGCTAAGTTTAAATGACGACAAAAACTATGAAAACAAAATTGTTGTCAAGATGTCAACTGATGGGAATTCAGTTGATCTTGTTCATGATAATTGTAATTCAGAGGATACGAAGGAAGAAATTTACGACAATCGTGCGAGACCTCAAAATCTACCTGAACATCGACAAAAACTGGAAATTTTATCTAGCGTATATACGAGAGATGTGAATCTTATAAATGAAGCTGCTCATTTTATGATTTATGCTCAAGCAGCTTACACTGTGGTTTCGTACATGATGGAGAATCCAGTCACTGGATTTGTTAGTTTACAATTACAAATGCTTCGAAATTGGTGTGTCTGTCATTTTCCTTCTAGGAAAGAATCTATAGTGGGAGATAATTTCTGGCAAATACAAACAATTGCCTTCAAAGCCTTATCTGGGTTGGCTGTTAAAGATATCGTTTATGCGAATTTTTGCGACACAATTACAGAGATACCATATATAATTTTATTGGATCATGAATGGAAATCTGTGGTTGTTACTATTAGAGGTACAATAACGCTCGAGTCAGTTCTCACTGATATGAATGTTGCTCCAGAGGCACTCACAAGACTAGGTGAGGAATGTGGATTTGATGGCGACGGGTTGTACTGTCACACTGGCATGTTGGCTTCTACAGAATGGCTTTATAGAGACATGAAAAGGCATGGCAAGTTAAATAAGATCTTGGCAGAATACGAGGGGTATAAATTGCGAATCGTTGGCCATTCTTTAGGTGCTGGTATAGCGGCTATTCTTTCTGTCCTTCTACGACCAAAGTACCCTGATCTCCGATGCCTTGCGTTCAGTCCACCTGGTTGTGTAATGAGTGAGAATCTTGCTGATGATATTTCGACCTTTACCACCGCTTTCGTCGTGAACGATGATATTGTTGCTAGAACTTCAATCGAGGGGTTCGAAGAGCTCCGAAATAGTATCTTAGAAATGATCTGCCGCATCAAGATACCTAAACACATGGTAACGAAAGTCAGTAAAAACTACGACGATACCACGGTAGATGGGTTATCGGAAGCAATCGATCACATATTATACGATAAAGATGACATCAACGACTCGAAATTCAAGCAAGAAATTGATGAGTTCCAGAAACATCAGATTGAATTGAAGGAAAAGAACAAGGAAAGCTACATCAAACTTTGTCCACCCGGTAATATAATTCAACTTTTTCTAACAGCTGATGTTCGTCAGTCCGAATGTATAACCACACATAATGGTGAAGAGATTGGTCAATATACAGCGCGATGGGCTAATCGAAGTGATTTTGAAAAGATAAACATTTCTTCGCATCTAATCTCTGATCATAACACTAACGGTGTAAAGTACAAACTTCACGAATTAGCAGTAGGAAAATTCGGGTTGCATCCACCATTTAAACCCATATCGGATCCAGATAGGGAAATGTGATCAGCTTTTTATCTATTATACAGTGAAATACATATCTTTCTAAAGAATGATATATGTCTATAACCTACATACATACAGATACACAGAAAGTCGTTTGTTTTATCAATGATTGTTGAGATAAGAAGTAGTGTCAATATAATTCCGACAAAGCAAACGGGACAAAAAATACCATGTCGTACCTTTTACTATTACTATGTAAATTATACTCAGGAAACGATTTTCTTTATCTGTTTTCGTACCAGAGGAAACAATTCCAATTCCAATTCCAAATGTCCATTCTATTGTTTACTGTCAACAATATAAATCAATCATCTTCAAAAAAACTTGGATTCATGGGTGGTATTCCTTCTGTGAAATATTTATGTTCTAATGCTCCCTTAGCAGAGATTCGCTTCTTTGGATCTAATGTTAGTAACTTGCATAACAAATCCCGTCCATTGCCATCCAAAAAGGTTTGCTTGAAATGTGGTGGAGGATTTATGGGAAATTTTTTTTCCAATTGTACAGCATGATTTTTTTCTGATGATCGCCAACGGAACATTTTTGCGTTCGGTAAGTTCGTAAAATCGGGCCAATTTTCTTCGGAAGGTGCCCCTAACATAGTAAAGATTTTATCAATTTGATCAAGTTCTCCTTGTCCTTGCATCATAGCCTCCTGCTGAATCAATTCTCCAAAGATACAACCAATACTCCAAATATCCACCGCAGGTGTGTACCGTGTTTCCCCAAACAGCAATTCGGGTGCACGATAATGTAAAGTAACGACGAGTTGTGTTAGATTCTTTCCCGGTGGATCTTGAAAGCGTCGTGCCAATCCAAGATCACACAACGCAACCCGTCCCGTGGGATTATGAACGAGAATGTTAGATGTTTTCAAATCTCGATGCATGAACCATTTAGAATGCATATAATGTACACCCTCTAAAATTTGTTGCATTATACCCTTCAATTCAGCCTGTCGCAACACATTCGGATATTTTCTTCGTTCCATGGCCTCCTGTAAGTCTTTGTGCATGAATTCCATAACCATAAACACCTTATCGGTATCTGTACCGACTACCATCTCTCTAACAGAAACGATATTTTCATGAGAAGAGAGTGCCATTAAGACATTAATCTCACGTAAGGCCGTAACGGGAAAACCTTGGATTTTTAATAGTTGTTGCTGATCTTCAAATTTGATTTGTTTCAGGGCAACAATCTCATTTGTGGCTAGGTCTTTGGCTTTCCAAACAATACCGTAGGTTCCTTCACTCAACCTAGCTATCCGATCATACGTATCATATACTGATCGGCATCCATGTAGAAGTGGATTGTGAAAGGGATAAAGATTCCCCTCATTTTCGATTATTTTAGGGCGTTTGCCATCTCTGCCGCTGCCACGATCGTTAGCAGCAACAATAACGACTGGTGTCGCTTTTGTCTTGTTCTTGTTCTTGTTATTACTATTGGCACTATCTTCATCTTCAGAACTTGAAGAATCCCAACGGTCTCTTTTCGCCATCACATAAAGTATCGAACGATAATAAGAAGCTGTGAGCTGTGAATATCCGGAATCTAGTTTATCATTGTTACTTTATTATGTTGTAGTGTGTTAAAAAGAATCCTAGAGCGAGGGACTATGACCTGAAGAGCGAGGCACAGACGTTCGATTAAAGATTTTTTTCTTACTAGTAAGTTAGTAGTAAAAAAATGAAATTCGTGAACAACGTGAAAATCAATTTAAAGAACTTTAAAACTACTAAGCTTTCCACAACAATAACCAAGATCACTTCTTTGAACATGAACAAAGATAGTAAGGTCGACCTATGTGGGAAAAGTTGGAATTGCTCGTAGTAGTGGGAGAGCGATGGAGTAAGGAGGTCGTGATCGTATTATAGTCTGAGGAAATCTCCTGTAATATATAAATTAAATCACAAGACGACTTCAAACAACGGACAAGATTCCAAAGATGACAGAACAACATCTTGGAATGCAAAAAATGCAAGGAAAAGGCCCTAAACTAAACGTTCCTAGTGTACCCGTTTGCCGCTTGAGTGGTCACGATGGACCTGTTCAATCTATAATATTTACTCCCGATGGCAAATGGGCATTGACGGGAGGTTTAGATCGCACAGTAAAACTTTGGAACCCTTTCCGTGTTGATCCTCTATTCCTTAGTACTAATTCTACGAATAATCGTACTTGTAGTGCCAAGAAAAGACCTGAACAGGAGGAGGAAATGTCTTTTCAAAATCTGCCTCCAGCGTTGAATATTCAAACGTATTCGCAAGGTATGACACACGACATTAACGCACTTTGTTGTGTTACGAAATCGTTATCTTCATCTTCATCACCAGAAACTCTTTTGGTCGCATCAAACAAAACATTAGTCGTAACTGATCTGGTAACCAATCAAATGAAACGACGGATACAAAATTATCATACCGGACGAATCAATGCAGTGGCAGCTGCACATTCCGGAGAAGCGTACGTGACAGCCTCGTATGATGCAACGGTTGCGATCTGGGATGGTCGTTCTCGTGATACTAAGCCAATCCAAGTATTGAAAGATGCCAAAGATTCAGTGACCAATGTACATGTTGTACAGAATGGATCCGAAAGAGGATCTCACAATAATGTATCAATCATACGGACGGCCTCGGTCGATGGATTTGTTCGGACCTATGATTTACGAAAAGGATTGTTACAATGTGATGACTTTAGTTCGCCCATAACGAGCACGGCCCATACGAAAGATGGTCAATGTCTCGTGGTTTCATGTCTCGATGGTACAATTCGTCTTATGGAATTGGAAACGGGAGAACTATTGAATACATACAACTCTAATCATATCTCGGGAAAATATGGATTAGAAGTTGATGTCTTGGCTGACGACTCAACTATTATCACCGGATCAGAGGATGGGGCATGTGTACTGTATGATCTCGTTAGAGGCAACTCGGTAGGTACTTTAAATGGACCCGCCAGGAGACCAACATGTACAATAAAAGCACACCCAAAACAATCATCAGTTGTGATTGCTGCTAGCTATGATAACAGTACAGTAGTTTGGTCGAATGATGCATCTCCGTGGCAAGAACAAATGAATTCACAGGAATAAAAAAAAAGATAACGACGAAGAAAATGGCAATAATTATAATAACGGAACTATTGAATATCACATCATACAACAAAATCAGCATTATTAAGTACTCATTATAAATTATGATTGTTGCAGGAGATTTGACTCTGACAGGATCTAAGCTCAACTGAGAACCATGCCATCTACGTGTAGAATATTGACCAAACGACAGCCAGGACTGTTCTCTGCAATAGAGGCCTACCAATGTACTATCGTACAACTGAGTACTTGCATGACTACTAGTGTGCCATTTATTCATGACATTTGAATCATATGCCTTACTAATCTAAAATTTTCACTTAGGATTGGGCCCTGTCTACTGCAAAAAAATACTTATACTACCAATTGACCCTACTGTACATTAGGAGAACATCACTCGGCATCTTCACTCATCAATTCATTGTTAAAACTTACTGTACTCACTTCACCATATTACATTAAACTAAAAAACTATATATAATATATTATTATTAACAAGCCTTTCCTACCAAATCTTAGTTCCATTTCTACTATCTCTACTAGTAAGAAGTGTCAACCATAATCGCTTTAATAGTTGACTAATATATGGTTATTAGTTATCAGACTAAAAACTATGGTTCATAGTAGATGATCTGCTAAAACCTGTGTCCCACTCTGTACGCTCCCCGTTTGGTACCCTATTTATGTACAATTCATAGGTTGCCATCACCGGCTCGTTCGATTAGTTCGATTCAAATAAAGTTCAAGATTTTTGTCTTTCTACGCGCGAGGCGCGCCACAACATACCGGCCTAATTCTCAGCCATTTCTCAACTCAAACTTCCTTAAGACTACGGTATCATTTACTTATTCGTACGTCTTGATGTTGTCGTAAATCCAAATAATACAACTCGTCATGTCATCACGCATTCGCATCTCGCGAACTTGACAAAAAATACATAGCCGCAGAATTACGACGACGAAAACTATTCTTCATTTGATTTTGTTCCTTTTTGGTATTCATACTCACCACACCACAACACAAATACTTCAGTCCAATCCATCGTGATGATATCTTCCTCCTCTCGTAGTACGAAGGTCGCCAAACAGGCCCTCCGTCGTAGTGCTGCTGGAGTTGATACGGCTGTCGCATCTTCTAGTAGAAGCCCGATCAGCAGATCTGTTACTTCTTCTTATTCTCGGACCGCATCATCGTCGGCTCGTCTGCCCCGTGCGTCCCTGACTGCATGGAAATTACAACGACGTCTCATACGAAATCCTCAGGCACAATATTATTCGACCGAGCAAATATTGAAATTGCGTGGTTCTAAGATCGATACGAAGAAACAAAAGATCCTATACGATGCCAAGGATGAAAAAGATAATTGCGGAGTTGGTCTGATCGCTAACATGAAATCAATTCCCTCGAGACACGTCGTCGAAGTTGCTGACGAAATGTTAGTTCGCATGGCTCATCGTGGTGGATGCGGATGTGATCCTGCTTCAGGAGATGGTGCTGGTGAGTAAAAATGAAAATACAATACAATGTGATATGATAATTGTTGTGTAGTTGTATGTACTTCTATATTCGTATTCCGAAGTCGAATCTCGATTAAAAGTGCCTTTCCATCAATCATCTACCTAACCTCGGTTATTGTCATTACTATTATTGTTATTTTTCTACCTTTCTTTCTTTTTAGGTATCCTTTATGGAATGCCTGATTCGTTTATGCGTACTAAAGCAAAGGAATTATTCGGTGCAGAACTTCCCGCCATCGGAGAATATGCTGTCGGAAATGTATTTTTCCCTCCGGGAAGTGATACAAAGCCAGTCATGGATGATTGCAAAGCAATAATGGAACGATTGGTTAAGGAACGTGGATTGAATACAGTTGGATGGAGACGAGTTCCTGTCGATAACTCTATGTTGGGAAAGGATCCACTTGATAGCGAGCCGATCACAGAACAAATTTTCCTTACCGTGAAAGGAGGACTTACCGCTAAGGATCGACGCGTCTTTGAACAGGATCTGCTTTTGGTTCGTAAAATGGCTGAAGAGGAAGCCACCGATATGTTAGGACCTGAGAGTGGATTCTATATCAACTCTCTAACCACAAATCATATTACGTACAAAGGACAGCTTACGCCAGAACAAGTTTCGCAATATTACCATGATTTGGTAGACCCTACCTTTACATCTCATTTAGCACTGGTTCATTCACGTTTTTCTACTAATACTTTCCCCTCGTGGGAACGAGCTCAACCCATCCGTATGATGTGCCACAATGGTGAAATCAATACTCTACGCGGAAACAAAAATTGGATGTACAGTCGTGGGGGAATCATGGAATCCCCGATATATGGGAACGATACTCCTTTGTTGTTACCTGCTGTCTCTGACCACATGAGTGATTCTGGTAATTTCGATTCTGTCTTGGAACTCTTAACTAAGGCATCTAACCGATCATTACCCGAAAGTGTGATGATGATGATTCCCGAGGCATGGCAAGGCAATGATAGCTTGTCTGATGCTAAAAAGTCATTCTATGAATACAATTCTTGTGTTATGGAACCTTGGGATGGACCCGCAATGGTTGCCTTCACCGACTCTAGGTACATAGGTGCTACTTTAGATCGCAACGGTCTTCGTCCGTCCAGATACTACGTAACGAAGGATGATCATGTAATATTGTCATCAGAAATTGGTGTTAGCTCTGAGTTGCCCGATTCGGAAGTGAAAATTAAGCATCGATTAGAACCCGGAAAAATGTTCTTACTCGATTTTGAGACCCAACGTATCGTTCCAGACGATGAAATTAAGGAACAAATTGCCGCTGCTCGCCCATACGCAGAATGGGTTGAAAATGGAACTATTGATCTTGAAGAATGGGCAGAACACAGTGGGTCGCAAGCTGATCCTATGGATTTTGAATCAACCAATCGCAAACTTAATATGTTTGGTTACAGCAGCGAGAAATTGGATATGTTGCTTCTACCCATGGCAATTGGAAGAAAAGAGGCACTCGGTAGTATGGGAAATGATGCCGCCTTAGCCGTACTGTCGGAACATCCTCGCCAAGTGAATGATTATTTCAAACAGCTATTTGCGCAGGTGACAAACCCACCCATCGACCCCATTCGCGAAGAAATTGTAATGAGTCTTGTATGTCCTGTTGGACCAGAGGGGAATCTTTTGGCCGATTCTGGTCCGGAGCACACTCAGCGTCTCGTCGTTAAACACCCCGTTTTGACTTTGGAAGAAATGGCAACGCTGAAGGGTAAAGAGTACAAAAATAGCGACGGCACTTCCAAATTCAATTGTGCAACGATTGATACTACATTTCCAGTTGGTAGTGGCGTTGATGGCATGTTAGCGGTAAGTGTGCAGATATATCGTTGTGCATGTATCGAAATCATTGGTGACACCTATTTTCCTAACTTTTCTCACCTAAATTTCCTTTTTTTTTCTAATTATTTTCTTCTGTTTAGGCCCTTGAACGCATCTGCGACGAAGCTGCAGATGCTATCCAAGGAGGTAAATACGGAGAAAAGGGCGTTCAGGGTGTTATCCTTTCCGATAAATTCGCTGGACCAGATCGTATGGCATTGCCATCACTCCTTTCTGTAGGAGCTGTTCACCACCATTTGATTGGTACTAAGCAAAGACCAAAGGCTGCGATCTTTGCTGAAGTTGGTGATGCGAAGGAAGTTCACGACTTCGCAACCATTTTTGGATATGGATGTGATGGTGTCTGTCCCTACATGGCATATGAAGTCCTTTGTAAGATGAACGAGGATGGTATGGTAGAGGCAACGGCAAAGAAGGAAGTGTCCAACAAAGAACTTATCGAGAACTACAGGTATGCAGCGGGTAAGGGACTTATGAAGGTAATGAGTAAAATGGGGATTTCAACTTTACAGAGTTATAAAGGAGCTCAAGTTTTCGAGGCCGTCGGACTCGCTGATGAGGTTGTTGATAGGTGTTTCACTGGTACTACGACTCGTATTCAAGGGACAGACTTTGAAGCTATATACCGCGATCTTGAGCGATTCCACGAGGATGCCTTTCCACTTAATACCAATGAAAATTCGGTTTTAGTACGTAGTGATGGACAATTTCATTATCGAGATGGCGGCGAGGCTCACTTGAACACCCCTGCATCCATGGTGAATTTACAAATTGCAGGAAGAACTGGCTCTCGAGAAGCTTATAAAGAATTTTCACGAATCACTAATGAACAAAATAAAAAGGTCACCCTTCGAGGACAGCTCAAATTTAAGTTCGCTCCTTCGAAAGCGATCCCGTTAGACGAAGTTGAACCAGTATCAGAAATCGTCAAACGCTTTGCTACTGGAGCCATGTCTCTTGGTTCCATTAGCCAGGAAGCACACGAAACGCTTGCTGTAGCCATGAACACCCTCGGTGGTCGATCGAATACTGGAGAGGGAGGTGAAGACCCCAAGCGATTTGCTGATAACCGTCGTTCAAGTATCAAACAAGTTGCTTCTGGTCGATTTGGTGTCACATCCAACTATCTCGCCAACAGTGACCAAATTCAGATTAAGATGGCCCAGGGTGCTAAACCAGGTGAAGGAGGAGAATTACCAGGATTCAAGGTTTCTGAGTATATTGGCAAGACTCGCCATACTACCCCTGGTGTTGGGTTGATTTCTCCTCCTCCCCATCACGACATATATTCAATCGAAGATCTTGCACAGCTCATTCACGATCTTAAGAATGCTCAACCAACCGGTGAGGTCTCCGTGAAGCTTGTTTCGGAAGTTGGTGTTGGTGTTGTTGCTGCTGGTGTTGCAAAAGCCCTTGCTGACCACATCACCATAAGTGGTCATGACGGTGGTACAGGAGCTGCCGCATGGACTGGAGTCAAGGGTTGTGGTCTACCTTGGGAGCTTGGGCTAGCCGAAACTCAACAAACTCTTGTTCTCAATGGTCTTCGTGATCGTGTCAAGGTT